>JAZKJV010009457.1:0-60157 GCA_037367405.1 Ottelia alismoides | reverse complement strand
TAAAGACCGAACCTTCATGGTCATCATCTCCGAGTTGTGTAGGTGAATCGGGGGTTTGATTTCACATCTTGTTTGCATTCCAGATCTCATCTGCCCTTTCTCCAGATCAAAATGATGGGAAGGAGATGAGCAGGAATACCCTCCATTCATATATGACCAAGCTGCCATCAACAATTCACTATTAGCCTCCCTGGAGACCATGCACAGACAGATCAGAGATCAGGGAGTATTCATGGGTGACATCATGGAGCTGGCACAGATGCGAGAAGGCAGAGATGACAGACCCGAGGGCGGTGGTGGAGACATACCAGAAGCCGCAGGCGGAGGAGGAGACCCTAACCAGGAGAGGCCTCCGCCGATGACCATGAGGCAGTTGCACAACCCAGCTGCAACCCTCACTCACCGATGAATTCAGCTTCCTCCCATTGTCGGGAACTTTGAGCTTTGCCCGCAGACCATTCAATTATTGCCCAAGTTTCATGGGCTAGCCACCGAGGAACCTCATCTCCATTTGCAGGAGTTCGAGATGATTTGCAGCACTGTCCGTGACAGATTCGTGGACGAGGACACGATCGAGATGATTGCGTTCCCATTCTCCTTAGCTGATAGAGCAGCCTACTGGCTGAAACACCTTGGGAGGTACGTCACATACTGGGCACAACTACGTACCGCATACTTGAATAAGTATTATCCTTTCAGTCGGACGAACACAGCACGAGCTATGATCAGTAACTTCACAATGATCCCAAATGAACAATTCCATGAGGCTTGAGATCGCTTTAGAGATCTCACTGACCGGTGTCCACATCATGAGATATCAAAGCCCAACGTGGTTTAGAGTTTCTTTTGTGGGCTAACACCAGAACTACAGGGGCTGGTAAATGCCTCTTGTGGTGGGTCCTATTTTTCCAATGGTGAAGATGATGTTTGGGCCATCTATGAAGGGATGGCAGAGAACTTGACAGTCATGGCCCAAGCCCGAGTCTACACACAGTAGAAGCCCCCCCAAGGAGTAGGATCGTTTCAGAGGATCGCCCGCATCGATGCTGGTCCCCACACTCCGTCAGCAGCCGCAACCCAAGCCGAATCCGTATCAGCCGACATGGGGATCATTAGTGAGAAGTTGGACCGCATCGAGATCCTTGAGAAGAAGCAGAGCCGGGGGATGGCCCAGATGGACCAGTTGATGAAGACCATGAGTGACCTGAAGACTCAGATCTTATGTATTCAGGAAGCACAGACGTCCGTGCAGCCCCCAAGATCACGTGTTGATGCTAGCAGTAGGAGCACCACCCAGCCCTCTACCTCACACCGCCAGGTTCACCACATATAGTCAGAGCCAGTCCAGCAGCTACAGTACTACCCGTCACAGCCACCATCTCAGGACACTCAGATAGTGGTCTATCAGTCGGATCAGCCATTGGCAGCTCTCCCTCCACCATCCTTCGAGTAGGAACCATTGATGGACTTCAATGAGATATGGTATGACCGGTACCCACAGCAGGTTGGGATTCGGCATGATTACCCCGGATTCCGATGGACCACCGGAGGTACTTCCTCCCAACAATAGTCTCCCGCTTAGGGCAGTCAGAGCAGCCAACACCAGCAGCAGCCCCAGTATTCCCAGCAGCATTATCAGCAGGGTCCTCGTCCCGCCTATCAGGGACAGCAGTGGAGGCAGCGTCAGCAGCCTCACCAGACATACTCCCAGCCTAACCAACACTACTCTCACCAGTAGCAGCCTCATTTCCAGCAGGGGAACACTTCCGGTTCTCAGGTGCCAGCCTTCGAGAATCCAGCACTTGATGACCTCGCCTGCTTGCTCTCTGAACAACAGGCATCCTTCCGGCGAGAAATAGATGAGTTCCAGCAGGAGATGAGGGATATCATCAAGGGAAAGGTTGCCATACCAGCACAGATTGAGCCTAATCCGAACAATTTGAAGAGGAAATATGAGAAGGTACAGTCTTCAGAGGTTACCACTCCTAGTGACTTTTTGGATGACATGTCTTCTTAGTGTGATGCTGATTTCGTGACTACTAGGAGCGGTAGGATGCCAATTGGCGATGCCTCATCTGAGCGACAACCACACGAGGAATCATGAGAGCCAGATGAGGAGAGTAGCGGTGCTGATGCCGCTAATGATGTTGATGATGGTGGTATTGATGCCACCAAGGATGCATATCCTGATGACGATGCCGAGGCCATCGTGATTTCAGACACAGACGGTGGTGCTGATGCCACCATTTTTGATGATGTGCCAGAGCGCGGTGCTGATGTCGCGAAGTCGGATGTCGTGGGTGGGACTGAGGCCACCACTTATACTTTTGTTGAGCTCCCACCAGTTGTGTTGCCACCTTTTGTAACTCAGGACTGTGGTAACAAGAAAAAGAACAAAAATATGAATAAAGGAAAGGTTTCTATATCCACTTCAAGTCCATATGTATTGCATGATGATCATTGTATGGATTCCATTCCTTCACAGGCACAGGGACCTATTCCTAGTCCTCCATCTGAGGAGGCACCTACCATCCCCTTCCCTCAAGCACTCCGCTTAGCGAAGGGGAATAAAAGAGAAAGTCCTAAAAAGACTCATCAGTTAGAGTTCAGCAACCAGATGATTGACAGATTTTAGATCCAGCTGACTCTACAGGAGGCGCTTGAGCACATCCCCCTCTTCCAAAAGAATTTGAGAGAGTAGAATACAGTCCGTAGGAAGAGGAGGAACCACAGAGATGGGATCCATGTGCTAACCCACTCTACATGCTTTGCCATTCAGAACATATTGCCAGCCAAGAGATCGGATGCAGGAGCTCCCTATGTCAGATGCGAGATTCAGGAGCAGCAGTTCGATCGGACTCTATTAGATAGCGGATCTTCTATCAACTCCTTCTGGTAGCCTTACTCGACCGATTCGAGTTTGGTCCTCTTCTTCGGAGCAGGACAATCCTTCAGTTTGCTGATAGGTCGACTAAGAGGTCGAAGGGGTTAGTGAGAGACGTGGTCATTACCATTCAGGGCCTGAAATTCCCCGTGGACTTTGGTGTACTGGACATGGAGATCCCTGAGTCGGTAACAGATGCCCCCATCATACTCGGACACCCATTCTTGGCCACTGCCAAGGCGGTGATAGACAATGATATTGGGAAGGTGTGCTTTCGCGTAGAGGGCAAAAGTATACAAATGGAGACGGTTGATGAGACCCGAGTGAGAGAATTAGCGTGCTCAGAGCAGTTGAGTGATACCGAGCAGATGACAGAGGCTGAGCGAGACATCCACCAGGAGTGTGATTTTGTGATGACAGATGATCAATCCATTTGAACAGATCCCGTAGAACGAGCCCTCGCCTTGCCCGCAGATTCAACATACTTACAGCTTATGGCAGTTGAGAGCTAGGAGAGCACACCCCTGGCAGAGGACACATTTGAGGCTGACAGTTCTGTTGTGAGTGGTGAAGAAGAATTCCATTCTTGTTCTTCTGATTCAGATTCCTCGGATTCAGACATTGATTGGGATGACTTCGATGATTACTTGCCTTGTCTAATTCCTTCTGAGCCGACAACTAGGACGTAGTGCGAGCCAGTACAGTTTATAGATGATTCAGCAGGGTTCCCTTCGCCAGATTTTCATGCGCAGCAGACCTGATAGCCTTCACACAGACATATCACAAGCCAGATCTGCCACCTCCCAGTTGTCCAGAATTGAAGCCTTTACCTCAGTCGTTGAAGTACAGATTCCTTGCAGGTGAACCAAATATGCATTCAGTCATTATCTCAGCAGATTTGACTGGAGAACAAGAATCTCGTCTGATGGAGGTTCTTGAACGAAACCGCAAGGCGATTGGATGGAGTATAGCTGATCTCCAGTGGATTAGTCCGGCTCTGTGCTCCCACCACATCTATCTCGAAGAGGATGCTAAGTCATTGCGTGAGTTCCAGCGACGGCTGAATCTGAATCTTCGAGATGTGGTCATGAAGGAAATATCGAAGTGGTGGAGCACCGATTTTATCTACCCCATCTCCAACTCCAAGTGGGTTAGTCCATTACATGTGGTACCCAAGAACACGGGTATCACTACAGTTGTGAGTGAGTCTGGAGAGGAGATAGCTACTAGGGTACCTACTTCTTGGAGCGTTTGTGTGGACTACATATGATTGAATGAGGACACCAAGAAGGATCATTTCTCACTACCATTTATTGATCAGATTATCGAGAGGCTAGCTGGGAAGAGTCACTATTGTTTTCTTGACGGGTACTCTGGATATAATCAAGTGGCCAGTGCGCCCGAGGACCAAGATAAAATGACATTCACCTGTCCGTTTGGGACTTATGCTTTCAGACGGATGCCCTTTGGTTTATGTAACGCCCCAACGACCTTCCATAGGTGCATGTTGTCCATCTTCTCAGACATGGTGGGTGACTGTTTAGAGGCCTTCATGGATGACTTCTCGATCTATGGCGATGGGTTTGATGATTGTCTTGATTGCCTAGACCGTGTGCTTCAGCGCTGCATAGAGGTCAACCTTGTCTTGTCTTGGGAGAAGAGTCACTTCATGGTGACTCAAGGGACGGTCCTTGGCCATATCATCTCCAATAGGGGCATGGAGGTTGATCCGGCTAAGGTGGATATCATTAGAAAACTCAATCCACCGTCCAATTTACGCCAATTGTGGTCTTTTCTGGGGCATGTCGGTTTCTACCGACGGTTCATTCAGGACTTCAGTCGTATTACCCGACCGCTTACTGATTTGCTGACGAAAGACACCGAGTTCCTTGTAGATGATAAGTGTCTTGCGTCGTTTGAGACTCTTAAGAGTATGGTTGTCACGGCTCCTATCCTTCAGCCAACCGATTGGTCTCTTCCATTTGAGATCATAACGGACGCTTCTGATTTTGTCGTAGGGGTTGTGCTTGGACAGAGGAGGGATGGATTGTCGTATGCCATTCACTACGCTAGTCGGACTTTGGATGCTGCCCAATGGAATTATACCGTGATTGAGAAGGAGATGCTAGTCGTAGTCTTTGCTTTGGATAAGTACAGATCATATATTCTCAGATATAGAGTGACTATCTTTACATATCACACCGCCATCCGGTATCTCATGGCCAAGAAGGATGCCAAAGCTCGCCTTACCAGATGGAGCCTTCTGCTCCAGGAGTTTGACATTGAGATTAAGGATAAGCCTGGAGTTAAGAATGTGGTGGCAGATAACGTCTCTCGCTTAGAGAACCTTGAGGAATTTGAGCCCAGCACACCTATCACAGAGATGTTTCCAAATGATGTGATCTTGGCTATCACCTCGCTCCCATGGTACGTCGACATTGTAAACTATCTTGTCGCCAAGACGGTTCCACAGGGTTGGCCCAGGCAGAAACTTGATACCTTCTTTGCGAAGGCTAAGTTTTACCATTGGGAGGATCCCGTCCTTTATCATAAAGGAGGGGGTAGCATCTGGAGGAGGTCCATTCCTCAAGAAGAGCAGCATAGCATCCTCAGCTACTGCCACAAGCTTGAGGCAGGAGGACATCATTCTGGGAGACGGACAACACAGAAGGTGCTCCAATCCGGCCTTTGGTGGCCTACTCTCTTCAAGGATTCTGATGAATTCGTGAAGAGATGTACTGACTGTCAAAAGATGGGTACTTGCGGACAGAGAGATATGATGCCCATGCAGGCCATTCACTTTTGTGAGGTTTTTGATGCATGGGGGATTGATTTCATGGGCCCGTTTCCAAAGAGTCAGGGGTTTGAGTACATTCTGCTTGTTGTGGATTATGTGAGCCGATGGGTTGAGGCCATCCCCGCTCAAGCTGCAGATGCTAAGACCGTATGTCGATTTTTGAGGAAGAATATCATTTCACAGTTTGGGGTTCCTAGAGTTTTGATTTCAGACGGGGGGTCTCACTTCTTTAATGACAAGGTTAGGGCCCTTGCCGATGAGTTCAGCATTGACCATTGTGTTGCCACTCCATATCACCCTCAGACTAATGGTCTTGCTGAAGTATCGAACAGGGAGATCAAGACTATCTTACAGAAGGTTGTCTTCCCAGACCGAAAGGGTTGGTTACAACTTTTGGACTCAGTCTTGTGGGCCTATAGGACTTCCTTCAAGACACCATTAGGGACATCTCCCTTTCGTCTCGTCTATGGTAAGCCGTGCCATCTACCAGTGGAGATCAAGCACAAGTCACTATGGGCGGTTACTAAGTTATTATTGGATCCGAGAGTATAGGAGAATAGAGGAAAGCAGAGTTGGCAGCCCTGGAGGAACTGAGAGATACAACCTTTTCTAGCAACCAACAATATAAGGAAAGTGAAGACATGACACGATTCTCATATCAGCCATAAACAGTTTGAGCCCGATCAGCACATATGGTTGTTTGATTATAGGCTGAAATTATTTCCAGGGAAATTACAGAGTAAGTGGAAAGGACCGTATGTGGTCAGGAAGGTACATGACAATGGTAGTATTGATATATCTTAGTTGTCATCTTCCTCTACTTTTCGCGTCAACGGTCAACTCTTGAAATTATATCTTGATCATGATACACCGACCATTGACGTTGCCCTCATTCATTTGGTATGAGATGTGCTCTTTGACTTGCATCATCTGCATTTCATACATGATATCACTTCTATCTTCCATTGTATAGATCCATTTGTCCATATCATTCATTCTTTCTTCCGTATGTCTGCCACCCCATTGCCATCCTATGATTTTGCTATACTTAGGATGTACCTTGTCCTAAGTATAGGGGGGGTGCACACACTAGGTTGTGATCTGTATATTCTCTTTTCTTCTTTTCTTCTTTTCCTCTTCTATCTTCTTCATCTACCAAAAAGGTGACGCCCTTTTTGTCAGACTTCTATACTTAGGATGTACTTTGTCCTAAGTATAGGGGGGTGTGCACCCCGAGATCTTCTATTCTTTGATCCTCTTCATTGTCTCCTCTTCTTGTATATACTTAGGGGTATCTTACCCTAAGTATAGGGGGAGACAGTCTGAGTATGATCTATTCATTCCCACCCTTGACCCTCCCTACTTTGTGTACAGTCTGCTATACTTAGGATTATTTGATCCTAAGTATAGGGGGCGGTCGACTTCTCATTGGTTTATTCATTTATCTCTTATCCCTTTATTCTTTAGATTTTCATATAATCAGTACGAGTTATATTTTTCGTTCTAATCTATGAGGACATAGCTCAAACTAAGTATAGGGGGGGTCATATATACTGTCTATATACTTTTAGCCATAACTCGTACTTTCGTATTTATGGCAAATTAATACAATTGAATTCATTAAAAACACTTAATAAAAAGATGTAATTATTCCTCAAATTCTTTTTGTATTTACTGATTAATAAATCAGGTGAAAATATTCTTTGCAAAATGTTTGAAAAATAGTTTGAAAATCCTTTTGAAAATTTATTTGAAAACTATTTGGAAAACATTTTGTTACATGTTTTCAACCTTTGTAAAAACATTTTTGATTGTAAAATTATTTTCTTTGTGTGAAATAAAAAGGTTTGAAAAACGATTTGCAAATGGTTTGAAAAATGGTTGCAAAAATATTTGAAATCCTATAAATATTGTTTGTAAAACCTTTGCAAAATGATTTTTAAATGTGTGTACATGTTTTTAAAGACTGTTTGTAAAAATTATTTTGGACTATAATTTTCAAAAAATTTTAAAAAATCTTTCCAAATAAGTTTGAGGAATACTTACATCTCACCTAAAATTCTCTATGTATATACTTATAAAATTGACCACTTACCCTTGTAAATTCTTAAAACCCACTTCTTATAAATAAAAAGATGCATCCCCGTGTAAATATTTGTACCTAGTTTTTGCCAAAACCTTTTGTTTTCAAAAAAATCCCAAAAACATTTGCAAAATTAAAATCCAAAAATATTTGAAAAAATCTCTTTGAAAAATACAAAAAAATGCATCTGCATCATCTTTTCAAAATCCAAAAAAATTTCAAAATCTTTGAAAATTGCATCACAAAAGTATTTTCTGCATTTGCATAGCATGAGCATTTTTCGGATTGAATTTGATAGTTGAACAAGTCTAAGTAAAATCCGAAGATTGGAGCTTGGTTGGACTTTAAATTTACGTAATTCACAGGAACCTTATAGGAACTGGGATTGAGGTACTTCAGGTCTAGTTGACTTAATTCTTTGAGGATCACGAGACTTGGTTCAATGGATTCTTGACTGCCTAAGTAGAGTATTTCGGAGCACACGCACGACTCTTGTTGATAATGACCTAACTTGGACACATGCACCTTTCACAAGGCTCAACTCAGTTGGAGTGGTGAAGGGGTTGGATTTGCCAGTATGAGATGCACATAGGTGGAAACATTTGTCCTCCTCTAGGGAGGGAAGTGCATCTCAACCCGTCCAGTGATGATGAGTTTCGAGGACAGGAGATTGTGGGTTGCGATAAAGCTTCAAAAGAGGGATAGTCTATTGGATCAAGAGGAAAAACTCCCTATGTAAATGTTGTTGTATATAGTATTCAAAAAAATGCAAAAAGCAATAACTCCAAAAAATGGATAGGCCCGTACAAAAATAAAAATGCCTGTCGGAGTGTACATATTTGTATAATCAATAAGCAACTTGAGCTTTAAAGTCAAATCATGTGAGCCTGCAACTGGATGACTTGACTACACTGGTCTTGCTTCCTAGGATATGTACACTGGCTATCGTCCATTCTTCTCTTCACCCCTCCTCTTGAGCTTGTCGCCACTTGAACTTAGAAGGGAATACCATGCTTCTTGATGAATGAGTTGTTGGATTGGGAAATCATTGGGTTGTCATATTGAAGAAGTCAGTATCTTTGTCATTTCAGTTGGGGAGAGCCACCATCACTTACACTGTACGAGTCATATTCATAGTCATAAGGGTTTGCGTATGAGTTGAAGAATTCTGACCAGGCTATTGAGGAGACTTGAGCAGAGTTTTGGGATTCTTGAAGACTGTTGGATTTCAAGTCCAGTTCTCATTAAGGTTCCGCCCGCACTTAAATTCCAAAGGTCCGACTTAAGCTCCAAACTTTGATTTTATGAAGACAAGTTTGATTGTTAAACTTAAACTAATTTTCTTCTTTTTCTTTTCTCTATTTTTCTTTTCTGCACTTATTGCATAAGTGTTTGCTAGGGACTAGCAAAGGCAAGTATAGGGGGATGATGAGTCTATGTTTCATCATCTTTATTCTATCATTTTGGCCTTAAAAACCCTAGTAAATGCGTGTAAATATGCTTAATTTAGGCATTTTAGCATTCATGCATTATTGTGTAAATATTGTATAAAATGCGGTTTTTAAAGCAAAAATTTTAAAATAAAGAAAAGAAAAGAATAAGAATAAAATATTGTAAATATTTTATGACCTGAAACCCCGAGACCTAAGCATCTAGATGAATAGGTCGACAAGGAATAAAGTAGGGGGGATAAGGGCCAGAGTACCAATAAAATACCTTTTATTTCGTTCATTCTTTATTCATTTTGGGACCTATTTTTGGTTCCACTTTTTATACTTCAACAAAAAACTTTGTACATGAAAGTTGTAGACAATTAAATAAATAAAAATACAAAATTGATTTCATATGAAAATAATGTACAGATAAAAAGTTATGATCCGAATAAAATTCCAGAATCCCAACTTCCCAGACATGTATCTCTCAAATAAAAACTCGAAACGCGCCAGACTCACCTTTAATTATATATTTTTTTATAAGCTATTTAATGGAGGTGGTTTCGCGTTTGGCGCAGCTACGGTTTGAAAGTTGAGTTTTGGACCCCTATTGTATACTTGTACAGATTAAAATATTCATTTTATTCATTATTCTTTATTTTTATAATTTTACATTTTTATAATTTTGTAAATATTATTTATGATATATATGTGTATTAAAATTGGGATAAAATATAAATAAAATACAAAATAAAATACTTGTATATAACATACCAAGGTCTAATACCTATAATTATACCTATATGATTACTACTTATATTTTGTTAAGTATACAAAACACTTCAAAAAAATAAAATAAAAATATATTTAAGTGTATAAAAATATTTTATAAATATATAAAATAATAAACAAAAATAAATAAATTATGAACACAAAATAAAAATAAAATATTAAAATACATAGATAAATATACCTATATAGGACTAAAATGGTAACTTGTATTTTTATACCCTATAAAAATAAATAAAAATTGTAATAAAATACTTCATAAAATAAAAAATATTTTTTTATTTTATAACCTAAAAATAATAAATTTATTTACTAATTTTAATTGATTTTTCTAATCATTTTCCATGGATTTTTCCTGGTTGATCCACGTGGACCAACCAGGAGACAGTCCACGTTGACCGACGGGTCAACTGGCTATCCTCCCCCCATGTCCCCGTGTCAGACCTCGTTTCGCCCCCTCTTTCTCGGTTTTTTGAGGTCAAATCTTGTACCCTTCCATGTCAATCCCTTCGTGACTTTTCTACCTCGATCATTGCTCTTTCACGCCCCATCTCTCCTTAGGCTGAGGGTCGACGATTCGAGCCATCTCTCTCGATCTTTGGAGCGCCTGAGCTACCCATCAACACCTACTTAATCGGCCCTTCGACTTTAGAGCCAAGTTTGAACCCCTCTTGCTGATGAAACTCGATTTCATCATCTTTATTTCTCATTTTTAACCCCCTTGCTTAAGCTGAGTAACAATAAAACCCAGATAATGTCCTGTAATTATCAGAGTCCTAAATAAATTAAAAATCACAAAAAAAATGGCAAAATAAAAATGCGTGGTATTTTTAGACTTAAAAATACCCTCAAAAATATTTTGGGTCTTTGTTTGATTTCATCTCAGGTTTTGGTCAACATGAAACTTGTAGATCTCATCAAGATCTACAACTTTCATGTTTTGAGTTTTCTCAAATTCAACCTTTATAACCTTCAAAAACCAAAAAAACCCAAGAAATAACCTGATTGGGCCACGTGGCCCATTCTGGGGGTGCCACGTGGCCCTACCTCTCTTGTCTCATCCGCTACCACTCCTGGCCGTTGGATGTCGCTTCAGATCCAACGGCCCCGCTGTGTCCACGCACGCCGCAATCCTCAGCCATTGATCATCCTCCGCCTTCAATCCGTACCGCCCGTTCGCGCCTCAAGATAAGCGTGCCACGTGGCACATCTTAGACCGCTGGATTGCGCTTCAGATCTTCCATCGTGGCCGTTGCTTCCGCCTCTTTCCTCTGCCGCTCGATCAACCCTAACATCTAATCCAAGCCATCCATTAGCGCCGTGACCGCAGCTCGCCACATGGCTCAACCGCTGCCCCTCGATCGTATCGGCCTTGATGTTATCTACGCCGCTCCTTCACTCTTAGATCTCCACCGTTGGATCTCCAGATCAAACGGTCAGGGGTCGTCGTCAACCTCCGTCTCTTCCTCGTGCCCACGTTTTCCACTCCGCGCACACCTCGCCCCTTCCTATTCTCTTGACCACCTCCGACCACCTCACACTTCTCCAACCACCTCTCGGTCTTCCCCACTCTTCCCTCTCCCTCGCACACTCCTCCAAGACCCACGACTCCCTTCCAGTCGTCCCACAGCTGCCCTCAAACCCACGTCGACCACCATCACTTCCGCCATCACCATCTTCAAATAAGCCGCTCCCTCCTCCGTTCACCCCCGTCCACCATTACGTGGGGAGTGGCCCAGCCCTCCTCTGCCTCCCTGTGACAGGGGGAGGCGGAGAGATCGAGCGAAGACGACTGTCTTCCCCGATGAGACCCTCCGACCTTCACGGCGGAGCTGCGACGCATCGCGACCGCCCGAGCTGCTCCGAGTTGCTGCCGGAGTTCAGCGGCGACCAGGGCTCCACATTGGGGTCCGCCCCCAAGCTCCGCTCCGCCCCAATCGCCGGTAAGCTTCTTCTCCTTCCTTCGCATTTTTTTCCTTAAATTCCATTAATTCTCTAAGCCGTTCCCGTAGCTTTCACCTTCCATTGTTCATCTCAAAAGCCCCGCCACGCTTCCCCCTTCGCCCTGCATAGATCCGATCACCTCCTCTTTCTTCCAGACCCTCAGTCACCTACCGACTCATCACCTCCGCCACCCATGGCGGAGGAGCTTCGAGCTCCCCATATCTCCGTTCCCTATGAGCTCCCACTCACTCACTCACGCACCCTTAAGCTTCAGCTATATGCTACTAACCTTGCAGGTCTCTATTCGCTCAATGATCGGAGCTCGGCCGGAGCCGATTTCATCGACTTCGCAGTCACCAGCCGAGCGTCGATGAGCGACACCAGATGCTTCTGGACCTTCCCCGAGTCCCCCGCTTCATCGACAAACATTCCTTGGGCTCGGAGGAGGTCCACCGTGTCCGAGAGTGAGAGGCGGAGGAGGAGCTCCTTCGTCGGAGCTCCAGAAGTGCCGCCAGCTTCGGAGGATGAAGAAGAAACAGCTGCCGTCGGATGGTCTGCATCTGACGGTCCAGACAAGGCCGTGTCATCTTCTCCAGCAACCGTTGGATCGTTTAGATCCAATGGCCTATGTGCAGCCATGTCATCCAACCAGGAGAGTACAGGAGCCATTGTATCCTCAAAAGATCTGATGGTTAAGAAGCAACCACGCATACGATTTTGAGAGCCCTTCGATCCGTGTGATCAGAGGGTTCCGCTTTGGCCACGTGGCGACGCCAGGGCTTTCACCGAGCCTGCAGCGAGCCCGAACCTACGTCCAAGCCGAAGCTCCATCGAGCCTCTGCCGACCCCGAGCCTCCTTCCGAACCTAGATAGCACATGCCTGGCACGTGCTTACCTGGGAAAATTGCAGAGAAGCCCCACGAACTTCTTCAATTTGCAGAAAGGTCCCCGCGCATATGGTTTATTTACAGGGAAGGTCCTTAAACTTATTTTGTTTTCATTACAGTCCTTTCCAGGGGCCTTTCTGTAGTTATCATTTCATGTTTTCTTGCATTTATGCCCTTATCTTCATTGTTGCATAACTTGAGCATCATGTTTCCGTTTCAGTTGATTTCAGTTTCATTTCGAAGCTTGTTTGATGCACTTTCTAATGGCATGTTTAATTTTCAGTTTTGGGTACATGAATTCTAATGTGTTATTGTATTCACTATGTATCCCTTATTATTAACTTATGCCTTGTTCACTTCATCAATCAAGTTTAATATTTTAGGCAAATCTGAAATTGATTCTTATTTTATTTGCTCATCATATTTGCTCTGACTTAGGGTATATTTGAGTGCATTTCATGGCAGTTATTTGCATGATAAAAATGGATAAAAAATGCATGTTTAATTTATTTTTAATGCATTGTGTTGTTGTGTCTCATTGCATACATTTGACATATATACCTCTAACTCAACACTTAATTAAATAAACCGAAATCCAACTAATTCGAGAGAGGCTCGTGTCCCTGAGTTCGACCTTGGTTTCTTGCCAAGTAAAATAAAAATTAATGACCATCGCATTCTTATTTGACATATATCAATGAGATGGTCTCTTTGATGACCAAAATCGGCCCGACTACGGTGATGATTCCGAGTGCTTAAAACACTCTCTTAAAGGGCCGATTTTGCGACTCATCAAATGGCGCCGTTGCCGGGGACACGGCTCATTTCTCATATTTTTTGGATTTTTTTGTTTAATTCAGTGTCATTTTTTTATAGGTCAATTTGTCAATTCATTTAGCATCGTAAAATTTTCTTCTTTATTGATCTCTAATCCTTGTATTCTGTGGCAGGGCCCTTGGTGTTCAAGGAGGTGAGAAGCCGACGCTTCCCGCTGCGAGGAGCCGCAGAAACATGCTTGGAGCAAATAAGAAAGAAAGAAAAAAAAGTATCTCGCAGTTTCTGTTTGCATGACTTGTAATAATTCGTCGTTTACAGCGGTCTTCGATTGAAGACTCGCGATTGTAATCGAACGATTGTGGTTGTGTGGGGATCGTCCCCACTTGAGTGTCGACCTAGGACTAGGCACGCGGCTCTCCGAGCTCATTTTATTTTTCATATTTTTATGTGCTTGATCGTAGGTAGGACACACTAAATTATAGACGCACATAATCTCGCATCACTTAGCTAAAATTAATGAAAATCAATCACTGCTAATAGATGTATGATTAGGTGCGGCTTTTTCGACTTGCATACATGTTGAATTTGGATTTCAAAACAGCCCCAGTTTTTCACATGTTTTTGTCAAATCACTGCATGATTTCTCGCTTAACCTAGATCGCGGTTTTTATCGAATACATGTTTTTCTCGGTTTCGTTTTCCTAGCTTGATCACCTAGGTTAAATGGAAAAAAGGGAATGACCGGTAGACGATGACTTCTTGATTTTGTGCTAACCATAATCAGTGAAAACCTAAAATAAAATTGGGAATGTTATTTGCAAGTCAACCAAGAATGGAGTAAAATTCGATTTTGGGAGAGCAATACCCTCGCTTACGCAATGATTTTCACTTCACATCTTTTCTTTGCGTAAAAATCAAACGTTTTATCACCAATAAAACAAACAAGATAATAAACCAACCTTGGTTGGTTTCATGTGTGAGTTGGTGAAACTAAGGGTTTGCTTGCTTGATTGAGCCTTGTTTGATGCGACACACACCCCAAAACCGAAGTCACTCCATTTCATCTCCAAAGATTCAACCGCTCACTTGTAGATCCAGTCCTCTTCTTCGTTCACCCTGGGTCCCTCCCAACATCAATTATCATTTTTATACTTAGGCTAATCTCAGCCTAAGTATAGGGGGGACCCAAGTCCCCGTGATTTTCTCTACTCTTCTTTTCTTGCCTTTTTACTTAGGTTATTTCTAACCTAAGTATAGGGGGAGTCCCTCTTAGCTCCCGTATATTCCTATATATTTAAACAGACCTATGTACTTGTAACATCTAGTGCTATGAGGACATAGCAAAGTTTAAGTATAGGGGGGTATACCGTATATACCGTATATTTACTTTAGCTATAAACCGAAAAAAATTTAAAAATTTAAAACTTTTTGGCTAAAGTAAAACTCTTTGGACTAAGAGAGCTCAAATGATTTCACGGCTTTTTCATACTATGTTACACTATTTTCGATAAAAATATTTTTTGAGAATGATTTTAAAAATGAGATTTTCTTGTTTTGAAAAATCTTTTTGAAAATAATTTTGAAAATCTTTCATTTGTGTGACATGGTTTTGAAAATCTTTTATCAGGGAAAGATGAGTCTAACCTGTGTTTTAACTTTAAAACAAAATCCATAAAAATGTGCAAAATTCAAAAAAAAATGTTTTTGAATGAAGGAGTTGGATTAAACCTCTACTCTTACACTTTCACCCAGGATCTAAAATGTTCAAGGAAGCTTGATTTTTGAGGTCTTTGAGATTTGCGGTTAACCAGCCTTAGTCATCAGGGTCTTAGACTTAATCATCCACATTCTCGTAGGTTTCTAGATTTGCATGCTATATTCCATGCTTAGTCTCAGACAAAAAGAATATGATCAACACATCACATGCACGACTGCGGTTTTTGATTGAGATGAGTTGATTTTTCACCTGAGGGATTGGGATGAGGAAGTCGAGTTTGGATTCGATCTAATGATGCTCGAGGATGGGATAAAATTTTTGGAGGCTTCATGAAACCTGAGTGTCAACAATATTAGCCAGTATGAGAACTTGGTTCTTATACTAATCTCTTGACATTGACCTAAGTGTCAGGGTGTGGAATAAATAAAAAAATGTTGATCAGTGTGCGCCAACTTTTGGTAAAAGCAGTGGAGCTAGCCACAAATTATTCAAGTCAATGAAATTTCAAAGAAAAGCTCTCATTCCACAAAGTTACATATCAAAGAGCTTCCACCAAAGGCGAGCGCTCCCAAACTTTTCAAAGTGTCCACTTGGACCACCACTATTAGGACCAGGAGTCGGGCTTGCACCAAAAAAGGGCTCTGCATAGTAAATGCTACAAGTTTGGGTGTCGAAGGTACGATAGGTACTCAAAAGAGACACACCCCGGTGTACTCCCAGGAAAACAAGTGCAGACGGCTCCAACTTCTCTTGACGGACGCACTGATCAACACCAAAAAAATTTGCGTTGCGTAAAAAGGCACTAGAGAGAATCCTTGTTCCAATGAGAGGGAGAGAAGAATTGACACAATCCCATGCCCTCTATTTCTGGCCTGCCATCTACATTTTCTAAGTCTGACAACTAAGGAGACGGTGGACTGAATGCAAGATTTGTTTTATTCCCTAGTGCTGAGGATTGGGTCCTTAGGAGATTTTCTCGGACCAAGATTTTGGGTGACGAATTGACTCTACTCTCAGAATTGCAGTCAACACTAAACTTCATATCCTTTAGTTTATATGTACATCAGAGAGAGTCTAGAGAAGTAGAGGAATTGGAAGCCTCTTGACTAAGGCTGAGTTGAACTCTAGAATTTTGGATCTTTAAAGTCGAGTCAACTTGATCAGATTGGATCCTATATTCACATGCACAAGGGGGTTAATCCAACTTGGTCATTCTTTTTGATGCTCGAGGACGAGCATAGTTTAAGTATAGGGGGTGATGAAACTCGATTTCATCATCTTTATTTCTCATTTTTAACCCCCTTGCTTAAGCTGAGTGACAATAAAACCCAGATAATGTCCTGTAATTATCAGAGTCCTAAATAAATTAAAAATCACAAAAAAAATGACAAAATAAAAATAAAAATGTGTGGTATTTTTAGACTTAAAAATACCCTCAAAAATATTTTGGGTCTTTGTTTGATTTCATCTCACGATTTGGTCAACATGAAACTTGTAGATCTCATCAAGATCTACAACTTTCATGTTTTGAGTTTTCTCAAATTCGGCCTTTATAACCTTCAAAAACCAAAAAAACCCAACAAATAACCTGATTGGGCCACGTGGCCCATTCTGGGGGCGCCACGTGGCCCTACCTCTCTTGTCTCATCCGCCACCACTCCTGGTCGTTGGATCTCGCTTCAGATCCAACGGCCCCACTGTGTCCACGCACGCCTCAATCCTCATCCATTGATCATCCTCCGCCTTCAATCCGCACCGCCCGTTCGCGCCTCAAGATAAGCGTGCCACGTGGCACATCTTAGACTGTTGGATTACGCTTCAGATCTTCCATCGTGGCCGTTGCTTCCGCCTCTTTCCTCTGCCCTCGATCAACCCTAACATCTAATCCAAGCCATCCGTTAGCGCCGTGACCGCAGCTCGCCACGTGGCTCAACCGCTGCCCCTCGATCGTATCGGCCTTGATGTTATCTACGCCGCTCCTTCACTCTTAGATCTCCACCGTTGGATCTCCAGATCCAACGGTCAGGGGTCGTCGTCAACCTCCGTCTCTTCCTCGTGCCCACGTTTTCCACTCCGCGCACACCTCGCCCCCTTCCTATTCTCTTGACCACCTCCGACCACTTCACACTTCTCCAACCACCTCTCGGTCTTCCCCACTCTTCCCTCTCCCTCGCGCACTCCTCCAAGACACACGACTCCCTTCCAGTCGTCCCACAGCTGCCCTCAAACCCACGTCGACCACCATCACTTCCGCCATCACCATCTTCAAATAAGCCGCTCCCTCCTCCGTTCACCCCCGTCCACCTTTACGTGGGGAGTGGCCCAGCCCTCCTCCGCCTCCCTGTGACAGGGGGAGGCGGAGAGATCGAGTGAAGACGACTGTCTTCCCGGTGAGACCCTCCGACCTTCACGGCGGAGCTGCGGCGCATCGCAACCGCCCGAGCTGCTCCGAGTTGCTGCCGGAGTTCAGCGACGACCAGGGCTCCACATTGGGGTCCGCCCCCAAGCTCCGCTCCGCCCCAATCGTCGGTAAGCTTCTTCTCCTTCCTTCGCATTTTTTCCTTAAATTCCATTAATTCTCTAAGCCGTTCCCGTAGCTTTCACCTTCCATTGTTCATCTCAAAAGCCCCGCCATGCTTCCCCCTTCGCCGCGCATAGATCCGATCACCTCCTCTTTCTTCCAGACCCTCAGTCACCTACCGACTCATCTCCTCCGCCACCCATGGCGGAGGAGCTTCGAGCTCCCCATATCTCCGTTCCCTATGAGCTCCCACTCACTCACTCACGCACCCTTAAGCTTCGGCTATATGCTACTAACCTTGCATGTCTCTATTCGCTCAATGATCGGAGCTCGGCCGGAGCCGATTTCATCGACTTCGCAGTCACCAGCCGAGCGTCGATGAGCGACACCAGATGCTTCTGGACCTTCCCCGAGTCCCCCGCTTCATCGACGAACATTCCTTGGACTCGGAGGAGGTCCACCGTGTCCGAGAGTGAGAGGCGGAGGAGGAGCTCCTTCGCCGGAGCTCCAGAAGCGCCGCCAGCTTCGGAGGATGAAGAAGAAACAACTGCTGTCGGATGGTCTGCATCTGACGGTCCAGACAAGGCCGCGTCATCTTCTCCAGCAACCGTTGGATCGTTTAGATCCAATGGCCTATGTGCAGCCACGTCGTCCTACCAGTAGAGTACAGGAGCCATTGGATCCTCAAAAGATATGATGGTTAAGAAGCAACCACGCATACGATTTTGAGAGCCCTTCGATCCGTGTGATCAGAGGGTTCCTCTTTGGCCACGTGGCGACGCCAGGGCCTTTACCGAGCCTGCAGCGAGCCCGAACCTACGTCCAAGCCAAGCGAAGCTCCATCGAGCTCTGCCGACCCCGAGCCTCCTTCCGAACCTAGATAGCACGTGCATGGCACGTGCTTACCTGGGAAAATTGCAGAGAAGCCCCACGCACTTCTTCAATTTGCAGAAAGGTCCCCGCGCATATGGTTTATTTACAGGGAAGGTCCTTAAACTTATTTTATTTTCATTACAGTCCTTTCCAGGGGCCTTTCTGTAGTTATCATTTCATGTTTTCTTGCATTTATGCCCTTATCTTCATTTTTGCATAACTTGAGCATCATGTTTCCGTTTCAGGTTATTTCAGTTTCATTTCGAAGCCTGTTTGATGCACTTTCTAATGGCATGTTTAATTTTCAGTTTTGGGTACATGAATTCTGATGTGTTATTGTATTCACTATGTATCCCTTATTATTAACTTATGCCTTGTTCACTTCATCAATCAAGTTTAATATTTTAGGCAAATCTGAAATTGATTCTTATTTTATTTGCTCATCATATTTGCTCTGACTTAGGGTATATTTGAGTGCATTTCATGGCATTTATTTGCATGATAAAAATGGATAAAAAATGCATGTTTAATTTATTTTTAATGCATTGTGTTGTTGTGTCTCATTGCATACATTTGACCTATATGCCTCTAACTCAACACTTAATTTAATAAACCGAAATCCAACTAATTCGAGAGAGGCTCGTGTCCCTGAGTTCGACCTTGTTTCTTGCCAAGTAAAAAATAAATTATTGACCATCGCATTCTTATTTGACATATATCAATGAGATGGTCTCTTTGATGACCAAAATCGGCCCGACTACGGTGATGATTCCGAGTGCTTAAAACACTCTCTTAAAGGGCCGATTTTGCGACTCATCACTTGCACAAGCTCCGCTCCCCTTTTCGTGCCCAATCGGCAGAGGAAGGTGACAGCTTCCTTCGTCGAGCTTCGGGCTGGTCGAGCGAGCATCGAGGCGGCTCTAATCACCTCCGCCTTTCGCCGGCATCGAGGTACTTCCCTCTGGTTCCGACCATCGAGGCAGCCACCCTTCTCCCTCTAATTTCTTCACGCATTTTATTCACAATAGTCCCAGGGTTCGATTCACCCCTTTAGTTTCGCATTTCGTCCATTGAGTCGCCCAAACCATACCCTCGTCAGAGCTCTCTACAGCCACCTTTATCGCACCGCCGCTCTACGTCGCCTTTCCGCCATCACGGGGTCGAGGCACTTTGCCCTAGACTCTCTTACGCTTTTTGGAGGTCCAAGAGCACTTGAAGATCACTTGGGGCTCATTTTGAGTGTCGTCGAAGGTCAAGGAGCCCTCCAGCTCCGCAGCCTTCCCCAGCGAGCTCCGGCCACCACCGTAGTATTTTGGAGGACCCAGGAGATTGAAGACCACCGGAGGACCGAGATCTAGAGCGGGGAAGCTCGCCTCGCCAGCGTTGCTTCCTTGTTCTTCGTCCACGCCTCTCTGCTGTTGGATTTTGGCCGCTCTCCAGATCGCACAGGAGCTGTCCGATCTCTCCAAGCGTTTATCGTTTGATCACTAGGGGAGATCTAATCCGGAGCGTTGGATCGCGAAACGTCATCGTCATGCGTGGGCGTGACGCGTGGCAAGTGGAGCGCCTTCATCCGTTTGATCCACGTCTGATCTGGGTATTTTGCATCGCTACCCATATGTTTTTTTGTATTTAATATTTAGCCTATAAACTTTCATTTGAAGTTTAAATATTTCTATAATATTTACATCTAGGCCCCCAAACTTTCGTTATTTGCATTTAGGTCTTGTCCACGTCACCTCACGTGACCCGTACGCGTGAGGGGGTGATGATTTTGCAAAGGACCCCCTACGGGTTTAGTTATTTCGTATCTGTCGAGGAAAAATTTTGTTGTGTAATATTTTGAAGAAGATTTGCATGTTTTCCCCTAGATCTTTGTAATATTGCATATATACCCCTGCCAGATTACGTGTTCATACGCGTGATCTTGGCAATTTTGCAGCGAACCCCCTCCGGGATCGGGTATTTATATTTAATCCAGGAACTTGTGTATTCAGTTCTACATTTTGTGTGAAAATTACACTGTGGCCCTTGGATGTTTGCTTATTTACATATATGCCCTTGTGAGTAGTGTAGTTTCTCTTTGTTGCCTTTATTTATTTCACGCATCCATAAATTGTTCAAAAATTCACAAAAACTACCTTAGGCTCCTGTTGCATTTTAGTTTCAATCTATATTTTTAGTTTGCATTTTTATTGCATTTTCATATTTATAAAAATTCAAAAACAAGCATTTTCAGTTCTGTTTGCACTAGAAAATCCATAAAAATTAGTAAAAGTTTTTTGAAAAATTCCAAAAAATTACATTTTGTGTATCTTAGCATCTTTTAGTGTCAATCCAAAAATCACTAAAAAATTCAATGTAAAACCCCTAAAAATTAAAAAAACCACTAAAAACTTCATAAAAAAACTAAAAAATTCAAGAAATCCTAAAAATACAATCTCAGTTTCTATATTTTCCTTATTTTATTGCCTTTATTTTAACATAAATTTGAGGAATTTTTGACACTGTTTGATATTTTTCATCGTCATTTTAATTTCGGTCAGCAACATTTAGTCACTGTTTTTAGTATTTTTTACTTTAAAAATACCCAAAAAATAGGAAAAACATGGAAAATCACAAAAATATTAGAAAAATATAAAAATCATAAAAATATTTTATTTACTGTAATTTGAGTATTCTCCCCATCTTTAGCTCTCTCTTATCTCTGTTGTAATATATATTCTTATATAGTTTTATATATTCATTAAAAGAAAAAGAAAATTAAAAATTAAAAATATAAAAAGAAAATACAAAATCAGTAAATTAAAAAGCAAAATATAAAAATATAAAAATCTAAAATCAAATAAAAATTATAAAATTAAAAACCCACAAAAAATAGCAATTGTAGACGATTTATCACATTCACGTTTTCGAACCTCATTTCGTTGATCTATCTTGTTTGCTCCCTGAGTTCGATCTCTACACACTTGCACACTATATACATTTTTGTAGAGTTATAATATATTTTGACTCCACATTTGCTTTTCATTGATTGATGGATATTGTGGGTTGATTGTTGATTGAATCCGGATTTCGTGTGGTCAACTCAGTGACTGAGTTCTCGCCTTATGTGGAACTTAAGACCATCGATTTCCGCCTTCATCAACGGGTTTTCTTCACAATTAGAGCGACGTATTAATGAAGCAAAATGAAAGATCACTGGGTTGAAGAGTCATGACCGTCGTGTCTACATGCAAGTCTTTTTTCCATTGGTTATTCAAGGAGTACTTGAAGATGACGTTACTCAACTTTTGATTGAATTAAGTCAGTTTTTTAAGATTATATGTTCGAAGATATTTGATCCATCTACATTGGTCAGATTAGAAAATGATATCGTTGTTATATTATGCAAGCTTGGACAAATATTTATTCCTTCCTTTTTTAATATTATGGTACATTTAATCATTCGTTTAGCTACTGAAGCCGGAGCTGTTGGACCCATTCAATATCAATAATGTATTCTATTAAAAGATATTTGAGAAAGTTGAAAAATATGATTTTTAATAAATCTCAATAGGAAGGATGCATTGCAGAAGAATATCTCTGCGGAGAGTGCATTATATTTTGTGATATGTACATGAAGGGGAGAAGTACACGCTTTGATATAACTAAAAGAAATGACGATGGTGATTTAGAACATGTAGATGATAAAGACAAATCATAGATATATCAGAAATGTGGTAGATCAATATTGAAAGGGACCAGTAGAACTATATCTGACTCGGAAAGACATCTAATTCATTATTATATACTTATGCAGATTGATGAAGCTGACTGGTTATTCGATGAATATAGTATGATATTGGGTCCTAACATCCAAAAATCCAAATTTATTGAATGGTTTCAAGAATATGTTGAGACTTTCACCATAGATATTGAAATTTTACACGAACTCCATACATGCAAGTTGCTTCCCATTTGAGATACATTGTTAATGACTTTTGTTTTAGAAAGAAATTGATTGATTATATGAAAGCAACACAGATGTCGAAGTGTTATTGTAAAAGCAGAGCTACAAGATGGAGTTGATGGCTACTATGGTCAGATTAATGATATTATAAAAAAATAGCATGCTATGCGATGTTTTTTGTTCACGCACCTATGATTTGATATTGCCCATGAAATAGTTGGTTACAAAGTGATAAGAATGGCTATATTTCTTTGAAAGGGAGTTGTTGATTACAAACAAATGAACCATTTACACTAGCAAGTCAGGTTGAGCAAGTCTTTTATATTCTAGATAACTCTTATAATGGATGAATTATTCCCATACAAACAATTCCTAGAGACTCTTTGATGTTGTTGAAGATGAAGATCCGCCTTATATTGAAGATGAATATCAGGAATGCACTTATGGGAGTTCGACTACATTTGTAGATAATGATGTCAACATAATAACTCGTATAGTTTATGACAATACGGTGATTGATAAAATGGTATAATAACTAATTAATATTTTAGGTATTAGATAATACTATGATCATAAATTACTTGTATTATTTGCATGCTACTTTTTCATGGGATTGTAATCCCAAGGTTGATGCCTAGATTTTAGGCCATATTAGAGAAATGCTTCGATGCTTTACAGGTTAGTTGAAGAATATTGTGAGTATTTTTTGTAAAAATTAATTATGATAGTGGTATTAATGTACCTTTTTCAGTATTTCGATCCACATATCCCACACGAGCAGTTGATTTAAAGGGTACCACTAGGTGTTGATCCCACCCATTGGAGGGAGCTTGTTGTGTATTGGGCTGGAGAGGAACATGAGATATTACAATTATTCTTTATTTTGTACTCATTGTAAGTTAGTAACCATTATGAATTACAGAAGATTTCTAAGAGGAATACCGATAATAGGAAGAAGGGATTCAAGGCTACCTATAGGATGGATATAAAAAATACAAATCAATTGAAGCATAATTTTGTAAGTATTTTTTATCCTATGTTTATGTATATTTAAATGTAAATATACTTCTTATCCTTGCTATTCTATTTGGATTGAAGAACATAATCATGTGTCGACTCAAATTGAGGTTTTCACGTAATTCAAGAATCGCGATATGGGTGGGATTATTGAGTGGGCAGACAAAGCTTATGAACCCATTCATGTAAGGGAAATATTTATCTATAATTGTTATTCTATAGTATTTTATGATGTAAGATCAAAGATGAACAATGCATGACTTGTTGGATGAGATGGTGAGGCTCACCACCACCACGTCGTTGGATAGCACTAGGACAAGTATACCACCTATCACTCTGGATGAAGCATTCATCTAGGTGACATGTCCAGAGCATTATGTACATGTACGATGCGATGGTCGTGGGGTGGTGACCATTCAATCGTGTTATCAGGGTAGTAGCAGTAGTACGTCGTCCCAAAAGTCAACATGGGAAAGAGAGTTAGAAAATAATCCGATGAAGCTGAACGAGCGGGTGCCTAGCTAGGATACCGCGATGCGCCAATATGAAGATGAGATTGCAAGGTTGAGGAGCGAGATGGCACAATTTCATGCTTTCATGCAACTTATGGTGGAGGTAATCTTGCTCCACATTCCAGCACTGCAACCTAATGAAGAGGAGGAAGAGGACAATGAGGACAATGAGAGCGAGGAGGAAGAGGACGATGAGGAGGACAACGAGATCAAAGAGAAATAGAATGACGAGTAGGATGTAGTGATAGATAGGCCATATTTAGGTTAAAAACATTGTTGTCTTAATTTTATGTAATGAGTTTCTACTGAATATTACAATTATTCTTTATTTTGTACTCATTGTAAGTTAGTAACCATTATGAATTACAGGAGATTTTTAAGAGGAATACCGATAACAAGAAGAAGGGATTCAAGGCTACCTATAGGATGGGTATAAAAAATACAAATCAATTGAAGTATAATTTTGTAAGTATTTTTTATCCTATGTTTATTTATATGTAAATGTAAATATAATTCTTATCCTTGCTATTCTATTTGGATTGAAAAACATAATCATGTGTCGACTCAAATTGAGGTTTTTGTGTAATTCTAGAATCGCGATATGGGTGGGATTATTGAGTGGGCAGACAAAGCATATGAACCCATTCATGTAACGGAAATATTTATCTATAATTTTTCATTCTATAGTATTTTATGATGTAAGATCAAAGATGAACAATGCATGACTTGTAGGATGAGATGGTGAGGCTCACCACCACCACGTTGTTGGATAGCACTAGGACAATATACCACCTATCACTCTGGATGAAGCATTCATCTAGGTGACATGTCCAGAGCATTATGTACATGTACGATGCGATGGTCGTGGGGTGGTGACCATTCAATCGTGTTATCATGGTGGTAGCAGCAGTACGTCGTCCCAAAAGTCAACGAGGGAAAGAGAGTTAGAAAACAATCTGATGAAGCTGAATGAGCGGGTGCCTAGCTAGGATACCATGATGCGCCAATATGAAGATGAGATTGCAAGGTTGAGGAGCGAGATGGCGTGATTTCATGCTTTCATGCAACTTATGGTGGAGGTAATCTTGCTCCACATTCCAGCACTGCAACCTAATGAAGAGGAAGAGGACAATGAGGACAATGAGAGTGAGGAGGAAGAGGACGATGAGGAGGACAATGAGATCAAAGAGAAATAGAATGACGAGTAGGATGTAGTGATAGATAGGCCATATTTAGGTTAAAAACATTGTTGGCTTAATGTTATGTAATGAGTTTCTACTGAATATTACAATTATTCTTTATTTTGTACTCATTGTAAGTTAGTAACCATTATGAATTACAGGAGATTTCTAAGAGGAATACCGATAACAAGAAGAAGGGATTCAAAGCTACCTATAGGATGGGTATAAAAAATACAAATCAATTGAAGTATAATTTTGTAAGTATTTTTATCCTATGTTTATGTGTATTTAAATGTAAATATAATTCTTATCCTTGCTATTCTATTTGGATTGAAGAACATAATCATGTGTCAACTCAAATTGAGGTTTTTGCGTAATTCAAGAATCGTGATATAGGTGGGATTATTGAGTGGGCAGACAAAGCATATGAACCCATTCATGTAAGGGAAACATTTATCTATAATTTGTCATTCTATAGTATTTTATGATGTAACATCAAAGATGAACAATGCATGACTTGTAGGATGAGATGGTGAGGCTCACCACCACCACGTCGTTGGATAGCACTAGGACAAGTGTACCACCTTTCACTCGGAATGAAGCATTCATCTAGGTGACATGTCCAGAGCATTCTGGACATGTACAATGCGATGGTCGTGGGGTGTTGACCATTCAATCGTGTTATCGTGGTGGTAGCAGCAGTATGTCGTCCCAAAAGTCAATGAGGGAAAGAGAGTTAGAAAACAATTTGATGAAGCTGAACGAGCGGGTGCCTAGCTAGGATACCGCGATGCGCCAATATGAAGATGAGATTGCAAGGTTGAGGAGCAAGATAGCGCAATTTCATGCTTTCATGCAACTTATGGTGGATGTAATCTTGCTCCACATTCCAGCACTGCAACCTAATGAAGAGGACAATGAGAGCGAGGAGGAAGAGGACGATGAGGAGGATAAAAAGATCAAAGAGAAATAGAATGGCGAGTAGGACGTAGTGATAGATAGGCCATATTTAGGTTAAAAACATTGTTGGCTTAATGTTATGTAAGGAGTTTCTACCGAATATTTTTAGCTTTGGATGATTTATATTACTTTGTTTAATATGTTTTGGCTAATTAGTTTCTTATCGTGTTCTTTCTTTAAATCATTGGATGTATATATTGCTCTTTCGAATTAATATAGGGTGAGGCGAAGACAAATAAGAGATTGGGAAACTCAGCTAACATGTATTATTTTTTTACCTTGAATGGATCAAACGGGTCAATCGTTACCGTCCTTATTGGCCCTCTATGCATGTCCCTATATGGAAAAAATGGGACAGGCACAAAAAGCTATATGGGATGGTCGCGATCATCCCGTCCGATTGGGTCTCCCTGGGATGGTCACGACCATCCCATTCAGTTATCTTTTATCATCATCGCGGATCATTAGATGAGACGGCTTCAACCATTCCTTCATAGTGATCTAATGGGAAGGTCTCATTTATCGTCCCGTCCGAACATAAGGGACACAACTAGACGAGAAGATTTAATGATCGTCCCATCTAAGAAGTTGGGATGGTCATCAACATATAAGGGATGGTAAATGACCATCGCCTATTATATACCAAGTTGTAGTAGTCCTGAGTGAACTTCTTCGTCCATAAGAACTCCTTGCATGCATCTATAGTTCGTAATGCTACACACTTCTGAAGACTATACTACCAAGAAATTGCGCCATCTGCAAAGGATATCAAGTATCCATATTTGGATCTTCGTCCATCAATGTCACATGCCATGTCTGCATCTGTATAGCCAAAAAATATAGGCTTCTCTGCTCGAAAGCAAAGATATTAGATGTTAGTTCCTCAAATATATCTCATGATCTACTTGACTACTTTCCAATGTTGTTTTCTTGGATTTGAGATGAATATACTCCAACTATGTGAGAAATGTCAGGACTCGTACAAAGCATGACATACATAAAACTACATGTGGTTTATGCATAGGGAATGTTCTCCACATCTTTCTTCTCCTTAGTTATCTTTGGACGTTCCTTGGAGCTTAGTTTGAAATGTGCTCCCAAAGGTGTTAGAAGAATTAACCTTATCCATGAAGAACCTTTGAAGTTCCTTCTCAATGTACTTCTCTTGTGAAAGCTGAAGTTTCCTTTCTCACCTGCCTCGAGTGATCTTCATGTCCAATATCTAACTTGCATGCCCCAAGTCCTTCATAGCAAAGGATTTGCTCAACTCCTTCTTCAAGCTAGAAATTCTCCCTTCATTATTTTCTACGATCAACATGTCATCAACATAAAGCAATAAAATGATGAAATCATCGCATGAGAATTTCTCCATAAAGACACAATGGTCTAAAGTATTCTTGAAGTAACCATACTCCCCCATGAACAAGTCAAACTTCTTGTATCACTGCATGGTCGCTTATTTCAATCCATATAGACTTTTCTTCATTTCGCAAACATAATCTTCCTTGCATTTGATTGTAAATCCTTCAAGTTGAAACATGTAGAATTCCTCCTCAAGATCACCATGGAGGACAATGTCTTCACGTCCATCTGTTCAACCTCTAGGTCAAGGCTCGCTTCCAAGCTGAGTAACACTATGATGGAAGATATCTTGATTATAGGAGAAGATATCTCCTCAAAGTCCCTCCCTTTTCCTGATTGAAGCCCTTAACAACCAACATGGCTTTATATCTTGGATTTGTAGAGTACTCATCATGCTTCTCTTTATAAACTCACTTGTTCTTCAAAGCCCTCTTGCCCTTAGGCAACTTCAAAATCTCAAATGTGTGGTTATCATGAAGAGACTCCATATCTTCTTCCATGGCTTCAATCCACTTTTCCTTCTTTGCATCATACAAATCCTCCTCGTAGTATTCTATCTCTCCATTACCATTCAACAAGATATACTTACTTACATGATTCCTGTGGAGGGATGCCTCTCTCTTATGGGTCTCTGTTGTGGTAGTGACACTAAAAAAGATCCATCATCAACATGGATGTCATCTATATCCACATCTACATCATCATCATTCGAAGTGCATGCCTCAGGCACATCCACATCTTCTCCAGCATCCTGCAACAGCTCAGTTGCATCATCCGACACTACACATGGAGCACTCAGCAAATGAACTGGCTCCACACCATCTTGTTGATATCTTCTTGAGGAAGAACCTTTATAAGCCTTCTAGATGTCTGCGACGGTTTGATCTTCAGAGAAGAAAACATTCTCGCTCTTGACTAACTTCTTCTCAACTAGATCATACAACCTGTAGCCAAGCTCATCTTGGCCATATCCTAAGAAAATGCATTGTTTCGTCTTGGTGTCCAACTTGGATCTCTCATCTTTGGGAACATGCACAAATGAACGTCACCCAAAGATACATAAGTGTTGTATGTGACATCTTTTCCGTGTCAGATCTTGTTACAAACATCACCATCCAAAGGTACATGTGGATACCGATTAATAACATAAAATGCAGTACAAAGAGCTTCACACAAAAAATTAGGCAATTTAGCCTCAAAAAGGAGACGTCTAACTTGCTCCATCAAGGTCATGTTCATCCTCTTTTCTAGACCATTTAGTTGTGGTGTTTTGGGTGGAGTCATTTGTGCATGATATCATGAGACAATATTCATCAAATGGCTTTATGTACTCACATCCATTGTCGTTGTGAATGTACTTCAACTATTTCCAGACTGTCTCTCTGCCAGCGCATATAAGTCCTTGAAAACTCCAAAAACTTGGTCCTTCCTCTTCAAGGCATAGACCCAACATTTTCTTGGAAAAATCATCAATGAATGTAATAAAGTAAAGTGCACCACCAAGAAAGTTTACTTTTAGTGGACCACAAACATCTGTGTGTACTAGCTCCAGTGTCTCTATCTTCCTTGAAGGTGGACGACTCTTGAAGGAGATTCTTGTCTGCTTCACAACCAAGAAATGTGCACATCTCTCTAACTTGGATTTCTTCAACAAGTTATTCTTCACCAAGCACTGCAATCCCTTCTCGCTCATGTGTCCCAATCGTTGATGGCAAAACTCAGAAGATTCTGCATCTTCAGTCACATATGCCATCTCTTTGGAAACTGATGCATGCATGATACATAAGTTGTTACTACATTTCTTGCCATGAGCAACATCTAAGGATCCCAAGGTAAGCTTCCACTACCCGCAACCAAAAGTGTTTGGTATTCTTCATCATCAAGTTCCCCTGTAGAGATGATATTAAGGTGCATATTAGGTGTATATATCACATCCTTAAGCGTAAATGTACCTCCATTGTCATTCTGCAATACGGCATTGTCAATACCAATAACAGGGGATACATAACCATTCCCCATCTTCAATGTTCCAAAGTCACCCGATGTATATGTTGAGAAGATTTCTGTGCGTGGAGCAATATGAAGAGTAGAGCCACTATTATTAAGCCAAGAAGTACCACTTGAAGGATATGGGAAAATCCTTAAGTGCATCACGGAAGTGTAAGGATCACATCGTAGGCGATCATGAGTGACTAGTCATACTAGTAGCTCGGGAAAGCAGATTTTTAAAAATTTTGAATGATGAAATTACATGATCCTAGAACACTTCTCGGATCATTTCATACAAACCACAAATAAGTAGTAGCTTTACCTCTTGAAGCGTGGATGAGATCGAGTCTCTAAACAAAGAGACCTCCTGTCTCAAGTTCGATCAGACAGAGGAGACGCTTGCGAGCGCATTGATGAAATGCATGCTCCTCGTAATCCATGTTGATGATCCAAGAAGTGAATTTCCTGATCTCATCTCACGAGATCCGACGTATTCTTCACGAGTGAGGAATATCGAAGGAGAGAGAGATCCACAAGGAAATGATAAGGTAGCATAATGGCGATGCGATGGCGATGGAGACTCTCTCTAGGGTTCCATTGTGGACATCCACAATGAGAGAGATAGAGAGAGGCTTGGCATTTAGTGAGAGAGGGAGAGAATATTTTTCATTTTCTGAAGAGCTAGGGTTTCATCTTCTTATATAGTATTTTCCGAGTTCATGGATCTCAACACATGTATAACACAAAATCAATGGATGAGATTAATTAATGTTTCTTTCAATGGCCATGATTTTATTGTAAAAACACAATAATAATTAATTAAATTAAATTAAATATATATATTGAATGATAATCAAATATAAATTAATTTCAAATTAAATCATTATCCATGGAGATAATTAGAAGGAGGTTAGTCTTTTCCCAAAAAAGAGGGGACGACCACCAATTCCAATTAGGGCTTGGTGGCCGTCCACCACCTCTAAATGGAAGGTGGCTTTCACATGTTCATCTAATGAGATTACATTATCCCATAGATTTCTCCGATATTTTACAACAACTTTTGTTACAAATTTATTCACACAAATAATTCGTAAATATTTTGTGAACATTGCGATCATACCATTGGAAATTTGTGAATCACATTAACAATCCAAATAAAATATAAATTATATTTCAATTAATTATCCAATGTGAATCGAACTCACGTCAAATTTTTAGTTTGTAAATGTTATTTACAAATAGATCTCTCTTATATATTATAAATGACATTTATAATATACATGATCAATATGGATAGTGATATACACATTATTCATATCTATGATAATTAAATCATATTTAATCATATTGGATCTTTATTCTCATGTGGCCAAATAATATGAATCGCATTCACATCATTTACATATTTGATAATTAAATCACATTTAATTATCTTATTTAACTCTCCTTATAATATGAATCAAATTCATATTGTTCATGATTATTAAATCACATTTAATTATCAATTTTCCCAATGCTCGGATACATATACCAACAGTAAAATTATCCTTGAACTGTTTCAAGATAATGCGCTTTTTCTGCAGATACTTGGAGATAAGGACAAGGCGATTGTATGTTCAATGTATAATGACTTGGATATTGAGATCAGATCTCAAATCTTGATCTCAGAGACCTCTCATAGATGTTTGATTAAATCAAAACCGTTAATCTAATCTTCTCATTGCATCTAAGTAGCATCCAGATCATTGTCCGACATTTGGATCAAGATTAGATTACTTATTTATTGAGAAGAGTCACGAAAATCCAGACATGTTTCATCACTCCCTCGGAATGGAAGCATCATGGTTATGCAATCGTTTATGATCACATCACCCTCAGGTATTCCTAATACCTATACATCCTGCATACTGAAAGACTATAATAAACTTGAAGTTTTAGATCTCATTTAGACTATCTCCTTCAATGTTTCATTATTAAGTTTCTCATTTGATCATTGAAAATCGGTATCGATCATATACTTTTCCAAAGCATATATCATACATAGGTCTTGATTATATACTTTCCAAAAGCATATATCAAACTTTACAAATTCAGTCAAGCTTCCAAAGTGAGATGATCATGCAAGGAATTTGATCCTTCCCAATATCTTATGAGTGAGCTCATGTCTTCAGGTTCAGTCGTATTACTTATATGTCCTTGTATGCACACTAGCGTGTCGTTGTATAGACCTTGATTAGGCTATCAACCTATTAGTCTGCCAAATGTACGTACTCAAATATATAGTAACACATCTGTCTTAGGTCATAGGATGTGTGTCTATATCATGATAGCATACGATATAGGTCTTTGGTTATCTCGATCTCATTAAGTCAACTCTTTGACCTAACTTATTAAACACCTTCGAATCTCTATTCATATATAGAAGACCTTCGTCAAGAGGTCGGTTAGATATCAACCCATTAGAGAAAGGATTTCCATCTCCTACTCAGGCTGAAGATCCTCTCTTAATAATCATTTAACAGTGTTTGATGAGTCATCAATATAAATCTTTGGATATCACCTAGCATCAGTCTCTATGATTCAATAATTGAATCAACAGTTATATGATTATCAAGATGATCATGGTACGTAGTCCTAATTATACTAAGGGACCTATTATGCAAATTAATTGTTCTTCATTTCAGATCAGGGAATGATATTTGCAATAACATTTATTGCATAATGGCTCATCATGAGCTCACATGTCCAACACCATAATGGTGTGACATTCACCATCTCCTCATCATAAACGATGAGGAGTTCATGTTGTGTGGTTGTACTAACTTGTTCATTTTTCTTTTCTCATTTGTTGCCTCCATTCCTATTATCTCTCTTAAGATGACAACATTTTAGACATTTTCATCCACAAACTATCTGATAAAACCGCAAACCTGAGCGTTCCTGAACTTCCACTCTTCATCCGATTTTGCATCGGGCTTGTGGGTGGAGAAAATCAAAAGATGCATGGATTTCATATATAAAAGATCTTTCATCTTATTTTTCCGCAAACTGTAGTTGGTTCCATTTAGGCCGATCATGATACCGGTGTTTTACTCCATTTATCAACCATATTATCTCTGATACCACTTGTTGGGAACGGATTCCCCGTATAGATCGAATCATGAAAATTTATCAAAGTTGATAAGTGGATCCTGCACGATATATCACTACAAAAAATGGTAAATCCATCACCAAGGGAAGAATAATGGAGAAGAATTTCTCTAAAGATTACTCCCTTCAGACTTCGCAGTAACCATGTACCTTCTTTCTTCTTCCTCTCTCTCTCTCTCTCTCTCTCTTATTTCTTTCTTCTACTAGGAGAGCTTGTGTTGGGATGACCTTAGGTGCACCCCATACCCTCTATTTATACTCCATGGAGATGAGAAAATAAGAAAACATTGACTTCTACTTCCAATAGGATTAGGAACACATTGCTCCTAATCCTAAAAGGTAATTAATATCGTCCTCCAATTAGAACTTGATTTTTCCTTTTCCAAATAGGACTACCAATGTCCTATATATGAATTAGGTTCCCATAAGGAGGGGAACCCACAAGTGTCGAGGAACTTTATAAAACCTAATGATAGTTTGTTCATCAAATAAGATTACACAAGAGATGTTATACATACACGGATAGCATAACGCAAAAACAATGCAATCAACACAACCAAATCAAATCATACATCTAATTAGGGCAAGTTGTGCACAATCAATGACTATCTAATAGGACTCCATATGAACATGATATCAGAGGGTACATGAAAAGGGAAGATCTCATGCCTAGCCTTCTAGGAAGCTCGAAGTACAACTCCCCACTCCTTCCTACCCCCTCCCCCCCTCCCCCCCCCCCACACACACCTTAAATAATGACTGGGAGCAAGGGTGGGAGTCATAGAAAACAAATCTGAAGCCATTGCAATGAAGAACACTAGGGAGATGCTGCCAGATGTATGATAATGGCAATCACATCCACAGGAGGAGGTATATGTATCTAACCATTCAACTTTGCAGGAGAAAGCAATGAATAGAGCAGATGAGTGGATTGAGTCAATGCAACACCAAACATCATAAAGCAACATCAATAAAGACCTCACAATCTGTCACCCAGCCCTGAGAAGATTCCACAAAATGGCACAAGAAGCCAAGGGTTGTCTCGTCCTCTGCTATGACGACCTGCAATAAGCTCATGGGAGGGACCACATGCTGGGGGAGGGGGTGGTTGTTGGGTATACCATCGTGCAATGGTTGCACATCCTAATCGATAGAAGAACGCATATGAGAAGGAGAAGAAATATGGATAGCATCATCAGTGGGAGGTTCTCTATTGTTGCACGAGGGAACAATGAAGGATGGTGGCAATGGCTTGAGCGGTTGGTGCGATGAGGAAGATGGTTGGAGAATTGGGAACCTTCATCTAATCCGTCCTCATCTGCGCATGACCCCGTGCCCCCCCCCCCCCACACACACACACAAAAGCTCGGGATACGGTAGTTACGAGATTGGATGGGGATTGAGAGGCCCAATCCCACAACGGAACACATCCTTAGGTGCCGTTCGGGTAGGGGGTAAACCCCCCTTAACCCACTCTTTCTCTTTTTAACGTGGATCCCACATTTTCTCTTTTTTAATATATTAAATAAATTAATTTTCTTTTATCCACTCCATCAAAAAATAATATATTATACCATCATATCATATAAAAATTATAAACTACTCCACTTCTACTCACTTTCTACTCACTTTTCCAAACTTCAATACAATCACGTCACAATAACTATTCACTTTTTCAAACCCCAATACAATCATATCACTACAAACCCACTTCTAATTGACCCCCAATTTAACCCTCTATCTAAACACCAAAACACAAAAACGGGTTACCTTCGACCAGTTTAACCGACCTTAACCCACGTACCAAACAAACTCTTAGGCTCCGTTTGGTTGCAGGGTTGTGTTGGCCCAACTCGGGGTACGCCTCCTTCCAACCCTCCCAATCCTTCTCACAGTTTACTATTCACAGGGGTACCCCAACCCAACCCAATCCTACCAAACCCTGCAACCAAACGAACCTTGTGCCCTACATTCTTGAGTCAATTATAGGTTGAAATTCCATTACAAATCAATGTGACATCACATCATATTTTTATTATAACTCTACTAACCTTCGTAAAATCCACACAACTATTATTCATTGTAGGTTATCCAAACCCAATAATCAGTGTACTAAGCATGTTACACATACCAGAAGATCACAGAGTGTATTATATTTATCTGTTCTAATCCCATGATCTGCATTTATATAATCTGATTTGGTTTTTCTTCCACTTGAGACGGAGAGGAAGAGTTGGTCCTATTCCTAAAAATGCATGGCATTATTTAATCATGTGCATTGTTTTCCATCTTAAAATCACACACGCCTTCCCTATATGAAAGTCCCATCCCTCCACTGCTCAAGATCGAGACCCAACAAAGAGGGAACATATGCCCACGACTCACTCCCCATGTCCGCACTCCGCCATCATTCCCATACATCCAACCCCATCTTCTCCATCCTCTGCACCACCTCCCTCCTCACGCTTCTCTACCTCCCACGCTGCCTCCTCCCCTTCCTCCTCTCCCCCATCACCCTCTCCACCCTCCTCCTCCTCTTCACACTCCTTCACTTCGGCTCCAAACAAGTCCAACAGAAACAGGAGAACTCAGAACCCAACCAAACCCATCGACCAGAAGAACCCATCTCGGAGAACGCAGACAACCATGACGACCAAGCAGGTCCTACTGTGCTGTTGCCTCAGAAGGTGGAGGCATCTTTCTACGACGACCACTTCTTCGGGTGGTGCCACAGAGGGCCGCTGGAGGTTATATACGAAGACTACGAAGGGGAGGAAGCAGAGGAGGAAGAGGAAGGAGGTGGGTACTCCGGAAATGGTGAGTTGGGTTGTGCGGGGCTCTGCTACACGGACTCGGAGAGCGGGAGCGACTACGGCGAGGGGTCGGGGAGCATCTGCTTCATGTGGGAAGACGAGGAGGAGATGATCGAGATTGAGCTGGAGGAGGATAATCTCATAGAGATCGATCTGTCGACGCACAGGTGAGATTGATCGATCGTCGTTGTTTACGCTGCAGGCATTGGGTTTGATTAGCCGTTTGCTTTCCTTTGATCTTGCTTTTTTTTTCCCGTGGAGTATGTGGATAGATTAAGATCATAATGTAATTGTTACAGTTGAGTTTGACAGTAAGATTTCACCTCCCGCATCAAAATTTTGCATCCACTAAGGATGGTAGATTGCCGCCACTATTTTTAAATTAGAGATGCGCCATTCGTTTATTCAGAGTAGAATATTTTATCCTTCGGAACGAGGAACGCGATCTCCTCCCTCCCCTTTATCTGCCATATTATATTTCCTATGATTGATTTGCAAGATCTTTTTGCATTGATCGTAATCCACAATTCCTGATTCTTGAGATTTTTCCTCTGTTGATTCTTTTTATGTGCTCTGCTTCGCCCACTTCTTGCGTTTGGGTTCTGTTCCATGGTTCTCATGCAAACAGAGGATAATTAATATCTCTAAATTTGGAGGGATCGTCTGCTGTGATCTCACCTTGGGATATTCTGAAAAAATATAGACAACTCCTGCACAATCGCTTTGTCTATTTACGATGACACCAATATATTGATCAAGGACTTACAGTATTTATGCGAGTTTGTTAAATGTTTGCGTCCAATACAGGTTCTCACAATATATAAAGAGGAAAGAATATCTATGAATACCTTAGGGCCGTCGTCAGCGTAGTTTCCGAATGTAATGGTTCAGAACCCACCAACTTCAGTGGCTTATTTTTACATATATTCAGTCAGTCTTTAGTTTAGAAAAAAAACATTATATATCTTAACGACGCTCGATAGAATCATGTTTTTAGTAAAACAACTCACTGAAAAATGAGCACTCATGGAATAGAATTTTCCGATGAAACAAATCGTTGAAAAATGAACCCTTTATGGAATCGATTTTTCGATGAAACAACTCATCAAAAAATGAGCCTTTTATGGAATCGATTTTTCGATAAAACAATTCATCAAAAAATGAGCCCGTATAGAATCGAATTTTTAGTAAATAACTCAATGCTAAAGTAAAAAATTTAATAAAATTATATAAGGGTATATTGTTCATCGAATTTTTTTTTATAAAAACCTTTTTTTTCTTTTGTCCAGGGTCCACGAAATGTTAAGGACGACATTGTGAATACCACAATAAAAATTGGAATGGAACATCATTTAGACTTGTTATTTTGAGTCATTTTCTAAGCACCGTATATAGGATTGATTTTGCATAAGCCCCTCGCAAGATAAAGGCGCAATCAATTTATTATAATGTTTGATTTTTAGTTAAGTTAAACATCTTGATTGTCACCGTCATATTTGAGGTTTTCCACGTTAACATATTTTCCATATGTGTGTGTTGTGGTACACGCAACAATGGATATTTTAAGAAATGAAGTTTTTTCCATAGCATAGTCTGAAGGAAGAATCGAAAAATACAATTTCACTATATTTTTTATCAAGAACATGATCTATCACTAGAATAATTTTGTGCGGGACAATACTTCTAAAAAGATAAATTGCCATCGATACTTCAAACAAAAGTCAGATGATCCGGATTACTCTTGTAAAATGTGGACCCTATAGGTGGGAAACGATCCAGACCGTCCAACCTCGATCAGAATGCCGACGTCTTGTTTCACTAGTGTTGATCACATCATAAGATCCCATCTCCTTCAAATTCATGTTACAATAATGTAATTACATATGCATGTCCGTATGTATGTTTTTTGATACATCAACTTGAGAGATCTCAAGGAAATTATGGCACATAATATGTGAAACATGTTCGGATATGGAAGAGGAAATGGATATGGTGTTGAATAACAATGTTATACATCACATATATAAATGATATTTCAAACATAGATTTTGGAACTCTGGTAATTTCTGGATAACGCAAACAACGATTAGTAACAGGTAAAATGAATGGAGACATTAAAGCTTTGATCTGCTTCACGAATATGTATATACCCAAACAACAAAACAATTAGATTATAATATTTAATTTGAGATAATCCGAATATGAGTTTCGGGTGTCGAAATATGCACAATTTTTGTATGACCTTTAAATACTAAGAAACACCACGTTTAAATATTCGGTGGTATCCGCGTGCATTACATAATTGGGTTGTTTGCAAAGAATACTAGTTCTTGAAACAACAAAGCCACTCTGTTTTCAAAAGGAACCCGAAAATAGTAAGGGTTTTGATGACACGAAACAACTTGCAATTTAAAGGCAGTGCGGATAGAGATCTTCCACTGTTCTGCCACAAGTGGTCCAAAAATAAGTTCCATATGTAATATTCTATCCTTTCAAGCAGTGGTAAAGATAGAACATTTTTTAAGAGGCGGTACAATGTTTTTTCAAAAAAACTATCAATTAGGATATGAACATGTTTATTGTATAACAATAGTTGTGAATGATAAGTTACATGATATATTGTTTCATGTAATTAATAATCTATTTTGAACTTATTTTGTAACCAATTGGCAATTGTATATTTTTGATTTAATTTCATGTAAATTGATATCATACATGCTCCGTGTTCTCAGGATTTATTGTGAATGATATTTATATCATTCTATTTAAATTAGACATATATTAATATCTTCATAGTTTTGATTTGTTACTATATAAATTACACTTGTTCTAAATCTATATCAAATCGAAGCTCTAAAATACATAATTATGTATTTTTCATTATCAACAACTAGAAATATTAATATGTCTATGAAGAAAAATGTGCTGATTCAAGAATATCTGTGCATTTGACCATCTTATTTCATAAAAAAATAGGATTAATGATTAATCTATTAGACTTGACAATAAATTATTTTTTAGAAAAAATACTTATTTTTGACATAGAAAATTAAACCTCGCATTTGTGTAAGTGGTAATGAGATTGGACTTCAAAATCAATCTATTCTATAGTTTATTCCTAAAAGATGGATACCAATAAGATAGTTAGGGTAGAAATGTATTTTAAGTTGATCAATTTATGAAATTATTGATATAGGAAGGTAAAGCTTTGTTTGTTGTGTCAAAATTTTTATGTCAGAAGGTATAATTCCTAAATCCGTCATTGCTTTTAAGAGTATATAAGGATGCATCCTCGTGCAAGGGTAAAAAGTATTTGATCGATTTTCAAATACATGCCAATGAAACATTTCCAAATTTTAGACAACATAAGCTCTATTACCATACTTCATGCATATATACTTTAAGTAGATGCATCAATTAACATATCATCAACACCATTGATGATCTTTATAATCATTAATGCCACACACTAGATGCACTAGCAAGCAAATACTTTCGAGGTTAAGGAAATTTGGTTCCTACGTGTGTCATTAAGGATAATTGATGCTTCCACCTCACCTTTTATTTGTTTATACCATTTTTATTCTCTCCATTCATCAAAGAGAACATCAATCTCAACTTCTCTTTGTTATCCTATTATGAAATAAATGATGACAAACTATATTTGTTATAACCTTATTATCTCACGCTTTGGGATAATTTTTCACATCAACCTCAATGTCGTTGATTGACTCTAGATAAAAATGATAAGTGTTCTAGTCTTTAGGATGTAATTTTTTACCTTTTATTCTTTATCAATTTCGATAATAATGTGATCTATATAATGAGAAATGCAAGAAGACCCAACTATCCTTGGATATTTGATCATATCTAGCCTCCCATATCACTATATTTGCATAAGAATTCATGACTTCTAGAACAAGGTCAATTGTAACTTCCTTCATGCAATCATCAACTAAGAAGATATGTATTCTGCGATGAAAATAGGCAACATCGACCACATCATTAGTAGATTTCGAAAAAACATGAGCTCAACTCACAATTAAGAGATATATTCATGATGCTTCTTTCTCTCATGCTAGCCCATCCATCTAAACTATCGATATTTTGCCATGATTTAATTTGTCCTTTCAAGAACTCCCTTATTTCTTCAACTTTCTCCTTTAGCATGGTTTGCAGCTTTCTTCGATTCCAAGATGTTCCACTAAGTTGATGTATTCTATAAAAAGTTTGCCAGATCTTTCTACATAAGCTAAACATATTTCAAACCCAAATACGTGAATCGTGTGGAACATAAAATACATGCTTCGCAATGGATGTTGGTCTGGAAGCTAAAATAACCTGAATGATATTTACAAAATAAAAAAGTTGTTAATACTTTTAAATTGGCATCTCATGGCTTTAGGATGAATCGCTTTTAAATCTCATCATGTATGCATTCCTTATTTGAAAGTGCCAAGAAACAAGTGATGTTTTTTTGTTACTGTTATTTTAATTTAGAATATCATATAGAATATAAATAAGACAAAATATCAAATCCAGACTACAGATGATATTCATATTCATGTTTGATTTCTTCAAAAACTACACATGAAGGAAGATATATTGATTAAGAACCTGTTTGGTAGGGGAATATAGATCAGAGTAAGCTCTTATTCTTCTCTTCCTTATTCCTCGTTCTCCACTTCCTTATTCCACTCCCTTATTCCCCTCTTCTCTTATTCATCCTTATCCGTTACTCTATTCCACTTCCCCTCTTCCTTTATTCCTCCATATCTACTAACTTATAACCCTTATTACTTATGTCTCATGTGCCAACCGAATGGAGAATAATAATTATCTATACTTATTCTCTTTATTCTTATCGTTCTAGCTGAACAAGAATAGTGTTTATTCCAGCTTATTTCCAATCCTTATTCATGCTTATTCTCAAACCAAGCACCCCACTTAAGTATCGTTGAACATGTTTAGATTGTTGTATTTATTGTTAAAATAAAAATATTAACCACATTCTAAACAATGAACCAATCTCAGGACGATGCTCAACAAGATTAATATCGGCATAAAAAATGAAAAAAGACATATGTACTATTAAAATGGAAAACAAAACAATAGAAAAAGAAGTTTCTCATGTATATCATGGATTGATATTAACTCCAAAATTCCACCAGAGATGAGAGATTACTGAATAATAAAATTCAGGGCTATTGGATATGGTGATGGATCAAAGTCGCGATGTGTGTGTGTGAGAGAGAGAGAGAGACTAAAGCATCGGTGATGGAGAGGTTGGAGCCTGAGGCGGTGAGAGGTTGGAGTTGGGAGAGAGCGATGGTGTATAAGCTAGTGTGAGCGTTGATGGGGAAGCTGAAGCAGCGTAACGAAGAGGTATGTGATGACTATAGATTTATCTGGGATTCATATACCTAAATATAACATCTTACATGTTAATATCTCACTTTTAAATGCATATCTCAGGAAAAAAAATCCCTTATTGACATACAAATAAAAAAATAAAGAAAAGAGAGAAAAGAAGAAGAAAGAAAATCAAGGATGTAAATATGTTTATATGTAGATGAAAAAACCACACAATATGTTGTTCTAAAAGAACAATGTCATTGAATCGGTTGGGTGAACTTTTTGCAGAAAAGAATAATTTTCACTTAATCTTTTTATTTATTTTATTTATACTCCTAAACTTTGTTATATAGTGAAAGCATTAGAGTATCAAACTCAAGGAGGCAAACTATTGGAAAACTAGGATTAAACAATAGAAAATCAGAGGTAAAAGGTTTCCTAATGGGATAATTACACTCATAACCCTGAGTAATTCCTCAATCTCAATCATAACCCTGCATAATCGCGAATTACATGAGAAACCCTGAGTAATGCTTAACTCTTACATGACATAACCCTGTGTCAAGTTCCGTTTGAGATGGTCGTTATGTCTGACGGTTTCCATTAGAAAAATACCAAACTGCCCTTAAGATATACTCTTATTTGCAAAACATGCCACATCACTTCCCTCTTCCCATCCCGTGCTTCCCATCCCTTAATATACTCTTATTTGCAAAATATGTTATGATATTTGCATTTTTAATGCCCATAGGAATGATTTAAGAATACAGGCGATCCCGTTGTCCCAATTACTATACAGCCGTATGATTTCAGATGTCTGATTAATTTAATGTGCATTAAACCAGAATTTGCTCTCTTCAATTCTGGACCGTGGTGGATACGAAGTTTAGCATCCTAACGGTAGGGGAGGACATCACGGAGGAGGAGGTGGTGGCAGCGGAGACCATAGAGGATGAGGAGGTGCCGGGGGATTCCAAGGAGAATATGAAATCGATCCCCCCGTCTGAAGGCACCACGGAGGAGGAGGTGGTGGCACCCCTAATCCGCTAGCTGCAGCACACCCCCTCGGTCGATCCCCCCGTCTGAAGGCTGCCCACCCCCGTCGGCAGACCCCCTCACTCCTCCGCCCGTCCCACCTCTCTCCCTTGCGTTAAACGACCCGCCCGAATCCCCTCCCCCTGCCTCGGTGCAAACCGATCGTTGACCTCTTCAACCTCTCCCCCCCCACCCGCACCTCTACGCCCCAACCCGCATCTCTGCAACCCCACCCTCCGTAACCTCGTCGCCCCCACCTGCCCAGAACCATCGAGCTCTGCAGCCCCCCCTCCCCACCCCCTGCAAATCCCCTCATCCCCCTACCTCCGGAACTCAACACTCCCCATCGCCGTTGAAGTCCCCCGCACCTCTGCAACCACCCCCCCCCCCCCCCCCCCCCCGTCGTCATTGAAGGGGCCTCTCCCCCCACCTCCGGAACCCAACTTGCAAGGCTTGTGGGTTGACCTCTGCAAGGGGCCTCCACCTGCTATGGTAATGCCGAACCTCACCTCTGACAAACCTCCTCCCCTGACCTTTGGGACACAACCCCCCCAAACTCTGTAGCCCTCCTCTTCAAGCAAGTTTCCCCCTCCGACTTTGCATGCAACCCCCCTCGTCGACCTCCCATGAAACTGTCATAGCTCCCATTCTATACCTCTGTTTTGTTGCAGGTGCTAGCTCAAAAGAGAAAAAGTTGTGATTTTTTATTTAGATTAATCGCAGCCGTTGGATCATTCATTGGTCAGATTAACTCAATCATTCGGTTGAGTTAATGAAGTAAAGTAACGGAAGGTTATGGATGTAAGACGGCACACTTACTCAGGGTCGTAAGTGTAATTCGCGATTATGCAGGGTTATGATTGAGATTGAGGAATTACTCAGGGTTATGGGTGTAATTATCCCTTTCCTAATTTATTTTGTTATTAGAGATTTTTATGGATATTTGTAATCTTTATGAATTTTATATTTTATATTTTTAGGTATTTTATATTTTTATTATTTTTTTATTTTGTTATTTATGATTTCATTTTTTATGGGTTTAAGGAGTTTTTAATGTATTTATTCATTTTGTATTATTTTAGTTTTGAAAATGATATTTTATTGAAAATAGATTTTTATTTTCAATTTTTAAGATAATAATCACTAGTGAAATATTTTGGTTTTATTTTTGTCAAAAAGTAGATGGAATTACCTTTAAAATGGCATGTAATACATATTTTTATGATTTTAGTTATGATTTTTACAAGTTTTTATGTATTTTGTATTTATGTAATTAGTATTTTATTATTATTATTCAATTTTTATTTTGTTTTAGGTTTAAAATGTAAAATATGGTAAAATATTTTTATCCAATTTTTATAGGATTTTTAAAATTGTTTTTCTATTTTTTATGCTTTTTAAAGTTTGTTATATTTTTTGGTATTTTAGAATGATTTATTTAAAAAATAAAAAATAGTTTCATTTTTTAAAACTTATTTAATACTATATATAATATAGTATATGGTATTTATATGTATTTTTATTATATTTTTATTAATAGTATTTTATTTATTATTTATGTAGTATGTATAGGGATTTATACACAAGATACATGGATATATGTGTAATATCCCAGAAAGTTCACGATGCTATGGTAAAAAATGGAAGTAGGAAGAGCGCTTTGCATAATTATTCCAGGACGCACATGCTTGGGCTGCCACCTGGATCTGGATGGAATTTGCAATTGTATGGGGGCCATAAATGCAACAATCTAGAAGATACCTGGATTCTCGCGTGTTAGCCACCTGGATGGACCTGCTCATAATTAGTTAAACCGCCAAAGGTATAATATAAAAATGCCCACAAAAAATGCGGTCGCACGCGTGTCTCACAACGTCGCTTATGCAGTTAAGCGATGAGGCTTTGGATGCACAAAGTACCGACACGTGGCATGATCTCATCCTTTAATCGGCGGATGATCAGACGATTCCCCTTCAATCTGATAGTCGACTCACGTTATTCCCTAATATCTGAAGTGCTCCAGGTAGAGAAGAATGCTAATATTCGGGCGGAGGTTCTAATCAGAATCAAGTTGCGGATTAGATATATCTACAGGTGCTTCGTGGTGGTCAGATGATCTAGGAGAAATTGCTACCGATGCTTTGACTCGATTAAATCTTTGTGTTCCTGATGATGGTTCGATCACGAGTCAATTTATTGTTCCTCGCTAATCCTAACGAATCAAACTGTAGGTGTTGATGGAAATCCAGGCGATACATGCATTCTGAGTTCTTTGCCAAAACGAGTGGTTGTGTTTCATGTCGTCCTGCTCGATGATTCGGACCTCCAGAACATGTGATGCGATACTTGGATAAGGGTACTCCTCAAATTACCAGTGTGGTGTATTGAGCGGCTTTAATCTGCAAGTTATCAAACATCGACTTAAGGACAATACCTCTGTTCGGTGATTTTTACAACTGATAAGGAATGAATGTGAGTCCTGATACGGAAGTGGAAGAAAAGGATTAAAGTCGTGTATTGATTATGGGGGAACACAGATAAGCAAAATTATATCGAAATGGATGAATGGAATTGATGGATTTCGATAAGATCAGTATGGATTGTTTAAGGAAACTAATAGGATTAAGGAGAGAAAAGAGATGAGATTGTGAGTTGAAATAGAGAAGACGAAGAAGAGAAGGGTGGAAGGAGGAAATGAAAAGGACTAACTTGGATGTGGAAACGGATGAAGTCGACGCCTGGGGATCGAAGGTTGTCGGATGATGGATGCAGGTCACCTGTGGACGGAGCTCGCAGAGCTCTTGGGTCATTGCCTCAACTCGCGGTGAAAGAGGAGTCTCAAGCACAACAGAGGAAGTCCTCGACACCGGCGCAATCACGCCTGACATCGCCCTCTCGCTCAACAGTGGACGGAGACACTCCCATCACAAGCTCTCTCTCTCTTATGTTGGAGCTCACGGAAGGTAGAAGCAAATGGCGGATGGAAAGGAGATTTGGGGTATGGGTTGCTTTTATAGAGGTTGAAAGTGGGGTCAGCGCCGTGACTCCAGTCACCGTGGTAGTGGGGAAAACAGTGGGCCGTTGAGGAGGTTGATGGCTGGCGGTTGGAGAGATTGGAAGAGGAGGTATTGAGTGGAGGAAGAAGAAGGAGAAGGAAGGAAGAAGAGGCGTCGGGGAAGGAGGAGGAAGAAAGGAAAATGGAAATAGGCCAATGGTATGCCGTTTCGTGACAGAGAGAGAAAAGAAGAAGATGAGAAAGAAAACAAATCAGGGAAGAAGACAAAGGGATTATATATAAAGTATAAATACCTTATAAATAAATAAGTATAATATATTAGATTATATAAATAAAGTAAAATAAAAATGTAAATAATTTAATAATTAATTTATTTCTAATTTTTAATAAATTAGATAATATTAATAGTAGATGAAATAAATAATATAAATAAAGGTATATTGTACAATTATACCAATATGGTCCCGAAACCCAGATTTCTTCATACTAACTTCGATTTTAGCGAAATAAATGTCATTTTGTAGATAATTAAATAATACAAATTAAAAAACCGAGTTTTCCCAATTCGGAGTTCAAACGACCGAGTTATGATGTATGGAAAATTTAGGTAGCAGCTTCGAGGCTTCGGTTTTTATTAGTATTTTGACTTAATAGGGAGAAAGAGAAAGCTGAGCAATTCTAGGTGGCTGGCGAGGATCAGGATTGAAAGGCGAAGCTTCTGATGATGGAAAATTATTAAATGATTGCAAGAGTTGGTTGAAATAATAGGGAGAAGTTGTTGTCGAATGAAAGGACGCATCTTTTAGAGAAGGTGGGGAGGAGGTTGAAGACACACTATGGGTCATTGTATCAAGATCCAAAGGTCCAAATGGGAGGTGGATCAAGCGATGGGGCACAGTCACGTAAGCGGCCGTGAAGGCGCCACATAACCTAATAAGATTGGAGAAAAATAAATAAATCCGAAATAAATCGAAAATAAATAAAAGGAAAATGAATTAGAAAAAACTCAAAACATGAAAGGTATAACTTTCATGTAGAAGTCAAAGAGATCATAGGTCATCTATACATAAATGAAAATTAAATACTTATTATAATAATATAAAACAATTTTCTTTCATAATATAAAACAATTTTCTTTCATTTTTTGCTTATTTTTGGGGTTTTATTATATTTTATATTAATTTATTTATGTACAATATTGTACTAATTTTATTTGATTTATTTATTATTATTATATTAATTTTATTTCTGTTATATATTGGCTATCATTGGAGGCATATTTGAGATCTATAACACCGTTTTGGTCAAATTTTTACATCCCCGCGAAAAGATGTCTAGGTGATATCACTCTGCATTAGATGTCTTCATGTTTTTTCTTCTAAAAATTGCTATTGAGTTGTGTTACTTTCATTCGTAGGCTTTGAAGGAGGGTCGAGTTACATGTGACATTGGTAATTAATTGGTCAGAGAGGCAAGAGATCATTCAATCGTCGCCATCGATTAGATAATGCAAGCTAGATAGCTACTAGATATTACGAGCTCTTCATCGAACTTGCGGTTATGAAGGACACTAAGCACTTGTACCTTTTTCAAGACTATCTAACACCCTTAATAGTGACTTCCAATGGTTAATAGAGATCACGTTCAATTGCTAAAGATCTATTTAAGTACCGTTAGTGAAGGTTGTTGATTTTAAAATAGCAAAAAATTAGCATCGAGGGACACTCATACTTTCTAACATTGTATATGCAACATCAAAAGGGGTGAAACGTAGTGTTGCATCAATTTTGATTATTTTTTATATGAATCTCCCTATATTTCAAAATTTAATATTTTAGTCACTTATTGATACTTGCTTTGGTTAGGAGTATTAAATATCCCCACAATCATGTAGTTTTCATATTTTTCCTTTTATTTTTGATTTTTATATTTATTTTAGGTGCTTGGTTGGATTTTGTTTTAATAATTCACATTAAAATCATAGGACTAATATCTAAGTAAATAAAAATCAGGGTATGTATCTTATAATTAGTTTTAAATGCAAAAAAATCATAACAAAATGATATATTTTGTTCCCTAAATAAATAAAAAATTCAAAATAAATAAGAAATTCATTACAAATATGAGAAGCAAAACTATCCTAAAAATAAAAAATCACCATATTCCTCTATTTAGTTAGAAAATACAATAAATCAAGATTTCATATATATATATATATATTGCCATTTTCTATTTGTAAAAGTAAAAATACAAGTAGACTTAACCATTCACAAAAAATCAAAAATTTGTGAAAAAAATTTATCTTGTAGATATTATTACTATCGTTAGTGTCACATAAAAACACTCCTTCTAAAGTAGCTGTAATACGAATAACAATTACTCTATGGATAGAGGAATACATAGAGTTTAGCACAGTAAAATAAACAATCGAAAGATTTTGCTGAAATTGTTCATTGGAAAATTTCTCAAAAAGCAAATCATACGTTCTTCTCTCCTCAGTAAATAAGAAAAATCAAAATTACTAGAATTCATTGTTTAATAATTCTCTCTATAGTTCCTTTATTTTATGTAATTTTTAGATAATTATACCTAATATGTAGTTAAGATACACACATGTAAATATATTCCTATTTGTGCATTAAATCTTTCATATACCCTATTAGTAATATATTCATCTATTTTTGAATTAGAATGTTTTTAAAATGAAATAAAATTGAAATGATACTAAATTACCAGAAAATAGAAAAAAATAAATAAGAATGTATTTTTATATTGAATTATATAATTGTAGTATACATATCATACTCTTTGGATATAATCCAAAAAACATTACAAAAATGAAACCTTTTTAAAATAAATAAAATGCATTAAATATATAAATAATACATTAGCACATAGATATACCAAACAGTAAGAGCAACATGAAATACCTGAAAATTCACAAAAAAGTATAATTATAGCATGGGCACAAAAACATACCTATTATAATATATTACCCGAATCATCATAAATAAATCCTAATAATTTTCTTTACGCTCCATCTTGGACTCAACCCCACATAATATAAAATCTTTAATTTGATTCACATGCTTCCAATGTAATATAATTGAATAAATAGACACAATTAACTGATCTTGAAAATATGCGATCACTTGACTACAACCAGATGCTCGCCTTAACTCCAATAGCATGTAGTCATGATTCACGACTGAATTCGATGTAATTACCATTGTGAACTTGTCACCAAAATAGAAGTTAGTAGAAGGAAGAAGGAGACGATTGCAACATCATGTGATAAAAATTGGATCTTTGAAGGAGAATGAAGGAAGATGTGCAAAGAGAAGTATTGCTTACTAAGTTTTCTCTCGCTCTCATTCACCCACCACGGAAGAAGATAAGAAAAATAATATGGATGCGAAATCAGATAATGTACCCCTTTACTTATAAGCGAGGAGCGTTAAAGAGGAAATCAATGGAGATTGGAGTCAAAATGAAGGGTCTAGGTTCCATAAATTTTCAAAATAGTATAATCATTTAACAATAGTTAATAGTTATATATTATGTTTCCTATCTTAATAAATATTTATTTTTAATTAATAACCGAATTAAAAGACTCAAAAATCACATAGGTATAATAACAAGTTTCAAATATTATATCTTTACGTGATATGAAGTTAGATTGAAAATTGAACTTACAAGTGCGCGGTAACAATCAAAGAAAACAAGCTATATTAACTTTAACCATGCATAAAAGATTTTGAAGAATCGATTTCTATCGTATATATTCTTAATTGAAAGCACATCAGAGTTGAGAGGGCTAATATGAGAAGAGGAAGGGTGAAAGAAGTAGAGAAGTGTATGAATTGAAAAAGGAGACAAGGAGTTCACGAGGAGGAGAAGTATGTAATAAAGAGGGCGATATTTATCTATATAAAGGGGAGAATGCAACTAACATTAGGATGGATCAACAATCAATTTTAGGAGTAGATGTTCTCCTTTGTGATCATTTACTGGATATGAACACTAGGGATGTTCATGGGCGGGTACCTGATCCATTTTATTGTGACCTGCACCGATCCATTGTTATTGGATCATGGGTTGACCTGTCCCATTCCAACAGGTACCCGATCGTAATGGACCCAGTTAATATCAACGGGTAATGGGTACCCGCGGGTACCCGTGAAAATACCTTTTTCTTTACTTATTTATTCAATAGTTATTAATCAATGGACAAAATTGAACGTCTCATGCACATCCATGGCTACGATTTGTGCATGCTAGCAATTGGGATCCATCGACTATGATCGAGTAGTAGACGCAGACAAGTTCAACCTGGTCGATCTACCAAGGAGGAACACATTGGTGGTGCCGGAGAAGGGGTAATCAAATTTGCAGCTGACAACATCGACGCTTGGACGATGCACTAAATTATAAGCAAAAATATTTATACAAATAAAAACTTCGAATTTACATACATGATTTCCCTAACTAAATTGAAAAAGGTCCGAACACCTGTGGATGCAATGACGTAAATCAAAAGGTACATTTTTTTAATAACACCGTAGATACAGTATCAGCTAAAAGCCACAGTACCATATCCACGACTAATCATACTATTCATATATATTAAGATATGTGATTAAGAATACCACCGTGTAATTGAAGTGCATATGAAATTAAAATCTTATTTTGTATTCGAATTCATTATTTATTGAATTCATATCCGGAATTTAGTATTCGAATTCGTTATTTATTGAATTCATATTCGGAATCGCTCTTTATTCGACTCTTATTAGGATTCTCTCTTTATTGGATTTGTATTAAGATTCGATGATGATTCAAATTCATATCCGACATTTTAGGATATGACTCTTTAATTCATATTCGATTAATATCCATATTCGAATTTGACATAGATGATGCGAATATGGACATAGAAATAGCCATATTTGATCCGTTTTCATCCCTAGTTTGTAACATACGAACAATATCCATAATGAAAATATGCCAACATTTTGCCTAATCCGTCATCAAATTAACAATGAGCACTGTAAAAGCATAAGGCAAAATTTACCATTTCGGTCTCATTTCATTAAATCGACGAAATGAATATTTAGGAGATACCGTAACTTGGTAAATAATTCGAGTTATAATTTTGTTTAGACCATTGATATACACCATTCAAAATAGATACATATATGGATATGCATCGTGCGAGCCATCAAATACATGTAGATTTAATCAATCTATATCATATTAGTTGTTATTAATGTTCGTATCGTGACTTGTATTTATTTCATATCCCTATACTTTTTAACGATTTAATAATACATTTTTCATATCAATATTTGTATCCGCATCCATGTTTATATTTTAAATGAGATAAGAACAATGATTATATATCGGTATTTGCATATGATCAATGGTGTGGTTTTAAATAAAGGGATTTTTACCCGGCAAACCCTGTAATCTTTTGCAATTACCGCTACGACCTCCGAAACATCGTAATTCCTCTCTCGACCCCGTAAACTTGCTCCGTCTTACCCCACAAACCCTACCGTTAAATTGATACATCTAAAGTTAACTTCCTTAGGTTAAAACGAGTTAATCTAACCAATCCTAAATCAGACGGCTAGAATTAAACAAGAATAAAAAATAATCCCCTGACATCTTCCCCTCCCACGGCACAGGGACCTCAACGTAGACGGGGGACTTCCAGTTCGCAGGGGAGGCGGAGGGCTGAGGTCGCCGGGCCAGGTGCGGGGGGGCTCCAGTTCGTCGGTTCCAGGTGCGAGGGGGCTCCAGTTCGTCGGTTCCAGGTGCGGGGGGGGGGGGGGGGGGGGGGGGGCTCCAGTTCGTCGGTTCCAGGTGCGGGGGGGCTCCAGTTCGTCGGTTCCAGGTGTGTGTGGGGGGGGGGGGGGCTCCAGTTCGTCGGTTCCAGGGTTGGGGGTGGGGTGGTGTTCGCAGGCGAGGGGAGGGAGTGTTCGCAGGGGAGGCGCGCAGGGGGGGGGGATTTGCAGGGGAGGCGGGGCTCGTCCGGGGGGGGGGGGGAAGGGGGATTTGCAGGGGAGGCGCGGGGGGGCGGCGCTTGTCCGGGAGGGATTTGCAGGGGAGGCGCGGTGGGGGAGGGGTATGCTCGTCCGGAAGGGGTGCGGGGGGTGGCGGGCCCCGAGGAGGGGGGGTTCCCAGGGGAAGAACGGGGGGTGAGAAGCAACTGTACCGCATCCCGCCACGGCCTAAAGCTGCCAATACGTACAAAGCTCCAACGAGAAGCGCACGCTCGCTTGCCGTCCATCATCGAAGTATCTTCCGGTCGTAGGGGAGGCGGGGGGCTCGGGTTGCCGGTCCAGGTTGGTGGGGGGTGGGGGGGAGGCGTCAGGGCTTCGCAGGGGCTTCAACCGGCAGGTGGGCTTCAACCGACAGGGAGGCTTCACTTCGGAGGAGGCGGTGGGCTTCGGGGCGGGGGCTTCGATCGGACGGGATGGAGAGGGGGGGGGAGGTGAGGAGTGGCACATGTAGTAAATTTGATAACTAAAATGGGTGTTATGTAAAAGAAGATAACAGAATTCGTTAGTTCTAACGGTTAAATGGATGGGAGTTAACCACAGGGTCTGTGGGATAAGGGTTAGCAAGTTTACAGGGTCGAGAGAGGAATTAGGATGTTTCAGAGGTCGTAGCGGTAATTGCAAAAGATTACAGGGTCTGCCGGGTAAAAATCCCTTAAATAAATTGTGCAGTAAAAGCTTCTAAGCGGGTACCAGTGGGCACCCATTAATTCAAACGGATTTTTGAATGGGGCACTGGTCATGTTATAGTGGGTACCCGACCTATCATTTTCAAACGGGTACCCGTTAGTTTAGAGTCAAAATGAGTGGGTTAAGCCAGGTATCGTTGACCCGCAAAATATTTGAACACCCTAATCAACACTCATCTCGACACTTCAATTACCGACATGGGAAAACTCACTTCATTTTGATTGTTGACATGCTGATTTGATTGTGAAATCATTAATCATTTCTTCACATACCGAAAAACTCGTACGATTTTGACTGACAATTTGAATACCTATTTAATTAGACCAATTACATAATTTAATTACTAAAAAAGGGACATTTGATTAATGTCAATACGAAGCAATATATGAAAAAAATCGTCCCAAGCCATTATTTATATCTCCACCTCCTGCACGGTCCGCATTCATTAGGACACGTTTAGTTGTCACGTTATCATGCATACCTCCAACTCTATCCCTGCATTTATGGGTTGGAAGTAGGTGTATTTTACCGTATGAAATTTTTGTTATAATATTTTTTAGCCATGTTTAAATAAAATATTAATACAAAATTATATATTAATTATTAAAAAAATTAATATAATATATTATTAATGTTACATCACATTTATCTTTCCAATCATCTCATTCCTCTAACTATTTACATGACGTTACTCCAAGTAAATCCAATCCAACCAAACCGAGTTAGTAAAACCGGTCCTTATTAAGTTAGTTCTCTCTTTTTTTTCGCTTCTTGCGAATCGTTTATATCTATCCCTCTCCCACCGAAACCCTAAAACCCCATAACACCATCCCCGCCGCCAATCCGTTCCCTCACTTCGACGGCCACACTCCCGGTGAGTCCTTTCTACTCCCTGCCTCGCCATCTGATTCACCGCCTGACTTCCCTTCAAAGGTCACAGCCATTGTTGGTGTTTAATCTTGTCGTCTCCACCACCATTAACGAAACGATCCCCCATAGCATGTATTGCTGGTCTTTGTTTATGGCATCCATGATGTATGCCTCTTGTTATCCTTGCACTTTGATTTCTAGTGAAGAAAATCTCGGGGAACAGGAAACTGAGGTGCCGAATGCATTACATGATACTATCCCATATCTTTAAGTCTGCTTCAGATTTATTATAATATAATTGTTTTTTCTATGTAGGATTCTAGATTTTTTCATTTCGTAATTCGATTCTCCTTTAGTTTAAGGAACAAGAAGTAGTTTATGTCCATGTTACTTTCATTCCGAGCGATGGTACGAGCAAAAATATTTATATGTAATGATAAATAATTAGATGAGGTTTACCTAGGATGTGAAAATTATCATGTTTTTTATCTGCTTCTAACATCTATCGTTTTACCTCAGGCAAAAATTCTTATCATTATGAATTATTTACCCGGTAAGAAGAAGAGGGCTGGGTCCAAAAAAATTATAATTCAACTCTTACAAAAATGAAAAAATACATATCTACATGTGGGCATGTGAAAATAGAGAAAGGGAGGGATATTTTGAGGTTCATCCCTAAATAGAGAAACGAAAAATCTTCTCTCTGGATTTAAGTTTATTATCGACGACTTGTTTCATCAAAATGAACTACGGGACTTTGTTTAAGGGTGCCTTAGGTCTATTATCTTCTGGAAAAGTGGTATGCAGCTGCGCATTATTTGGTTTTATTGGCAAATGTTGTTTTCTGGTGTCAGTTATTCGAAATGATTTTTTGCCTCATCATACATTGATTGAATTATTGTTTCCATACATGCTTTTAATGATGGTATAAACTGTTTATTTTGATGTGCAATTTTCATGGTTGTTGTTTCTTGTGTTGAGGCAATTAGCTCAATCTTCATATGTTGATGCATTATTGGACTTTATAGGGCAAACATTAAGGATCACTGTCATACCTGTGCTAGTTTTTTCTGTTTAATTATCTCGATTCAAGTAATTAGCTTCTTTTTTTATGGTTTTAGTCATTTGGAATCTTTTGAATGAAATCATATTATGGATAAAAAGATTCCAATTTTTTTCTTTGCATTGAACGCTTAATGAAGAATCTTTATAAAATGACAATAAACCTCAACCGGTTTTCTTTGATGCATTATATATAGGATAAATGGGGCTGCCCCCTTGGGATAGCTAACTTGGCTCCCCCACGTTATGTCACCTATTTTTTATTTTTTTTGAAAATTTCTTTCGTGGATTTTCATCAATATATCCTTTATTATGTCATTCAAATTTCACGCGAAACAGAGATTCCTACGGCCTCCATCCAGAAGGGTCGTTTTTAACAATTCTGTTACCGTTAAAAATGATTGTTTGGATGGAGGTTGTAGGAGTCTCTGTTTCGTACGAAATTTGAATAGCATAATATAGGCATATAGTGATGAATATTCACAGAAGAAATTTTAAAAAAAATTAATAAAAAGTGGATGAAATTGTGCGGGGGGGAGCCAAGTTAACTCCCCCAAAGGGCAGCTCCATTGAACTCTTATATATATATATATATAATTTGAATAATAAAGAAAGTGAGACAGAGAACTATCATAAGCTCTACGCTTTATCATTATCTTTGAACTAGATGGTATAATTGTACAAAGCATCAGTTGCATTAATTTAATAGTTTTTTAAACCTTGGTTCCATTAAACTTACTCATTTGTTCTCCCAAATTTTACTCTAGAGCATCTAACGTTTGGGGGTAAGATCTTCTCGAGCATTGTTTCTCCCAAGTATTCAATTATAAGAATTTGTATCTGTTAATCTGCAGACATTACTATTTTTACCATTTTCTATCTTTCTCTCATGGCATGTATTGCTTGTCGTTGCTTATAGCATCGATGATTAATACCTCTTGTTATCCTTGCACTTTGATTTCTAGTGAAGAAAATCACAGGGAACTTGGAAACTGAGACGCCATAATGCAAAATGCTGTTTGTTCCTTTTTTGCACAATAGGATCTATACAAAGTTTTACTTATCTTGGTCGATAATCATTCCCTTTTGAGTTTTTTAAATCTTTTATATTCTTTTCAGCGGATTTGTGTTATGGATCAACGGATTTTTTCTGATGGCACCTGAATGCTTTAATTAGTGGACTTGAAAAAAGTCAGAACGTCTATTGGTTTGTCATTGGTGCTGGATATATATCACTTGCATCCTTTTTTTTCTCCTTTATGTCGAGAGAGCATGGATGATATACGGAGTCCCTAATTTTACTGATCTTAAGGATTGAAACTCAGTTAAGAAGTAAATAAAATATGAGGAGTATCTTGCAGGCAGGTGATGGTTGTGCCATCCTGAGTGACATGCAAATATATTTTTGACTTCCAATTATTGACAAAGCTAGTTTGGATGTCCCCTTGTACCTGAAAATTTTGTCAAGACTCTTGAATTGCATGATTTGAGCATGATTATCCTCCTGCAAGACTCATGCAAATGGGAAATCAAGGGCTCAGAAATCTGGTGCTGCCATCACCTTCCTTCCTGCTCGCTCGCGAGAAAGAAGTCAAATTCAGCACAATATTTCTCTTCTGTTGCATCCTTGTAAGTATTTCTTTGGATTGCCTTGTCTTTATGTCTTGTGATGAATGTAACCAGCATTGGTATAAGTTATCAGTTAACATCAAATGCTTTTTGTTCACCTTCCTCAGTGAGGCAACACTTTCTCCAATCTAGTAGGTGTACTTTGTCTCCCTAATTAAACTTCATTGTTGAAAGAGTGGTCCTCTTTAAAATTTTCTTTGGATAAATGGTGGTGCATTCTAACTTGAAGTTTGCAAGGTTCTTCACTATCCACTTTGCTAATTGGACCCTTCCTATTTTTGAAAACATTCATTCTTCTACTCCAAGTTTACCATCTATGGTGTTCACCCATTTATAAAAGCACTATACAAACTTGTACACTTATTAAACTATTAATTACTATATGGCACACATACACCCAAAGGATACATGTACACCCAATTGGTATCTATGTATTCAACATGATAAATTCATTAGTTATTCAAATTGTATTCAACATTTTGGCATGTAGATTATAGAGGGATAACATGTAATTATATTTCCAACCCACATTAATTTACAATAAGTCAGTATCTAAGCATGTTCATTTGTTAAACGGGCAATTCCTATGGGTACCTCATACACCAGTTGGATTTCTGTGCACCAAATATGTATCTATGTATTCAGCATAATCACAAGTTATTCAAACGAAAACATCTTCACACATGCATTATAGAGGGATAATATGTATTATGGCTTCCCACAAAGATGTTTAATGTAATGGATTTTATAAGATTGAAAATACAAAATGTAGTTGAATTTGAATCCATAGAGGGAAAGGCGAAAATCTAGCTGGATTTTATTGTAGATTGGTTCCTATGGGATATCGATTGGGTGCGTCTAGTTTGATTAAGATGCAACACCAACACATTTGCATTTATATTTGGGTTTAGGCTGGTTGATTTCGAATGCCCACATGGTAGGTACTCCCAAGTCTGAACCCATGATCATATGAGTAGCACATTTAAAATCCAAACAACAAATAGGATGAGTTTGGGGTACCCAGTGGGTATATGTAGATTGACATCTCTATCAACCACTTGCATCGATACCTTTATGTAGGTAAATTGTGCTTTTGTTTGCATTAATCCTCAAACCTTTAAGATCGCCAAAGACCTCTTGTGTGGCTTCTGTATTCTGCACATTTGTGGCCAATGAGAGGTGGGATGTAAATTAGATAACACCAATATTAGGAATTGAAATTAAGCCACATTGAACTTGAAACTCCACCAACAATGAGAGAACGTTCATAACAAGAGTTAATGCTAGGGGATATAAAGGATCAGCTTGTCGAATACCGTGGAGGTCAAATCAGTTGTTTTTTTTTCAGATTCCTGTTGTGATCTCGCTTTGTTTTTTCAGTATCTCCGGAAAGAAAAAGGGTTTATCTATGTTCAAATAAGGAGAATAAGGTGGAATAAAGGTTGATAAATGCTATTCTCCTTTTGGTTGATAAATGGTGGGATAAGGAATAATGTTTGTAAGTTACTTAAAACTGTTACTTGTAAATAATATAGGTCTGCAGGATATACAGTTAATTAATTACAAATCAGTCTCAAACACATAAAGGAAAATTGGATCCTTTTTATTAAAAATTCAAATTATAGAAGTTCACACATTACAAAGGTGAACATACAAGACATACTATATCACTGCATGCTTATCACATACAAGGTTGTTGAGAATGTCAATGCTGAAGTTAATTCGTCTGTCAGGTTCACTATCAGTCTCTCCACGTGAAGACGTCGTTTGGTTTCTTCTAGTTTCTCAACATGGAATTCCTCTGAAAATTCCACCATGTTTATTATGTCTGTCATGTACACCTTTGCAGCTAAGGATTCGAGTTTGTCGGTTGTAATGATGTCGCCTTGACTTTATATCTGTACGGTCTTTGTAAAGAAAATCCATTGATATTACGCAATGTAGGAAATTTAAATTTATGATAAATTTGCAAACTTATGTTTTGCAGCATGTATACCACAAATGATTCGCCACATCCTCGTGTCTGCACGAGTCCTCTAAGATGTGGAGTGCATCATCTATGCAAAAATATCTATGCTAGTTGGTTCTTGTTCAATCGCATTGTAACATCGCCATCGCTAACTTTGTTACTTCAAAAAATAGAAAACATGCCCCCTTAAGAACTTGAGCATTAACATCTTGTTATGAAAAAGTTAAGAACAGCATAAATTCTCAAAATTGATATTAGCTGAAATAAAGACGAGCAACGAATCGATTTTAACAAAAAAACAAATCAATTAAAGACGAGAGCAATAACATCTTGTTATGAAGATTTAAAAACAAAAATTCTCCAAAGAAACTAATATTAGTTGAATTAACTCAAGTTGGCATATTTTTTGAAAAGCTCTTATAACCTTTTAATAAATGTTCATTTAGAACAAAACAAAGCATACTGCAAGCACTATATGCCATTTAAAACAGATGTATAGTTCAACGGATACAAAACTGAAGCACGTCACATACTAGTAAATGAATTAGGGACTTGAGCAATAATATCAAGCTCTGAAATTTTAAGAACAACAAATTATCTGCAAACTGATAGTAGCTGAACCAACTCTAGCAGACAAGACAAATTTTGGAAAAGCTCTGGACCTTTAAACAACAATCCTTTTAGATCAAATAAGGCATGATGGAAGCACTATATGCCATTTACAACATTGATATGATTCAACGAATACAAAAGTGAAGCACATCAACCATAATGATATTCTCCCAACTGATATTAGCAAAACCAACTCAAGCACAACAATTTAGTAAAAGTTCTCGAAAATTATACAGCAATCCATTTAAATTAAACAACTTAGAGATGCGTCGAATCAGATATGCAAAATAAACAAGTGCCTAGGAACAAGACACACGCGCGCGCACGCACCCACACACACACATCCACGCACCCACACACACACGCACACACCCACCCACACACACACACACCCACCCCCCCACCCACCCCCCCCCCCACACCCACCCACCCACCATCCACACGCACGCACGCACACCCCCACGCACTCACCCACGCCCCCGCGCACGCGCTCGCGCACGCACGCCCCACCCACGTGCACGCGCACACACTGGGGGTAAGGAGCCTACATCGGGTGATGTAGGTAACTTACCTACATTGGGTCATTTTTTCATTATTTTTAATTTTTTTTCGAATGAAACTTCAGTGGGATCTACTTAATATATAGAGTGGACTATGTGATTCAAATTTCGTAGGGAAAAAATATTTCTAGCATGCCCATCTAAAAGCGGTCAATTACATTAATTTTGAGACCGTTAAAAATTTGTCTATCTTGATGGATGTGATAGAAGTCTCGAATTAAGTTGAATTTGGAATGACACAATTGTGATATATGGTGATGTAAATCCCCAAAGATTTCATTTCAAAAAAAAATAAAAATTAATGAGTAAAAAAGCCCGATGTAGGTAAGTTACCTAAATCACCCGATGTAGGCTCCTTCTTCCCATATGTGTGTGTGTGTGTGTGTGTGTGTGTGTGTGTGTGTGTGTGTGTGTGCGTATAAATCCTCATGGCATTGCAGGTCAAACACCGAGAACTGCAAGACCCACAAAATGAAATGCATCAAAGTTACATGAGTAGTCGGAGTAGATCTTATAACACCAAGCTCATCACTAGCAGGTGGAAATAGTCCAGATGATCAGCAAACAAGGGCCAAATCAAGAGGAACAAAGCATATTTAGCTCAAGTGGCAAGTGCTAAGGCCCGTTGAAAACACAAAACCATCCTCCAAATCCAAGGGCATTCGTCTCCAAAAAAGCAAATGCACAAATTTCGGATAGAATTGAAAATCATAGCATCTCAAAAGCTTGCTCATATAATTAAATCCTCATGGCATTGAAGGTCAAAAATTGAGAAGTGCAATACCCATAAAATGAAATGCATCAAAGTAATATGAGTGGTCGGAATCCATCTTATAAGTCCAAGCTCATCAACAAAATGTGTTAGTAGCTCATATGATTAGCAAACAAGGACCAAAGAATGAGGAACGAAGCACATTCGACTTAGGTTATTGGACGGTAATATGTATGCATTACACAAATCCAACAGAACAAGCATTTTCAGAGAGAAGTATGCAATTTTGCAACTCTAAATCTTGCTCAACCCCATAAAAACATTAAGAGATTTCATTCAAGTCCAGCACATCCAACAAACATCTGCTACCCACAAATTTCAACTAAATCATGCCATGCAACATCAAGAACAGACTAGTTTCATCCAACTTATCGAAATTTCGAGCATAAACAACAAAAAGTTAGCATGACTGGTTAGAACAAATGAGAATCGCACCACCGTCAACTTTAATCCTGTCAATCATAAAGCAAATATTGTAAAGCTATAAAACCACAAAGCGAAATTTATCATGCTCAACGGCAAAATGATATCCATTCGAATCATTGCATGAAACACTACAGATTAGAGGTGGTAATCTTCGAGCAAGAACAAAGATAGATCAGACAACTTTTAATCCAGAAAGCCCACAATGTCAATGATATGTGAATGCACAAGCACAACAAGAAGAGATCAATAGCTAATCACGATGTCCGATCAGATCCCTTCTTCCATACCCTTTTATAAGAATTAACGAGGGCCTCCGTAACCCTAAAATCCATTTTTGAAGACATTGTGGAGAAGACAACACATGCCCAAGATTCTCCCTTTGCATATAGCAAGGATGACCTGCAAAGTATGAAGCAAAATGAGACAACAAACGATGGGGAAGGGGCATGTTGGAA
>JAZKJV010009456.1:0-223497 GCA_037367405.1 Ottelia alismoides | reverse complement strand
TAATAAAAACCTAATTATTTATTCTTAAATAATGCATTTTTGAGACCTACTTTATCTTTATTATTTATACATCAAATCAATAAACTTTTTACATGAAAGTTATATATAAAATTACATAAAAAATATGAAATTTATTTCACACAAAAATAATACAAATTGTACATTCCAGACTCAAAATAAAAAGCAAAAATCCAAACTTCCCAGACCCATATCTTATCCAAATAGACTTAAAATGCATTGAAATCACTTTAATTGTATATAACTTTCAATTAGCTATTTAGTTAAGGTGGTTTCACTTAATTTGGAGTTAAGACACAAAAGTTAGGTTTCGGACCCCTATTGCACGACATACTTGAATAAAATATTCAATTTATTTATTCTTTATGTTTTCTTAATTTTATATTTTTAATAAATTTGTAAATATTATTTATAGTATATGTACACATTTAGAATACAATAAAACCATAAAAATGCACTAAAATAAAATAATATATTGAAATACATAGATGAATTAACTAAACGTATACCTATGCTATAAATACATCTATTTATTTAAGTGTACAAATAACATCAAAAAAATACAATAAAATATATTTAAGTGAATATAAATAAGTTATAAATATGTAAATTAAGTTTATAAAATAATAAAATATAAAATACAAATAAAAATAAAATATGCATTATATAGGTAAATATACCTATGGTTTTATATGTAAACAATAACTTGTAATAAATAGCCTCATAAAAATAAGTAAAATGGGAATAATATATTAAAAAATTTATAAACATTTTTTTTATTTTATAACCTAAAATTAATTAATTAATTGATTATTATTCATTTTACAAGGCATTTTTGCCTTGCATTTATCCGGTTGGTCCACGTAGACCAACCAGATTCGTTCCAGTGTTGACCCTGGGTCAACTCGCCCCTTGGCATCTCTGACTTTTGTCAGAACCTTGATCCTCTCGCTTCACTCAATTTCCCCTGACGATCCAATGATCAAATCACCTTGAGCCTTGAACAAAATTTGCAGATGGGATCTCCACGATTCACGACTGATATATAGATCCCATCGATCTCCTCTGTGTCGTCCTTGAATCGATTCACAATATCTGCCATATTTGGCCTATAAATAAATCCCTTTAGCCACCTTCCTCGATTTGGTCCCTTTTCAAGCCCTGGATCCTTCTTCCCTCGACCAAGCATGACACCTAGTGATAGCAGGTGATCCCATGGGGTGTTGGAGCGAAGAACGGAGGAGAGGAGGCAACCCATGACGGTGCTCCGGCGTCATTCTACTCCTAAGCGTGCAAGACAAGTTCGAGTTACGCCCTTTCAATTTCTCGGTAGATTTAGTTCTTGCCTTTCAATTCCTTATTTTAGTTTAAATTTTAATTATTATTTTAGCTTAGATTAGGATTAACTAAGTTCACCGAAGCTCTAGAGCTCCGGACACCTTTGTCTCATTGTAGAACCGTTGTTCTGACCATTACCTTCACTCCATTAGCTTCTCCTATCTCTTCTCCACCCACTAGACCTTTTGACTCAACATGATCTTCTTTAGATCATCGAATCGATGCTCGCTCTTCTTCCTTCATCTGAGAGTCGTTGTCCCGCCTCATCTCTCGTTTATTTCGCCCAATAAAAGCGTGGATATTTCCTCACGTGCGTCTGTGTTCTCACCCTATAGGTATATGGAGAAGATGGTCCCCAACTGGGGTCAAGTTGTCCCAAGAACTCAGTCCTGAGTGCATGTTCTTCATCAACAATCCAGGACCCCATTGATGGGTGTTGGACGCATCTGGAGGTGCCATTGGTTGCAGACAAGCTGCGAGAAGCTAACGAGCATCAGAGCAGCCTGAATTGAGCCTTGGAGCACAAGGAATCGAGGGAAAGAAGAAGAACATGTCCATATCTTCCATGTTCTTGGGAAGTACAATAGAGCCGTCCGATGAGGCCTCCACCCCAGTTTGTACAACTGTCGTCCAATCTTGGCCCCCTACACTGTTAGATCTAGGGACAGATCTAATTTGGAGCATTCATCTCAAAGGGGTATGGTGGTGTTTGGGTTGCACGATCAGATTAAGTGACCAGATCCATCCGTCTGTTGGCACGCAAGTATTGGGTAAATATTACAGATAACCCTCTACCTTTTTTAATATTATAAGTTCAGTCTAAAGTGTAAATAAATGTGGTTTTTTGCACGGAGACCCTCATGTTTTCATGTATTTACATCTGTGTCCATGCCAGCTCACCTCATGTGCCCCCCCCCATGTGAGGTGGGCATTTTGCAAGCATACCTTGTGGATTTTTGTATTTGTAATCAATCTAAAATTTTGTATAATCAGTGTTAAATTTTGTTGATAATTTGTAAAGAAGACCTGAATTTTTTTGTATATTTCATTTATGCCACTGCCAAACACGTATAATGTCAACATTCGTGGATAAAATGCAAGCATTCCCCTGGATTTTGTTTTAGGACAAATGCATGGAAACTTATTTTTATTTGCAAATTGGTCCCTACCAATTATTCATTTTTTTGTAGGTTTGGCTTATTTTTATAAATATCATGTGTGCTCCAAAAATTATGGGAAAACAGGATAAGTATCCGATTGCATACCATTTCACGCTATATAAGGGTTTTATTTTTTATGTACCTTTCCTATTTATTAAAATTAAAAAGGACACATTTATCCGTGTTTACATTTCAAAATCCAAAAAAATATAAAATATTTTCGAAAAAAGCAAAATGCTTATCATAGTACTATATAGCCTCAGATCAAAAATCCCTAAAAATAGAAAAACAAATGATAAAAAAATTTAAAATCTCCTAAATCCTTATAAAAAATTATAAAAATAGTTCTAAAAATACATAAATATTTATTTATATCTCAATTTTTCTTTATATTATGTATTATATATTAAAATTAATTTTGAGAATTTTTGACTTCATTTAATATTTTTTAATCTCAAAATAATTTGACCTATTTAACTAGACAACGTTTTTTATTGTTTTGAACTCTAAAAATACATAAAAATTAGCAAAAAATACCTGAAAATCATTAAAAAAAAGTAGAAATTTTTGGAAATCAAAAAACATTTTATTATGTAAATTTTGATTATTTTTAGCTATATTTATAATTATACTACCATCTATTTTATTATATACCTATATCTATATCAATATATAGTTTATATTATTATTATTAACTATTATAAATACGTTATAAATATTTTTAATATCTAATATATATAAGGATTTTACCTTAGGGACTTTTCCTGATTTTGTATATTTATTATTTATATATATATATCTTATATCATATATACATTATCTTATCCATGTATATTATTTTATTCTCGTATATATCTATATAATATTATATAATACTAAAATATAAAAGAAACTAAAAAATCAAAAAAATTAAAAACCAAAAAAAGAAAAATAAAAAATCACATAAAAATATATAAAACGAAAAACCCACTAAAAAGACTGAGTACACTTGTGTACGTAATTCACTTTGGTTAGAAATAATCATTAGGCTACCATGTTTGCTCGCAATGGTTCAACATCTACATGCGTATACATTATACACCTTTGTTTGTAGAGTAAAATAAATTGTACTTCATATTTTTTCCATTCGTTGATTATTCATATGTTGTGTGTACTTGTTGATCTAGTAAGATTCCTGTGAGCGGTTGCTTCAATGATTGTTGATCCGCCTTGTGGATTGACAAGACCCTTGCAGAACTCCCACTTATCAGGAGTGAACCACCGACCACTCTAACTTCCCTGAATATTACCAACCTCCTCCATCTTCCTCTTCCTTTGATTTCACCACCAAATCCTTCACCGCACTCACCTTCTTTATACTAACTACTTAATCGACCCTAACCCTCACTCCCTTGGTAACAACGCAGTGGTTGAAACTACCGCCTGAGACATAACTTATGCCAACGTCTCCTCCACTTCAAATATCCAATCAGCGACCAATTTTGGCCCCATCCACCCTTCACATGAGAAACCTCCGAGCCATTCCTCCTCCTTAGTGACAGTTAGTGAGAGAGAAGGCGAGCGACGAAAGAGGTGTCTTCTCCAACGAAATCCAAGGCATATTTGCCTTGTCTAACCCTATAGGAAATGATGCTCGAGCTTCCAACCTATGATGAGTTGGTCAAGCGATGATCCGAAGCTTTGAAGCTTTCCCCCATGCCTCGATTCCACCTCTGGTTTCATCTACCACATCCAGGTGATCCCTAGTATTCTCATGTCTATTGCATTTATTCCATTTATGGATATGCATACTCTCTCTCTCTCTCTTATACATTTGAATCACTCCACATCATCGACACACTTCCCTTGTTCGTTTACATACTTTAACTTCGCCTCCTTCTTCCTCGCAGACCCTCCCCCATCCTTTCAAGTTCGTCTTCTTGAGAAAAAGAGGAACCAATTAGGGACCCATCTTCTGCATTCCGTTTAAGACCACATAGCGCTCATCTCATTCCCCAAAGCTCATATTCTACTTCGGCTATGCACTAATCTCCTACAGGACTCCACTAATCGTAACGTGCAAACATACTCCGAACTCACTATACACCACCAACTAGAAAGGGTCGAACTGATGAACAAGGGACCACCAGACCTTCCTAAGATCTCCTCGACTTTCACCATCCCTCAATAAACCCTCTTTGACCTATGTTGAGCCTTGAGGAGCACGAAGCAACAGTAACTAGGCTGTCGGAGTGCCACTCTCGAGCTGTCATGCACGGAGGAGAAGACCCAATGATGGATCCGAGAATCACCCCTATTGATTTAAATGTGTCGTTATTATTGTAGTCGGGCAATCAAGATAGATCAAAAGTTTAACCGCATGAATCGATGAATTAATGAATGTGCATTTTTACGTATTTTAACCTGGGCCAGCCCTAGGGTCGACTCAAGGAGTCAAAGGAACATCGTCGGATCAAATTAGGCGAATTTGCTCAAGATTTTCCAAGCATGATTTTTTGGTAATTTTTTATGCGGTAAAAATGCAAATGCAAAAATGCGTTTGAATGAGGTTAATATGAAAACACATAAATTAGCCAAATTAGTTTTAATATGAAATTAATCCAAATTAGCCCCAGTTATATTTTTCTTAGAAACCTAATCTAATAATGAATGCAAAATTTATTTTTTTTGGAATTTTTGGATCTAAGATGCAACAATGAAAAATACAAATTTTTTTCGAGTTTTTATGCAATTTCTCATGCAAACAGAATGCAAAAAATAAGAAATTTTAACTGAAAGTGAAAAATGATGAAAGGAAGCTACATTATTTTTTTGGAATTTTTTGACAACATATATTTTTTTATTTATTATTTACTGAAATAGAGTGATTATGAGTATTTAATTTTCAATAAATCCACAAAATCAAATTATCCATAGAGCGATTTATCTCAAATAGATATTTCAATAATCAATCCAGGAGAGTTGAAATTTCGCAAAAATAATATTCGTGGATTTAATTAAAAATCAATTACATAAATCACTCAATAATTTATTATAGGCAAATGATAATCCAATTTCAGTGAAATTTGGATATAAATTAAAGGACAATTAGAAGCATCATCTACAATTTTTTTCACAATTTTTAGAGCAATAATAAGTATTTGCAAATTTCTGAGCTTAATGGGCAAAATATCAATGACTTTCAAACTCTAATTTTTAATAAATTATCCAATGCTCACAAAAAAATGCAAATAAATATCCAAATGATAAAGAATTAGTTGCTAAAAAAAAGTGTTATTTCTCATTAAAATAAATGATGCAAGAAAGATGTCCAAATTATCATGCAAAGTCAGGGGTGTCTTTGCAATTAAAGAAATGAAATGAACAAATTAAAATGTGCACATGGATGCTTTTGAAAATAAAGAAAACTAATGGACTGAAGATGCCATTTTCACAAAAATTAAAAAAAATAAAAAATAAAAGTTAACCTTTGAATGTGGGTTCCAAAATGGAACCCACGTCTAGGGTAGAGAACGCGGGGCGAGGCGACGCAAGGAGCTCACGAGGGCGGCAGCGGGTGGCCTTCAGCGGAGTACGGGCGGTGACGGAGGGGCGCACTGGAGGAAGGCTGGGGGCGCACGGTCGACTGAGGGCACGAGTTCACTAGTTGGAGGTCGCGCGTAGCTGGGGTGGTGGAGTACGACAGGAGGTGCAGGGCAGAGGGTGGCGTTCGCAGAGCCGTGGGGGTCTGGTGGTCGCCGCTGGCGTCGCCCGTCGCAGGCGAGGTGGCGTGCTAGGATGCACGTTGGAGAACTGCCGTGGGGCAGCGGGAGCGGAGGGCGGCCACTAGAGTGCGCTGGCGTGGCTGAGGGGCAACGCGGAGCAGGAGGGGACATCGGCTGCTCCTTTTTTGTAATTTTTAAATTTTTTTTAATTTTTTTTTGTAAACAAGTAATAAAAATGCAATGAAGAGGTGGTGTGCGTGTGATGATTGTGATTTGGATGTGTTTGTAAAAAATGAAGATGATCAAAAAATAATGTTAGAAAATAATAAAAAATGAGAAACTAGAGATGTATAACTTACTTGTAATTTCGCCAGAGGGAGGAGCTGCGGTGCGCATCTCCCGTAGTGGCCTCAATCCGGTTAGGCAAAAAATTGGAGAAGCTTTGCAGCTTGGATGCAGCTGCGACGAGGTTGATCTCTCTACCTCGGATCCCGCCAAATATGATGGAAACAATTGTCACATAGAAGACTTACTCGGTCGTTGTCACCGTTGAGCAAGCTGAGCTGGTGGTTCCCTTTCTCTCTCGATTATGGCGGGTAAAGATGAATGAAGGGGATGATGGGAATAAAAAGAGGAGGAGGAGGAGGAAGTTGGAAAAGAAGTGGAGAAAATGGAGGAGTGGTGGAGAAAGTGGTGACTTGGATGAGAAGTTGGAGTAGAGAAGAAGTAAAACGAGAAGGGAAATAAAATAAATAAAGTAAATAAGTAGGCTACTAAAATAATGAAGGGAAAAAATAAAAGAAAATAAATAAATATAATTAATTAATTAATTAAAATAAATAATAAAATAAAATAAATAATAATAAATAAAATATAATATAATGCGAATTGATACATTAATAAAAAATAAGGTGACACGTAGCGGCTCCAGGAGCTGCCATGTGTCGCACCTAGAAAAATCAAAAATTAAATGTAAAGAAAATAAAAAAGAAATGACAAATAAGGTCAAATCAAAAAGTGGTCAACATGAAAGTTGCTCGTCTTGATGAGATCGATAACTTTTGTTGAAGGACAGAAAATAAAAATAAGCTATATGTATAAAGTGTATTTTTGGATGGTATTTTATAGGTATAAAATACCATATTTTTTATGTTTTGCATTTTTTTTAAATAAGAGAAAAATTTAAAATCAAGTTAAAAAAATATGAAAGAAATATTTACAACTTAATCTATTTTTTTGAATTTGATAATTAAGAAAATAAAAAGATAAAATGGAGGGTATTATGGTCAATATATATAAGGGATTTTTACGCGGCAGACCCTATAAACTTTGCCAATCACCTCCGCGACCTTTGAAACAACCTAATTCCTCCCTCGACCCCATAAACTTGCCAACTCTTACCCCATGAACCCTCCGGGTAATATGTTTTAAGCCCGTGAGAGTTCTTGGGGTAATTTACATGGTCAATGGAGTAATTACGTTGTGCAAAAGGTCGTAGAGGCATTTTAAAACGTTTACAGGGTCTGCTGGGTAAAAATCCATATATACAATATACAATAGGGGCCCAAAATCAAGTTTCACATACGATCTCCGATTTTTATGAAATTAGTCTTGCTTTGAAGGTCTTTGAATGTATATTACTTTAAAAGTGAGTAGACCTAAATCAGACACTGTTTGAGAGAAATATGTGTATTTTAAGGTTCATAGTTTCAAACTAAGGCTCGGGTTTTATTGGTCAATTTTATAAGTTAGTATTTTTTTGATATTTTTCCTTTATTAGTGTTAGTAATATATACACTATAGAGTTGATTTTATTGGATTTGGAGTTAGTATAAAATAGATATGAAAAGGTTAATTTGGGCTAATATACCAAGTGAATTTGGCTCCTTATTTAATGCAAATAGGAATGCTGAAATACAGATATTATTTACACATGCATGGATGCTAATTATGCAATATAAATGGGAAAACACAGCTAATTATTCGGGAACAAAGCTCTATTTTTAACTTTTAGAGTGTTGAATCACATATTCATACCCAACAACAACTTTACAGTTGTCGATGTACCAGATCAAGTCGATATGATCCTACGAACCTCATCCCGCACCGCTTTTGGATCTGAAGCAAAAGCCTAGGCTAAAATCGAGCTACGCCCGAAGCCCTAGGAGCAACAACCTGTCCCGAGCCTCCAATGCATCCTGAGCCTAGAACTGCACGTGCCTCGCACGTGTCTTGTGAATTTTGAAGAGATACCCAGTCGGTTCTTGGATATTAGAGATAAGTCCTCATGCATGCGCTATTCATACATTTAGCCCAAGCGACTATCATATTTGCATTTGTACCCCTACAAGGACCTGCATTTTCCATGTGATATTAGAGATTAGTCCTCCTGCATGTTTTGAGTTTTTAATTAAGTTTTCTTTTCATGTATGCCCTTGCATTTTCCATTGAATAACTTGTGAATTTAAATCCAATTTTATCGATTTTAGTGTTGTTGGAGAGATAATTTCATGAGTTTAAGGTGGTGTACTCATTTATCTGTGTTGATTTCAATTATGCACATTAAAATTGAGAGAATTGTTGTTATATTTCTAGCACATTAAATCGTTCTAAAATTAATCAATTGTTGTTATATTTCTAGCACATTAAATCATTCTAAAATTAATCTTTGCTCCATTCATTGCTTAATAATTACGTTGATTTAACTTGGATCGTTATAATATGATTAAGATATATAATTAAAACTATTAATCTCTGATTAGAATTGCTAAGGGTGGTATTCTTTAATTGATACCACATAGTGCTCAATTAATTAAGGGATTTTTACCCAACAGACCCTATAAACATTTTAAAATGCCTCTACGACCTTTTGCATAACGTAATTACTCCATCGACCCTATAAATTACTCGAAGAACCCCCATGGGCTTAAAACATATGACCCGGAGGGTTCATGGGGTATGAGTTGGCAAGTTTACGGGGTCGAGGGGGGAATTAGGTTGTTTTAAAGGTCGTGGAGGTGATTGGCAAAGTTTATAGGGTCTGTCGGGTAAAAATCCCATTAATTAAACATTGATGGATTAATCATTTGAAGAGAATTAATTAGACACGGAATTCAAATAATTAAATATCCATTATTCAAGTTGTTCAAGGAGCATATATTGTTATTTGTGTTGTCCTTTCTTTATCGTGTTTTGTGTATCTCATTTTGCTTGCAATCCCATCATCGCGTCAATTATCATATTTGCATTTACAAACTAAAAAGAGCATGCATTGCATGGTTTTCATAACTTGATCTAGATTGACATATTAATTACTCAAGTATTTAATACCTATATTAAATCAATTAGTTGCTTGTGTCCTTGTGTTTGACCCTGGACTTATCCATGATAAATAAATTGAGCCCTCCTCACAGAGATCATCTGACTCAATTCTGATTGATAATTAAGCGGACCTACTACAATATATCATTATTAAAACAATTGATTAGCTGACAATCAGCCGGGTCGGTCCATGTAAACCCAAGACGAAGGTTTATAAAGAGGTAGAGTGGATAAAGAATAGAGTGTGTTCTATCGATGAAAATACCAAGGGTCAAAAATTTTTATATTAGGCTAATCCGTATCAGATTTAAAAAGGTATCTACTCTATACTTTAAAAATGGAACTAAACATAAACCAAACTAAGGAAATAGTTTTATAACAACAATGCATACACTTTTCAGCAATGATTTCCTTTTTATGGAGACCAACAAGTTGAAAGAGGCAATGCCTTTGTAGGATATTTATATGATTTTATGTTGTAATATATATTCTAATGTTAGATGCACATGTTAACCTCGTTGTATTGGTTGCACAAGTTACATTAATGGACAATAATTCAAGGCATACAATAATATGTAAATACATAAGAGGATGATATATGAGAAATGAAGTATAATATTAGCTATTCAATTTTCAAACTATAGCAATCATTCTAAAGAACCTTATTATAAGAAAATACATGAACCTTATTTCAATTTTGTAAAATATTCTCTATTCTATATAAGAAAACGAAGTTTCAATAAAGATAAAAGTGGTCTTGGATTTTTGGAGCTGTGGGTGGATTTTCCACATATTATTTAACCCATGGGTTGGATTTTAGTCTCGATAGTTTTCTTAGGAGGTGAAGCTTCAGCCTTTATTTCTTGCTTTATGATAGACACAACATCTTCTTTCGTAAGATACACAATGAGAGAGGGTACCATTGGTCATGGAAGCGTTTGCCAAGCCTTGGAGCAATGTGGGCGATGTACTATTGATTGTTGCACTGCTGGCGCGGCTAAAGGGTTTATTGAGATGGGGTCCAGAGGCAGAGAGACGTTGGGGTGGTGACTCTCATAGAGGGTTGGTGCGGTAGATGAGGGGACTTGGCGGAGGAGTTGCGAGGGGGGTCAGCCGGGCAGGGGATGACACCGTGTTAGGGTGGTGTCGGGAAGTTAGGGATGGGGCCTAACAATTGGGGAATGTTGGGATGTTCGACTATGGATGGAAGAGTGCATGCTTTTCATGTGGATGTAACTTCCTGTCTAATTCCTATAAGGGTCCTTTAAGCATCTATTGAGCCACATTAGGACTGTACTCGGGTCGAGTTGCGGGCCACATATCAGGCCACCCATCGAGTCAGGCTCTCGGGCTAGGTGGGTGGGGCAGAGCCACGCCTGGGCTCGACCCAAAACATTATGGGACTATAAATTTGTCCCAAGCTCGGACCATTGTTTATTTGGGCTTGGGTCAGGTCAGGCTTTTTGGGTAGGGCTTCGAACTGGGTTGAATCAGCCCAACCCAGCCCAATTCTCATCCCAATTCCCAGACACTCTTTCGCATCTCACCCTTAGTCGTTGGATCGCTTGATCTAACGATTCTCATATCATCTTCTTCCCCTAATTGCTCCCTTCTCCAGACGTAAAAGACCATAATCACCCAGTCTTCACCCTTATTACCCTAACCATCCCGGTCAACGTCCCCGACACCCAACCAAGCCATAACCTTGACCTAACTAGCCCCTTCCATGCTAATACCATAACTTCCATGTCCACCCCACCTTCATCCAAAGGGAAGCAGTTAAACATTGACGAAAAAACCACATGGAGTTGCCTCTACTTCTTCAAATAGAGTAGAACCATCGCTCGTGCAAGGGGTCCACCTTCACACGGGTAGCAACCCATCCATTCTCCCTCCTTCTGTGACCGGGGAGCGAGGGATTGATAGGACATGGCGACTTTGGCCCCGATTAGACCCATGTCTGTCCAACCATGCTACGGCCTCGATTGACAATCATTTGAGCTTCTTGTGGAGGTTGCCCAGGTTAAGAGAAGATCAGAGGTTGACTCCAACCTCAACCTAAGCTCCCTCTCCATTTGATAACCATCTTCAACCTTCACTAATGATAGGTCTTGATTTTCCTTTATTATTTGATTTTTCCCATGATGTGCATCCATCGACACCCCACTTAGATCCAGGCTCCACCTTCATCGAGGAGCAATGATAATCGTGGAAGGTCTTACTCACCTTCTCCGACCCTCCATACCCCCATCCACTTCCATCCCTTTCATCTTCAACTCGATGGACATGAATCCATCAGACCTTCCCCTTCTCCGCCTGATTAGGTCCTCATTTCACTCACCTATCACTTACACACCACATAACACGCTTCGACTATGCACCTTAACCACTTTTGCAGGTACACTCTTCATTGGCTGGAGGATTTGGAGCAGCCCTGTTGTAGAAGTCAATGTTGATGACGGGATGTCGATCCGACCATTCAGGTCATCCCAACCATTCCGTCCATGTCCAGGATCTTCGCCATGTGTCCTAGTACCTTCTCCAACCTTCATAGCACATGGATGCACTTGGAGGAAGAATTAGGGGCTCATTACAGTCCCATATTCATCATTGCAGTCGAGGATGGAGACGGAGGAGCTTGAGAAAGCAGTTACCATCGGATCATCTTGGACCTAACAGCCCAGATGACACGACAACATCGGTGCCAGATCAAGAGCTTTGGTGGGACCAAGCTTGTTCCAGAGCCCCTCGGGGCCACCCCGTGTCTCAAGCCACCTGTATCGACTCAAACCACCCCCAGTCCTCCACCCAACTTGCCCCACACATTGTTGCTTGGAAAAAATTACAGCAGAAGCCCGTGTAATCTTCACAATGAACGAACATGTCCTCCTGAGATGCGTGACCACCATGCCCCCATGTAAATATCACATGGAAGCCCAATCGGGTTTCTGATATTGCACATGGACCCTCGTACGTGAATTATATTTAAAGATAAACCCTTCCATCTTTTCTAAATTGCATTTATGCCCTTAGAAGGACATGTTGTTATGTTTTTGTAAATATTTTATGCATGTTTATTTGCACTTATGCCATGGACTAAAATAGTAATGTCTTGATCATATGAACTTTTTTTCATGAAATCAATTACATTCTGATGCCCATTTTATTATGTTCTTATGGCATTATTAATTCTTTGATTTGACACTTGGAAACATAATGGATTAATTATAGATATAATGTGTTATACAATTATTTATTTAAATGTCGTTGATGAAATGTAGATCTATTTTATACATCAATTTAATAATGAAATTGATTTCTTGTTTATTGTTCATTTCATGAATTCTTTTAGGGGTATATTTATGTATCTGTATATGTTTGCATCTCATCACATTCTATTGCTTTATGTTCACTTAATTAGCATGCATAAAAACAAAACAAAATGCATCTTGCTTGCATATGTTCTTGTGTTGCATTTTTTGTCCCTTGACCCTAGATAATTTAATTTAATCGCTTAACTTAGGTATTCATCAGCAAGGAATAAAGTATGGGGAAATAAGGCCTTCATCAGCAAAATTTAGAAAAAAAATAATCTCCATTAATTATTCATCAATTGAACATAATGCACATCTTATTCTATTTTATTTATCACCCAATTCATCTCAAATAAAAATATTTTTCTTCTTAGAACTTGTACATAAAAATAAGTTTTAGATATTAGAAATAATTGCAAGAAAAATCATTGTACATAGTTAAAATAACAATACTTTAAAAAAGACAGAGAGCATGACTTGTCAGATCAATATCTTATCCATAAAAAATTTAAAATAAAGCAAACTCACTTTTATTGTACTATTAATTAAATAAGCTTTAAAATGAAAGTGGTTTCATTAAAATAGGAGTTAAATTGTGAAAAGTGACTTTTTGAAGTGTATTGTATAGCGTGCATATATTATATTATTTTATGTTAATTATATTTATTTATTTTCTTTTATTTTTGCACATATTATATTTCTAAATATTTGTATCTATATATTGTATTTTATCCATATAAAATTAAAATAACTAAATAAAAACAAATAAAAATAAAATCATGTATATATTGTATATGTACCGCCTACATATATTGTAAATACCTATATTTACTTAACCTAATAAATTATTTCATAAAAATAAAAAATATCTTTAAAATCCTTAAAATTTTCTTTAAAGTAATAAATTACCAAAATATGTATTTAGTTGTAAAAATAATTTCTTAAAAATCCATGTGTTGTATATATAGGTATATATACACATGAATAAAGGTTAATATTTATTTTTACCTAATTATTCAATTTATTTAATTTATTAAAAATCATCATAAATAAATTTAATTATTTATTAACATTCTTCATTTATAAATTTATTTAATATAAATTCATTTGCTAATTTATTATTAATTTATTTTACATTTTCATTCTATTTTGTCGTTTAATGGTTTGTCTTGTAGTGGGCGTGGCCCTATTGGGCGGACCCGGGCCTATTGACCCAGGTCAACTCTTCTTCTCCCAGGTCCGCCTGAATAAGTCGCTTCATCAACCGTCCTTCATGGAAATTTTCCAGATCACTCTGTCCTTCCATTCAACCCGATTTCTTTACTGATTTGCATGCCCGTTTAATAAAACTTCACCACCCGAATAACATTGTGTTCCGTCCGGCCTTGGTTCACGCACCATCTGAAATTCAAAACTCAATGTCACCTATAAAACTCCTCTTAAGAGTCCATCACTTCCAAATTCATTTCCGTCTGTTTTTTTCACCCGCGATTGGTTATGGGGATACGAAGCAGCGATAGCTCCATCCTCTACAATTGGGAGTGAGAATTCCATCTGGAAGAGAGATCCATCACTTCCATTGGAGCTCCGCCACCGGATTCCGTTATGTTCTTTTATATTATACCCATTTTGTTTATCAAATTTATATTGAGTGCCACTCCAGGAGCTGATCCCCCCTCCCCCCCGCGCTGCTCCCCAGCTGCTGATGGAGCCCCCCGGCGATGCTGCTCCCTGCTCCCCCCCCCCCCCCCCCCCCGCGGGCTCCAATCCCTGGTCGCCGGCGTCCTCATCGGCACACACCCCGTAACCCCGCCAGTCCCCCGACCGCAACCTCGCCCGTCCCGACACGCTCCCCCCCGCACTGTGTCTCCGCCGACACCCGTCCCACCCCCGTACCCCGCGCGACCGAGCCCCCCGCCTCTGCCTGTTACTCCCCGCCGACCCCTCCACCAACCAACCAGGCAGAGAACACCCCTCCTCGTGGAGCCCCCACCATCGCCTCCGGTCGATGGAGTCCCCCGCCCCCTCCTCGCCTCCGCTCTGCTCTCTCCTCCCCCTACATGATGTTGCCTGCTCCCCCCCACCGCCGCTTAGCCGATGGAGTTCCCTCTGCCGCCGATGGAGTCTCCTCCCGCCGATGGAGACCCCCGCCCACTCCTCTCCTCCGCCGATGGAGCCCCCCCCCCCGCTCAGCCGATGGAGTTCCCCCTGCCGCCGATGGAGTCTCCTCCCACCGATGGAGACCCCCCCACGCTTCTCTCTACTCCCCCTCCCTCCTCCTGATGATGCTCCCCCCATCCCGCCGCCGCCGCTCCCTGCTCCCCCCCCCCCCCCCGCCGCTGCTTCCTGCGTTGCTCAGCCTCCCAACCTCCGTATTTTTTTTATTTTAGCTAATCCTAACCGTTGGATGGTAAATTGGGTAGGTTAACTCAAGACTAACCTAAGTAATTGACTCAAATATAGTTAAAATTGACGGCAGGGTTTGTTGGGTAAGACGGAGCAAGTTTACAAGGTCGGGGGAGTAATTAGGATGTTTAAAAGGTCGTAGAGGTAATTGGAAAAGATTTTAGGGTCTGCCGGGCAAATCCCTAATTAATAATAGTTAAATCTATAAGTATGAATTCTAATGAGAATTTGTACCTCTATTGAAATCATCATCATAGATTGACCTCTGTTTCACAACCAAAGTTTGCCAAATGATCCTTCTGCCCTTTCATATAATGGCAACTCCTTCCTAGTGATGATATCCGGGATCTCTAAATTGAAATAGGAAATATCCATACAATACAAGAATCCCTTTAGAGCAAGGCCTTCCCTCTAGATTTGATTATTGTCCCTATAAAAGAAATACGGATTCAAAAAATATGCAGCAAGGTGGAGGGGGCTATCCAACCTCCCTTTTGACTTTGAGTCAATGACATCAACAAAATATTTGTAAGACGCTTTGACATCTTTGAAAATTCTCATGACCTCCTTTCTTACATCTTGCAACTCACCGTATACAAAATCCATAGTCGATCTCCTATCTCCATCAACAATCCACAGAACATGTACCAACGGAGAAAAGACCTTCAAGGTCAAAGACACTTGAGTCCAAAATGAAGCACTCAGAACTATGGCTAAAGTCATTTCACCCTTCTTCGTCTTATACCATTTACAAGTTCTCCATTCATCAGAAGAAAACACAAGTCTCAACTTGTCCTTCTCCATCACAAATTGCAACGTGAGATATGTAGTAGTAGATCTTGTTGTTCCCGACCTCACTATCTCCCCCTTTTGCTTAAATTGTCTCATCAAACTCAATGTTTTTGCATGACTGTATATGAAGACAATCAATGTCCTTGCCTTTATGATGGTAGTTTTCACCTTCGATTCTTTGTCGATCTCTTCTAGCATAAGATAGATGCAATGTGCCACACATGAACTCTAGAAAATCCGTAGGTACTTGATTCTCATGATTCTGCCAACAACCATATTGGCAGATGCATTGTCTGTCACTACTTGGACTACATTGTCGGGCCCAACTTCCTCAATGGACTTATCCACTAAGGAAGCAATATAGCCGGTGGTATGAGAATCTGCAGACGAGTCAATTGAATTCATAAAACTAGTCCCAATCTCATAGTTGACACAAATGTTCATGATGCTCCTTCCTCTCCTATCAATCCATGCATCTGTCATAACGAGACATTCAGGAGTCTTCCAAGAATTATGATGCCATTGCAAGAACTCGTGTGTTTCCTTAACCTGTCCCTTCAAAAGGGTTTCTATGAGCTTATAGTACGTTGGAGGTTTGTACGATCTTCCATACTGCCCAATTGCTTCGCACATTCGAAGAAATGAGTCACTTTTGGCAACATTGAAAGCGATGTCATTATCATAGAAATACTTTGCCATGAGTGAATTCACACATGCATGTTCCTCCTTGGCAAATGTATCTTTAATTGTGGATTGGCGGATACTCTCCGCTGGCATATCATCTGCAGAAGTTCGAGGCCTTTTTCCATCCCTCTCCCCTTCAGTCAAGGTTTGATTAATCTTGACGAAGACATCCCCTTGAATGTATTTCATCCTCGCAGTCTTCTCATTCCTCTTCGTTTTAATTTCCTCCATGTTCTCAATTTCTTTCTTCACCTCAGGAGTCACCTTGAGACAAATGATGCATTGGCTTTAATATAAGCTAAATGTTGCTTCATGCGATTGATACCCCCGGTATCAACCTTCCGACATAATCGGCAAGTAACCATGCTAGGGGTACTTGGATTCGCTAGAAAAGCATACTTTTATCTCGGACCATTGGATTCAGGAGGAGCAAAAAAAGTCCACTGTATTGCTCCTCTGAATAGGAGGCTCGCTTCTGCTTCCTGATATAGGAGAAGAACCACTGTCAGATGGTAGTCTGAAGGCCATAGTTGCCTAACATTCAATCATAATTATAAAACATCATCAACAAAGTACTATATCATTGTAACGCTCCCGCGCGGGTTCGGGTTACTCGTTTATACATCACTCACAATATCATGTTCGCTAGAGATCGCATTAGGGTACTGAAATTTAGGAAAAAATTTTCGCAATTCGAAATGACATTCACAATTAACTAACAAGCCATATAACCAACAATGTGTCACTAGTTTATATTGCATTAATTTTCATATAAATATACATGTAACAAAAGAAACTGCATTATGTATATATCCCAATTTGTAGCTGAAGAGAAAGAAAAACATTTATAATATATATCCCAAATTATAACATGTGTACCTGACAAGAGTAACTGCGGAAGCTCAAGTTCAACTGCCATACTACTGCGATGTATGTGCTTATTCTGCAATCCATGTATTAGGGAGAAAAGAATATCAACAAAAGTTGAGTACAATCTAATTTAATCTAATTAATTATAACATGTAATTCAGTGGCTCCAAAAGAAAGCAAGTAGATAGTATTTGACAATTAATTTTAAAGAGATACTTGCATGAAAATTGGTTTTCAAGATATTCGATATGTGAATCCCCTGACTTATTCATCCTACCTCAATTACCCATATTTAACATTTTCATATATTGATATATGATCCATATTTAAGCTATCGTCTTTTTATTAATTATAATTCATGTTTGATGGATCCTAGTAATGCTGATGATGAGTCTCTGTTTTGATCTTTATCTTTGTCTAATTTCTCAGTCTTAGTGGATAATCTGTGATCTTGGTCTTAGTGTGACCTCACACTATGACTCTAAGTAGGGATGAAAACGATCGGATACGGATACGAATATAGGGGTTATCATATCCTTATCCTTTTTAATATTCGAATACGAATACGAACACGAATATCACACGAATGTGTAAAATGCATAATCATATCCTCAAAATACGAATATGAATGCAAAACGAATGTTGGCGGTTCGGATACGAATATTTGACAAACGAATGCGGATTAATATACGAATGTTATAGATAACTTAATGTATTAAAAATCTATAAGAACAATATGCTCAAAGTAAATTTCTATATATATCAAGTGCATTGAATATTTTGATAATGAAAAATTTAATACAACAAAATTAGGAAATAAAAGAAGCCTATCAAATACCTTGCTTATTTGTTTTATGTTTGTATCTTAATCCATTATTGACATCGCATGCTCTTTGTAATTTGAGAACCTGAAATTTATGAATAGAGCAACATGACAAAATGGTACGACATGGCAAATGGATCGGTGCTCATTATATCAAGAACGATGAAATATCTAAACAAAAATAGATTTATCATATAAATCTGGTAACAAATGAGATTACAATATGAAAAAGTACTTGTGTGCATAAACATTAGACAATCAAAATTTAAAAGATTAAAAATGACTTCTTGGGTGGGGGGTAACAGTTCTGTACCACTTACAATCAAATGTCTTAAACGCATGGACTCGGACAAAGTAGGAGAGTCCATCACTTGGAGTTATCATTGATACATTTATATTGGGACACACATTATATATACTTGGTGGTCATTTACAGTTGCATATTTTTAATATCGAGATACATCTAAAATACACATAGTGTTGCTTGAGATTAAAATAGAAATTGCAAAACTGAATATATATTTAAGAATTGGGACTCATAACTAAAGTATCGGTAAAATCTGTGGATGGAGAAGCTCACGTTGGTGGGTGCCTCTTTTTAATCCCTAGATGCCTTCGGCGGGGACACAGGTGTGCAAGCACAGGAGTTGCGAACTTGCCCAGGACGGCTGACGAGCAATGCTGACATCAAAAACGGAGGAGATCTTGGCTGGCATGCGTGAGCACTGACCGTCTCGAGGATGGTAGCCCGGTTGCTTAGCAGCAAGTTGGGGAAAGGAGGCGTCGAGACTAGGGTTTCAAGAAAGGGGAAAACGAAAGGGAAGTTGCGGAAGTCGAACTGCAGGGGGGTCGGCGATTCCTTCTCCAATTCCAGGCCATGATTGTTATGTTTAAGTGGGTTAATTATATAAGAAACCCACTAACTTATTATTATTATATATTACTTATTCTAAACCATGAGTAAGTGGGTGTGTGCAATGTTTAGTGGGGTAAATTTATGAGACACCCTTGTTAATATTGTTATATCTTTTACTTATAGAATTATAAAAAAACGAATATCTGCATTCGCATTCGTTAAAAAATATACATTCGCATGCGTATTCGTATCCGTGAAAATTGAGGATGTTAAGTTCGTATTCGTATTCGTATTCGTCGGATGTTGATTTTTATCATTCGTATTCGCATTCGTATTCGTCAGAGATAAAGAAATAACACCCATATCCCCCATTTAACGAATGCGAATACGAACGAATGCGAATATATTTGTATTCATTTTCACCCCTAACTCTAAGGCATGATGAATGCCTTAGGATTGGGGGGTCTCCGTAGGCATGCAGTGGAGTGTAATGCATTCTAACTAAGTTCCCAACACATCCACTAGCTCCGTCTAACAACTGTAGTTTCCAGTATAAAGCTGCATAAGATTTCCATTCTTCCCCATCCTATTTCAAGTCTCATTGATTCATTAATTGTTTGATTTATTAAATGCTTATTATGATCGAGGTGATCTAGATCTCTTTCAAATGTTTATGAGTCATGTGGATGGATCTTATTAAGTATGGATGATGTGTCTCGTGTTCTGATTCTTTTCTTGTTAAATTTCTCAAGTTCAGTGGATAGTCTGTGGTCTTGATCTTGGTACGATTTCACATTATAACTCTAAGCCAGTAAGAAAACCTTAGGGTTGGTGGGCCACCGTAGGCATGCGTTGAAGTGTAATGCATCCTAACCAAGTTCTCAACACGTCCACTAGCTTCTCTAACAACTGTAGCAGTATCTCTTAGTATCATAAGGATGATTTTCATGATATAGTCTTTTCTCTTCACTAGGACCTAATAGTGGAACAATAACTTGCTCGACTGCAACCAAACTCAACTGTAACTGGTTGACTGTACAGATCTAGGTTCGTTTTCAATAATTCTATCAATAGTGATCTTTAGTTAGTAGAGTATACCTAAAGGATTAATTCATGAAGATGATCGCTCTTTGTGGTCACATGTTATCATTTCTAAATCATGAATTTATCAATCATTCATTGGATCTGGATCTAAGTGTCAATTTAATACAGAAATAATCAAACTTTTTCATTTAGTTTAGTGGCATGATTATCGATCGAAATTTTATAAGACCCTCGTATGAAAATACCACAGTGTTCTCATTTTTCAAATCATAAGATTATACGCTAGTTTGTTAGATCTTGATTCAAGCTTAGATTAATGTAAAACTTCCATTTTTTTTCTAATTTAGTCATGAGATTAAGTGTTACTCATTTAATTATAAAATTTGTCTCAACGTGGTCTTGCTCCCATGATTGATTGAGTCCAGCTTTTGCGTATTGTAATTTCTATGATGACATAACTTGGCAATTGACTAAGTGCAGCAACATCATGTTAACAAATGGCCATCCTCAACATGCAACAACAATATAAAGAAAAAGACTATGGAACTTCATTTTTTCTCTTTTTACATAAATTAAAACATGTAATGTAGACATTTCATTAGAGAGGGTCTGTATGGGCTTAGTATATCTAATAAAATGTAAAGAATGCAGCATCTACACTCAAGAAAGGGCCATAAAAATGCAAGGAGCATCAAGGGATTCTGTCAACACAGATAGTCAATATTGAACCTTGAGATTTTTATTTTTCACTATAATGCTATAATAATAACTATATTATTTCAGTCAAAACTCAAATACTAGACATTTTACTGAGATTTCAAATTAGATTTCAAATTAATAAGTTTGCGGCATAGCCAACTATCAACTCTTGACCATATAATAGAAAGGAGCAGATCAAAAAACATGTAGTAGAAAAAAACCCTCACATTGGATGATATTTCAAACATGGAAATATGTGGTTTATTGGTTTGAAATTTAAACTCGAATTGCATGTTAATTCATCCACAAATTCTCCTTATTGAAGCATGTAAAATCTGAAGCAATTATAAGTCTTGAAATTTTGAACTAATTTCATGCTAGACATCCCAAAATTTTCATCTTTCTACTTGAGATCAAGAGCTTATTTAGTGGTCTGAATTGAGACACAATATCATGCTGACTCATTCTCAAAATATTGTCATTCAAGCATGAAAAACTGTAATATATCATGATCTGAAACTAGATCTTAATACATGCAATTCATCCTCAATTCTTCTCAATTTGAGTATGAAATCTGTAACTATTTGTGGTCTGATTTTTGGACTCAAATCATGCTATTTTATCCCTCAATTCTCTCAATTTTAAGGCATGAACAATACCTAAATAGAGGTCTGTTTCATGGCCTCAAATTTCAGCGAAATTCGGTCGAATTTCTGTCGAATATCGATATCCAATCGAAATCGAAATTCGACCGAAATGACCGAAATGACCGAAATTTGGGGGTCCTAGTACACAAAATGACCGAAATGACCGAAATTTTCGGTCGAAATTCCACCGAAATTCTGTTTTCATCGATACCGAAATGGTGACCGAAACCGACATTTAGGGCCTTGGTCTGTTTTTGGGTCCTAATACATACAAATCACCTTAAATTTCTTAGATTTTTCATCATAAATTTAGGGCATATGCAATGGTTTGGAGTTAGGTCCAATTATATGTAATTAAACCCCAAATTCATCACATTTCATTATGAAATCAAGTATAGCAATAGTCTGAAATTGAATTCAAACACACGCATAAAAGGCATCAAGAGAGGGGGAAAGATTGTACCTATAGATTTCCAAGGCTGGAGATCAAATGGCATGCAGGAGAATCTCCAGGACACCAGCATGTACTAGCTTGAAGCAAGGAGCATAAACTCCTTTGAGAGGAGTAGCAGCTCCCAGCTACTACACGGCTTCAGCAGTAGCAAAGAGCTGTTGCACACCAGCAACAGCAGAGATTTCAACGTACATTTGAGCCTTAATTTGCAGCAGTAGCACATCTGTTGCCCTTGCTGTAGCAGATGAGAGATGGAGCAGCTGTAGGCTGCTGCTTGGGTACCTGCAATGGAGCAGCAACTGCCCTTAGGCAGCAAGCAACATCTCAGAACCAAGGAGCATCACCTCCAATTTGAAGAGCTGGAGCACACTTTCTCGGCCAAGGAAGGCGATATCGGTTTTGGTTTCAGTATCGGTATCGTGTCGATACGATGTACCATCGATATATCGACGATATATCGACGCCATATCGCCGATATCGAATCGATATTGTGAAGAAAATGATCTTGGAAGGTCCAATATCGGCCATATTGGCGATATATCAGTCACCTGTCAATACCGATATATCGCCTATATATCGCGATATGGCCATCCATGTTCTCGGCTAGAAAAGAAGAGAAAAAAGGAGGAATTTGGGAGAAAAGGGGGAGGGTTTGGGTGCTATAAATAAGAAAAAGAGATGGCTTCTCTTATTGCCAAGTGGAGTAAGAAAGAAGGCCAAATGGAGGGGGACAACAACAGTTGTCATGTACAGCTGGAATTTTTGAATATTTTTTAATGTTTTAAAACGTTTGTTTTTTTCTTTTATTTGGAATACCAAAGTCGACCGTATTCACACCTCAAGTCTCGGATTCTGATGTACAATTCCTCGTTTTAACTTTTAACCATCCCTAAATGACGATCAAAATGAGTATACTATTAATATACTTCAGATCGAAGACGAATTCCAGAAATTTTCGAGATACGGTCTTGGTTTGCAATTAAATTTTGTGGTTTTAAATTATCAAATGACCTTCGATCGACGAACGATCGATTTCGTTGGTCTTATTTTGTCGAATCGAATTTTATGGTGGTCTCAATTTATTTTGCGATTTGGATTTCGCATCACGACTTTTTCTGATGGCACACATTACGATGCGATCAACTTTTAGTCGATTGCGTCTGAACGAAATTTGATCTGCAAATTATGGATCAATCTAGGTTTATTCAATATTAATTGAATACTAATTGACCATGTAGATCCTTAGTCGGTTCGGGTTCAGTTCATTCAGATCCGAGTATTATAAATATAAAAACCTCAAAGGGAGTCTCGTCCTCGAGACTCGATTCAAGGTCACTTTTATTTTATCCGAGTTTCATCTGATCATAAAAACCTCAAAGAGTTTTGAACCCATAAAAACCTCAAAGGAAAAACAAGTCATATTCTTTCTATATATATAATTAAATGGGCTTGTTTTGACAATTAACTGAAAAGGGCTGCGGGTATCCTGGCCGCATATCTTCCTCGGTCTCCCATGTCACCTCTTCGGCACTATATCGGTGCCATAGCACCTTGAGTAGGGGAATCTCTTTGTTGCGAAGCTTCTTCGCTGCACTATCGAATATCTGCACTGGCCTCTCCTCGTATGTGAAGTCTAGATCCACGTCAAGGTTCTCGTAGCTGATGATGTGTCGAGGGTCGCACACGTACTTCCTCAGGTTGGATATATGAATTGCATCGTGTATAGTTGACAGGTGTGGAGGAAGGGCTACTCGGCAGGTCATCGTCCCCATACGTGCACTAATCTCAAATGGTCCAACATATCATGGCGTTAACTTTCCATGAACAACAAATCATTGCGCGCCTTTCATGGAAGATACTCGTAGGAACATCCAACCTCCTACCTGTGTTTACATGAATTTCATCCGTATAAGAGATTAAGTTGAATATTGATATGTCTTATTTGAATGGATTAAAAGAAGATGATTGGATTATCTGAAACTCCAAATCTCTTCTCCGGTGATCTGCATAGCATTCTGGTAGCTCTGAGCCATCAGAAGCCTGCGCCTCACAAAATCAACAACCCTCGCGGTATCCTCCAAAAGATTTATGGAGTAAAGAGCGTGTTCCCCTACCTTACGTCAACTGAGAGGCGTGAGGCATCTCCACTCGTATAGGGTTTCGAATGGTGCCATACCTCTACTGGAATGATGATTGTTGTTGTACGAGAATTCTACCAACGTCATGTGATCCTTTCTGGACCTTTCCCACTCTAGAGTACATGCACGTAACAATTCCTCAAGTGTCTAAATAGTGCGCTCGCTCTGTCCGTTGGTCTATGGATGGTATGCGGAACTCATCTTCAGCTCTGTCTGTAGTGCTGTCATGAACTGGTGTAAGTAGCGAGATGTAAACCTCGAGTCTCTGTCAGACACTACCTCACGTGGTATATCATGAAGCCTGATAATGTTATGCAATACAATCTAGCCAACTTCGATGGAGTGTATATCACGCTGATAGGTATGAAATGGGCTGATTTGGTTAATCTATCAACACCGACCCAATAGCATCGTGGCTACCTGGTGTCCTTGGCAGTTCAGTGACAAAATTCATAGAATTACTCTCCCACTTCTACTCAGGAATGGGGAGAGACTGTAATAACCCTAGTGGTCTCCTATGCTCAGCCTTGACCATCTGATAGGTCAATCATCTGCTAACATGATGTACCACATATCGCTTCATCCCGTCCCGCCAGATTATTGGCGCAGACCTTGGTACATCTTCGTGTTGCCAGGGTGAATAGACAGTCGTGAACTGTGTGCCTCATCAAGAATATCTCTATGCAACTACTAATTGTTGGACACAACGATCCAATCATCCTTCCACAAAATGGACTTTGCCACCACAAAATCATCAAATTCATCCTTGATGGCACACATGTATTTGTCTCGAATCCAAGGATCTGTCCTCTGTCCTACTATGCGATCCCAAAGACTGCTTGAAATGTGGAGGCACGACAGTAGATATGGATTCATTCTCCTGATGATGCCAATCAGTCAAAGCTGCGGGCATATCCCTCATGTATAGCTACTTTGCCGTATGTGCATGAGCTCTCTTGCTAAGCGCATATGCCACCACGTTTCCCTTACCGGGATGGTAAGCGATCGTGCAGTCAAAATCCTTCAGTAGTTCAAGCCACCTACGTTGTCTCATGTTCAACTCCTTCTGATCAGAATGTACTTCAAACTCTTGTGATCTATGACAATATCGAAATTCACCACATAGAGATAGTGGCGTTAAATCTTCAAGGTGAAGACAACTGTCTGTCGCAAATATCAAGGCATGAGTGGGGTATTTCCGCTCATGCGGTCTCAACTGACGTAATGCGTAAGAAATCACGTGACCTTGTTGCATTAGAACCGCTCCTAAACCCTCACTTGAAGCATCTGTATATACTGCTTAATCCTGAGTGCCCTGTAGTGCAAGAATAGGGCAATCGTCAATCTTTCCTTCAATGTCTTGAAGGCCCATTGCATGAATCATCCCAAATGAAAGGAACTCCTATCTGTGTCAAGGGAAGAACAACTCGAGAAAAACCACTGACAAAGCATTTGTAATAGCTCGCTAATCCAAGGAAGCTCCAAATCTGAGCGACTGTCTTGGGCTACTACCAAGACATGACTGTCTCAATCTTCGCAGGGTCAACTACAATACCTACTCCAGAAATGACATGCCCAGGGAATGAGACCTGTAATAACTAGAACTCACACTTGCTCAGCTTGACATACAACTTATGCTCTTGAAGTGTGTTCAGGACTATCTTTAGATTATTTACGTGATCCTAGTCATTTTGAGAACATATCAACACATTGTCAATGGCCACAACCACACACGTGTCCAAGTATAGAAGAAAAATCCTATTCATCATGTCCATGAATGCTGTAGGGGCATTTGTGAGCCCAATCGGCATTACAATGAACTTGTAGTGCCCATATCGAGTCTTGAATGTTGTCTTCGGAATATCTGACTCTCTAATCCTCAGCTAATGGTAGACATATCAGAGATCGATCTTTGAAAACATCGAAGATCTCTGTAGCTGATCGAATAAGTCATCAATACATGGCAAGGGATAATGGTTCTTTACCGTTTTCTTGTTCAGTTGTCTGTAATATATGCACAATCTCATCGATCCGTCCTTCCTGACAAAAAGAACGATATCATCTCAAGGTGTAGTGCTTGGTCTCACGAAACCCACATCAAGTAACTCCCGCTACTACACCTTCAGTTCTCTCAATCGACTGGTGCCATGTGGTATGGAGCCATCGAGATCGGCTGTGTATCTGACAGTAATGTGATCTTGAACTCAATCCGTCTCTTAGGCGACAAATCTGGCAAATCATTAGGAAATACATCAACGTAATTTGACCTACTCTGATGTCCTGAGCCATCGACTCTTCATCAGATATCTCTCGGATAAATGCTTGAAATGTGTCGCATTCTTGATTTATGATTCTCTGAGCTCTCAACACTGAAATATACTCCATTTTGAGGTCATGTAATGTACTCTCAAAAGTAAACTCATGCAAATCTAGAATCATGAAGACAACAATCTTCCTAAATCAATCAACCAAGGCATGATTAACTGACAACCAATTCATGCCCAAAATCAAGTCAAACTTGTCAAGCTATGGTAGCAGACAATTTGCGATCATCTCGTGGCCACCAATCAACACCGGTAAACCCTCTGACTATCAATCTCATGATGAACAACTAGCCACATGGTCCATGGATATGATAGGGAGGATCTAGGGCCTCTGCAACTCTTCCTACTGAAGCCAGAAATCTCGAAGCTCATTCATCACTCTACAACAACAACAACAAAGCCTTTTCCCACAATTAAGTAGGGTCGGCTACATGGATTCTTCGCCTCTATTCAGATCTATCTTGGGTCAATCTCGGACTTATATCCAAAAAAACTAAGATCCCTTCGTATAGTCTCTTTCCAACACTTCTTGGGCCGTCCTCGCCCTCTCTTAGCCGGCTCAACATCCCAACACTCGCATCTCCTAACCGGTGCATCAGTTGACCTTCTTTGCAAATGACCAAACCATCTTTAGCGGTTTTCTCGCATCTTATCCTGGATCGGAGCTACACCAACTTTCTTTCTGATTGCATCATTCCGAATCCGATCTTTACGTGTATGTCCACACATCCATCTTAGCATTTTCATTTCTGCTACAGCCATTCTCTGCACATGTCTATGGTTCACAGGCCAACATTCAGAACCATAGAGCATAGCAGGTCTCACGGCTGCTTTGTAAAACTTTCCTTTAATTTTTAAAGGAATTTTCTTTGATAAGGATACAAACGCTCCAATGCATTTTCTCCTGTCGAAACCCGGTATCCACCAAGGCATTTTCTCCTGTCGATATCCGATATCGTCCATATCGGCAATATATCGGTGACCTGTCGATACCGATATATCGCCGATATATCGACGATATATCGCGATATGGCGATCCCTGACTGATGGACAAATGCAATCGACCCAAACACACGAGGAGTAAGAGTGAACAGATCCTTGCCAAGATGAATCAGGGAAAACGGAATCTGTTCATTCAGGACAGAAGAAGGCATACGATTGATTAGGTAACATGCAGTGAGAACTGCATCACCCCAGTAGGAGTAGGGAACATGACTCTGTATAAGTAGTGATCTTGTGACATAGAGAAGGTGACGGTGTTTTCTTTCAGCAATTCCTTCTGTTGAGATATACGAGCACACGATGTTAGGTGAACGATCCCTTTTGAGGAGTAATAATTTGCAAGAATATTGGTGCACAATTCTAAAGCATTATCACTTCTCACAAACTTCACAGATGTGGAGAAAACATTTTGTATTTCATTCAAAAAGTGGATAATGATATTTCCTGCTTCAGATTTATTTTTCATCAGAAACACCCAGGACACTCTAGAAAAATCAACAAATACTATATAAAATCTGTGTCCCTGATGATCAGGTACACGACTCGGACCCCAGACATCAATATGAAATAACTCGAACTTGGAGGTACTACTCCGACCTGGACGACTGGGAGAGGACGACCTGTGATGCTTTCCCAACTGACATGCCTCACACTGAATAGGTGTGTGAGGAAGACCGTACGGTAACACTTGACGCAACTTCTGAAGCGATAAATGACCAAAGCGCAGATGCCACAATAAAGTAGATACTTGTCCAGAAGGAGAGGAGGAGGCTCCAGCAAATGGGGTATGAATCAGGCGGTAGAGGCCTCCTTGCTCATAGCCACGACCAATCACGTTGCCCGTACGGATGTCCTGAAAAATCAAAGAAGATGGATCAAAAATTGCCCGACAATGTAGATCCTTCGTAATCTGACTAATTGACAACAAATTCATTGAAAAAGCAGGTGCATGTAGCACATTCTTGAGCTCCATAGAAGATGTCAATCTAATCTCCCCCTGACCGGTGATGGGGGAATGTGTACCATTTGCAATTACTACTGTCCGTCCTGGAGGGATCTGAGTGTATCCTGTAAGTAGACTCTGGTTGCCACATAGGTGATGTGTAGCGCCTGAGTCCATAATCGATGGTATATTATCTGATCGACTACTGTTGAGTGCAAGTATAATACCTGAGGCACTGGTAGACGCAGAGGCAGAAGCAGCGGCATTAGAATGACTCTCTGCAGTCGGTGCTGGTCCAGATGATGGAATAATGCCCCTCAGACGGGCAACAAGATCGTCGAACCGTTGATCCAAAGTAGCAGCAGATGGAGGCTCTATCTGCCCAGCAGCTCGTGCGGATGCAGGAAATCCATGCTTCGAGTAGCATGTATCTTCATTGTGTCCAACTCGGTGACAGTAGGTACATGTTGGCCTAGTGCGACCACCCCTTCCACGAGGTCCACGTCCACGGCCTTGGTGCTGAAATCCGCGACCTCTGTTGGCTGCCATGGCTGAAGAATTCTGACTCGCAGCCGTGGAAGGAACTGTGATCCGACTCAATCTATGAAAAGCTTCCTCCATGGGAGGAATAGTCGAGTCAGCCAGAATCTGTGATCGTGCCGCCTCATACTCTGGATCGAGTGTAGCCAGGAATACATCCACCATGGTCGCATTCCTGTATGTCTTCTGCTGTTCTGGCGTGGCAGTAAGAGGCATGAAGCTATAGAGCTTCTCGAACATCCCTCTCAGCGATGTATAGAGAGAATGTAAAGGGCGACCATTCTGCTTTATTGTGAATATATCATGCTGAAGTTGCAGAATCTTCGTCTCGTTCTTCGCCTGAGAGTATGTTGCCACCAGAATATCCCACATATCCTTGGCTGTGGGTTGATGTAAGATGTCATTGGCAATTTCAATAGCCAACGTACCAGATAGCCAAACCTTGGCATATGCATCATCGGCCTCCCAAGAGGCATTGACTCCAGTCTTCTCTGCATGCTCAGGTTCGGTAAGAATGTGCTTCTTACCTGTTGACTTCATCATACTCATGAACTGCATTGCCCACAGTTCATAGTTTGTACCGTCCATCTTGACAATAGGCGCTCGACCACGAAAGGCGCCAATAGATGGGATATCCGCCTTGCTTTCTGACATACTGGAAATGTAAGACTGGAGCGATTGATAGAAGATGAGCTTCGTCTACAATGACATAGACGGGGTTAGTTGCATGTGTAGACCTCAAGCAACTAACCCCATGAAGATGTGCGTGCTAAGCCCTACACACGCGCAGGAATCACGCGCAGGCACAGGAATCACGCGCAGGATGCACGCGCACGCACTGGAGATGCTCAAGGTCTGCACTGCACTGGAGATGCACGCGCAGGGGATGCGTGCACTGGAGATACACTAGGTCTGCACTGGAGCGAGCACGCACACGCACTGGAGATGCACATATGCACACGATGCGCACACGCACAAGGAGCCGCAGGTGCGCTCACAGGCTACAACACGCACGGAGATGGTGCACAAGGAGAAGGCGTGCACAGACACTGCAGCACAGGCGGTGCAAGGAGGAGGTGAGGCGCACAGGCGCGCAAGGAGGAGGCGCGCACAGGCGCACAACGCGCGTGGGCTACGCGCAGTGGCGCAGCAGCGATTGGAGAGGCGGCGCTGCGGCGAGCTCGGGTGACGATGGGCGGCACCGATGAGATGAAGCGAGAAGGAGAGGCCGACGGGTGTGGTGGGGTTAGGGTTAGGGTTTCGAGAACTCCGGTCTAGGACCGTCGCTCTGATACCATGTTGGAAAAAATGAACGGCTTATTTATTACATAAGCCCTAGGCTTTCTTATATAGGAGAGTAGCCTATGGGTAAATTACATAAAGCATACAACTGAAAAATAAAATAACGAAGAGGTACATGCACTACTCTATATGCGTCAACAGGGTTCCTACTTGGGAACCCTCGTTCTCAATGCCGCCGCCCCCGATAGGGGGAGGTCCTGCTCTTACCGTCATCACCAAGATCTGGAGAAGGAGCGTCTTGGAGGTTGCGTGCGATGGAGGTACTCCACCACTGGGAGCACGGGGGCACTACCTGCGCTTTGGAAGAGCGGGACTCACCGCTCGAACTCGGATGGCTTCAAGAGGAGGAGGGGTCAGCTTTGGGAGGAGCTCCTCGCGCAGAGGGGGCGATGCTTGGGGGAGGTGCGGTGAGCGTGGAAGTTCTCTCGCACTGTCTGCGCGAGAAGTTGCGGTGATCGGAGTTGCGCCTGATGCACTGTGCGCTGCTGGACCTCACGCTACACGATGAGGGGGAGGAGCACTGCTTGCGCAGGGATCTCCTGGAAGAGGAGAGGTGCTGCTTGTTGAGATCCGGAGGGAGATCTTGGTTGGGGTTCGCCATGGAGATGTATATGGTGAGGGGGTTCGCAATGGGGTGCGCTGTTGCCGCTGGAGTAGCTCGCTGCAGGAGCATCACCGTCGATGCTTTGGAGGGGCTCTCCTGGAACTGTCGCCGAAGGAGAAATCTGCTGATAGCTACCGCTAACAGAAACGACATCGACATCGCTGGAAACTTGGGTCCCGCATGAGGCGGCATTTAGAGCTCCGTCGCATGGAGCTTTCAGTATGGACGAAAAATAGATTTGAGCCATGAACAATAATCCCTAGAACAATGAACGGATCTTCAACACAAACAATATTCCCTGCCATGAATAAATCAATCTTCAAAATAAGAACTTTAATCTTTACAGAATTAAGGTTTTGTAAAACCCTAGGTCTTTTGAACAAATCACGAATCTCGAACAAAAAACAACGAACATGAAATCCTCAAGAATCGACCCGCTCTGATATCATGTTAGAAAATAGGAATGCGGAAGCGTATAAGAAATGAAGAATAGAAAATATTGAAGAACATGATTTTAACGTGGAACCCTACACGCCATGAAGTTCCAGATTTTAAACCGTAAGGCATGCTTCCACATGATATCAACGACGAGTTCAGATGATCCCATGCATGCTCCAGGCGGCGACCCTTCACCACCTCACGTGCTTCACCGATGAGTAGGCAAAACTCCTCCCCTTTGGCATTGAATCTTCTTCATGCGGCACTGGGCGATACTCTCCAGTCCAGACTCCAGCCACAATTCTAAAAAAAAGATCAGGTATACGTGGGTTTAAGAAAAGAGAGGAAGCGGCGATTACTGCATCCCGTGGAAGTTTCTCTTCTCTACGTGAGCCACTACAGCCAGGCGGCAGGACCCTTTGCACCCATTCTCCATCTCCATCCTCAGGCAGCGCTATAGAAGCCCCCCTGTGGGCCGCATCCCCCTCCAAGCCGCATCGTGGGCAGCGCACTCAGCGGCCCTCCTCCAGGCGGTGGCCTCCCGCGAGAACAGAATGCCCCCATCGGGGGCGACAGGGCATCGCGAGAGGGTTCCCAATGAGGGAACCCTAAAAAGGGCTTTATTAATTTTTTTTAGTGAGGGGGAAAACAACCGTGTTGGGCAACTGCAGATAAAAGCCCCAAGTGGGCTGAAAGTAAAAAAAAGGGAGAGAAAAAAAACTTGGGCTGCTGCGAATGGGCCCTTTCGGCCGTATTCAGGAAAAAAACAAAAATATTTCTTTGTAAGACCCAAGCGGGCCAAAAGGAAAAGGAAAAAAAGAAGAGAGGGAGAGAGCATGCCTAAGTGGGCTACGACTGCTTTTCAAAAAAAGTGTTTTGAAAAAAAATGTGCGTACAAGAAAAAAAACCGCACGCAGCAAAAAAAGAAAAAAGGAAAGTTGTAAGAAAAGGGGAATGGCTTATTAAAAAATGGTTGTGACGACTATAAAAAAGGGAAAGAGAAATAGCCACAAAAAATCATTTGAGATTATTTTTATTTTCCCGCATTTTCTTGTCTTCTCCCAACTTTGTCGATGTCACTGTTTTCCGATAAGTATGAGAGAAATGGGGGGTGTGTAGAGTTCTGCATGCCGTATTTTCAGATTCTCCAAACTCTAGGCCAGCCAGATTTTCCAGATTTTACAGATGTTCGACTCGACTTTCAGATGTTTTCGAGTCTTCAGTTTGATGTGCACATGTTTGCCATCATTTTATGTGGTCCCCATCTTTTTATTTTGGCCAGAGTTTTCATGTGTTCCATAAGGACTCCATAGTAGAGATCCTGTTCCCTATGCCATATGGGTTTGAGTTTTCATGTGGTTTCATAGGGACTCCTGAGTAGAGATCCCATTCTCTGAGCCAGTATGGGAGATACCCAGTTCTCCGACGAGGAGACTTTTTTAGACTCCATTCTCTAGCGACCGTGGACTTCAACGATGATTGTCTCCACAACTTTTTCAGTTCAGCCCTTCAATAGATGGAGCAGTTGTCATACGATGTGGCGGGCCAGAGTTCTCCAAGTAGAGACTCATTTCCAGTTGCAGTGACTTTGATAGACGCAGTACAGAGCACATGCTCTTCGATGAGGAGATTCAGTTTGACTCACACTCCAGCTCATTTGTTCCTCCTCACCAGTACAACATGAGAAGCAACGCCCTCGATAGCAGCCGATCGTTGTGCATGTTGAGTTGATATTGTCTGTAGTGTCTTGTATTGTGAGTTTGAGATTTCTTTTTGTTTGTCCAAGCTGAGCATTGCATGTTCCAGCTTGAGGAGTGTTGGAGTACATGTGTCATATGTAAGATGGGTAAATGGATCCTTCCAAGATCCATTTACCACATCAAGAGATTAGTCCCACATCTACCAATGGGGGGACTTGGAGGGTCTGTGGAGGCTATATAAGAAGTCTCAAACCTCTTGTAATCGATGAGTAAGTCAATAGATACATCAACCTTTTGAGGCGTTCTCCCGTGATTTCATCCCGCTCCTTAGGGAGTAGGGTTACACGTTAAATCTCGCGTTCTTAATGTTTTATTCTATTTTCTCTGATTCCGCTTCCGCATTCTTCTTTTCTAACAATAACCAAGCTCTTACGAACAATAACCAAAACTCGAGCAGCGAGGAAACCTCCGAAGAGACTCTCCCGTCTCGCCCTCCCACTCCCAGTGGAAGCGTGGTCCAGGAGAAGGCTAGGCTTACTCCAAAACAACGCCTCTGAGACGGGGGAGAGACTTTCCGGACTAAGTCACTCCAGAAAAACCGACCTGACCAGTACGAGCAAACGAGCTCGTAAAGAAAATCAAAATCGAGAGTCCTCCAGCCTAGGCACCCTAAAGAACACATGGTTAGCGGAACTGGTCCAAAAGAAAACATGTGGATCCCAAAGATGCGTAAAACCGAGAAAAAGATTGGGATCCTAGACTGGGACACTAAGCGCCCGCTACCCTAATTAGGCTTCCTATCTCTCGTCCAGCTGTGGGCTGAGGGTCACCGCACCCTCGCACAGTCAGGTGTAAGGGTCACCATGACTGACATTCTTACTTATCAATTATTACTGAATCACCATCTCACTGACTTGAAAACTCATCCTTTCTTAATCCTTTCTGTGGTTGACTGTACAGATTAGGTCTGTTGTCAATAATGCTGTCAATAGTGATCTTTAGTTAGTAGAGTATACTTAAAGGATCAATTCACGAAGATGATCGATCCTTTTGGTCACATGTTATCATTTCTAAAATTATGAGATTATAGCCATTCATTGGATCTGGATCTAAGTTCAATTTAATGCATAAATTTCTAAACTTTTCTCATTTAACTCTTAATTTAGTGGCATGATCATTGATCAAAGTTTTATAAGTCCTTCATATGAAAATACCACAATGTTCTCATTTTTCAAATCATGAGATTAGACGCTAGTTTATTCGTTCTAGATTCAAGTTTAGATTAATGTAAAACTTCCAATTTTTTCTAATTTAATCATGAGATTAAGTGTTACTCATTTAATTCTAAAATATTTCTCAATGTGGTCTTGCTGCCATGATCCACTGAGTCCATCCTCCGCATGCTGTGATTTTTATGATGGCATAACTTGGCAACTGACAAAGTACAACATCATATTAACAAATGGCCATCTTCAACATGTAACAACTAAAGAAGAAGATTATGGAACTTCATTTATTTCTCTTTTTACATAAATTAAAACATGTAATGTAGACATTTCATTAGAGAAGGTCTGTATGGGCTTAGTGTATCTAATAAAATTTAAAGAGGCATCATCTAACTCAAGAAAGGGCCATAAAAATGCAAGGAGCATCGGGGGATTCTATCAGCGCAGATAGTCAATATTGAACCATGAGATTTTTGTTTTTCACCATAATGCTATAATAATAACTATATTATTTCAGTCAAAACGCAGTCACTAGAGACATTTTTACTGAGATTTCAAATTAATAAGTTTGCGGCATAGCCAACTACCAACTCTTGACCATATAATAGAAAAGGAGCAGATAAAAAATCATGTAGTAGAAAAGACCCTCACATTGGATGATATTTCAAACATGGAAATATGTGATTTATTGGTTTGAAATTTAAAGTCAAATTGCGTGCTAATTCATCCCCAAGCATGCAAAATCTGAAGCAATTATAGGTCTTGAAATTTAGATCTAATTGCATGCTAGACATTCCAAAATTTTCATCTTTCTACTTGAGATCAAGGGCTTATTTAGTGGTCTGAATTGAGACTCAATATCATGCTGATTCATTATCAAAATATTGTTATTCAAGAATGAAAAACAGTAATATATCATGATCTGAAACTAGATCTTAATACATGCAATTCATCCTCAATTCTTTACAATTTGGGCATGAAAACTGCAGCTATTTGTGGTCTGATTTTTAGATTCAAATCATGCAATTTATCCCCAGGTCTCTCAATTTTAAGGCATGGACAATACCTAAATAGAGGTCTGATTTTGGATCCTAATACATACAAATCACACCAAATTTCTTAGTTTTTTCATCATAAATTTAGAGCATATGCAATGGTTTGAAGTTAGGTCCAATTATATGTAATTCAACCCCAAATTCATTACATTTCATTATGAAAGTATAACAGTGGTATGAAATTGAATCTAGCATGCATGGAAGGCTGCAAGAGAGGGGGAAAGATTGTACCTATACATCTCCAAGGTTGGAGATCAAATGGCATGCGGGAGAATCTCCAGGACACCATCATGCAGTGGCTTGAAGCAAGGAGCAACAACTCCTTTGAGAGGAGTAGTAGCTCTCAGCTGCTACAGGGCTTCAGCATTAACAAAGAGCTGCTGCACAGCAGCAACAAAGATTTCAGCAGACATTTGAGCCTTAATTTGCAGCAGTTGCACAATTGCTGCACTTGCAGTAGCAGTGGAGAGCTGGAGCAGCTGCAGGTTGCTGCTTGGAGCAGCAACGACACCTCCATTGGAGCAACAACTGCCCTTAGGCAGCAAGTAGCAACAACTCAGAACCAAGGAGCAACAGCTCCAATTGGAAGAGGTAGAGCACATTTCTCGGCTGGAAAAGAAGAGAAAAGAGGAGGAATTTAGGGAGAAATTTGGGAGAAAAAGGGAGGGTTTGGGTGCTATAAATAAGGAAAAGAGAGGGGTTCGCTTGTTGCCAAGTGGATAAGAAAGAAGGCTAAATGGAGAGGGACAACAACTGCTGTCATGTACAACTGTAATTTTTGAATAAAATTTTAAACCTTTATTTCTCCCTTTTCCTTGGAATACCAAAGTCGACCGTATTCACATTTCGAGTCTTGGATTCTTTTTTTGAAATCCATAAATGAAGGGGATACACTCGATGGTGCACACCCCAAGCCTTTATTGAAGAGTAACAGATGAAAAAAAGAAAAGGGAGATTACAACCAGATGCCGTTACAAAGGCCCATTACAACACCCAATCCTCCACCAATCGCTTAGCAAAGAACCACACGTTTTCCTTATAGAATCTTTAGCCCGAGAATAGCAAATCATTCCTACCCCTCCAGATCGCCCACAAAATGGCCACCGGATAAAGAATCTCCACCTTCGGCCTATCCTTGTTTGAACGAAGCGCGTTCCAGAAGGTCTGGAAATCGTCCGTGCAGCACCAGTCCAAGCCAACCCCTGCCATACTCGAATCACCACGGGACATAAGAAGAAGAGGTGTTCCACGGATTCAATCGATTCATTGCAAAGCAAGCACCTGTCCGAGATGGAGCGCAAAAGCCTAGCACATCGGTCCCTCGTCATCAGCCTATGTCTCCTAAGCAGCCAAAGAAAGAAACCAATTCTCTCTGGAAGCCTGAGAGCCCAAAGAAAAGCACAATCCCGGCTAAGCATCTCCGAATGCGACGGCGGCGGCCGAGAGATAGCCCTGAAGGCCTTCTTGACCGAGAAAGAGCCCCCCCTCCAAGACCAGTGGTCCCGGCCCCCCGAAGGGCGCCCCACCTCCCTCACAACATCGAGCAAAACCAAGAAATCCTCCAACCTCTGGTCCGAGAAGTTCGCCGAGAAGGTGGGGCACCAATTACCATCAACCCATCAGTCTGCAACCGAACAAAATTTGTCATCAGCCAAGACATACAACCGAGGGAAGCGCGAGCAAAGGCCCTCCCTCCCGTCCAATTGTCCGTCCAAAAGGAGAAAGAATCTCCCCCACCAAGGGCCGGCCTACAAAGCGCAATATTTTTCAAGAAGACTTCCACAACCCCCCTCCAAAAACGTGTGGGTGAGGCAATACAGGGGACCTGCGAAGGCAACGTCCCCCCCACGCCATAGATCCGCCGAATCACATCACAACAGAGATCCTCCCCCGGTCCCCATATCTTGCTAGCCCACTTAAGGAGCAAGGCGTCATTCATTTGGTCTAGCGACTTCACCCCCAACCCTCCCTGATCCTTCCTGCACGTAATATTCTCCCACCCAACCAGGTGGATCCCTCTCGACCCACCCTTCTGCTTCCCCCATAAAAAGGCACGCATCCTCTTCTCAATCCGGGCTCTGGTCCCCTTAGGCATCCGCCGATTAGATAGAAAATAGACCGGGATGGACGCAATGACCGCCTTTAAAAGAACCAGCCGGCCCCCTCTCGACAAGATCGCGGACTTCCACCCAGCCAACCTCTCCTCCACTTTCTCCGCCACCCTCAGCCAGTCTCTCGTCCGCATTCTGCCCAATGTCAAGGGCATCCCCAAATAGTCCATAGGTAATGAAGAGCAAGCCGAACCCAATGCCATTGCACACGCGTCGACCTCCACATCCGCAGGGCCGAAAGGAACAAACTTTGATTTGCTATCGTTCTTAATCATTCCCGACAATTCACCAAAAATCTCCAGGGCCACTGCCATGCCCCTAGCCTCCTCCGGACCCTTTTCAATGGAAAAAAGCGTATCATCAGCGTATTGCAGGATCGGGATCATCACGCCCTCCCTGGAAAACCCTTCAAAAGGTCGTTGTTGACCACCCGAGTAGCGATATCAGATAGGACATCCGCCGCTAGGATAAAAAGCATGGGAGCAAGAGGGCACCCCGGGCGCACCCCCCTCCTGGGCTGGACAAACCCCCCTCCGGACGGCCATTAACCATGATCGAGAAGGAGGCAGTGGTGACACACCTCCTCATCCAAGAAATCCATAACTCTGGGAACCCCTTTCTCCTAAGCACAGACCATAAGAATCTCCAATCCAGGCTATCGTAAGCTTTTGTAAAGTCCACCTTCCACAGGATGCCACTTGTGCCCCTCCTCTGCCAATCCGCAATGATTTCAGATGCAAGCGTAAGGCAATCCGAAATTTGCCTCCCAGGAATGAAAGCCGACTGTGACAGTGAGATAATAGTGCATAGAACGCCGCTCAGCCGGGAAGCGAGAACCTTAGCGGTAATAAGATATAGTGCGTTTGAGACCGCAATTGGTCGAAAGTCGTCAATGGAATCCGGCGCTGACGTCTTGGGCAATAAAATGATGAGAGCACGGTTGACCTTATCAAACCCAGCGTTCCCCCGACAAAATTCGGATACCACATCCAACACCTCCAGCCCCACCAGATCCCCAAAATCCTTATAGAAAGACACCGGGAACCCATCTGGGCCAGGTGCAGCGTCAGCGTTCAGATCCCACACATCATCCCTAATCTCCTCCAAGGTCACATCACGAACGAGCACGTCATGATAGGAGTCTGCCACCACGCGAGTGTCGAGGCCCAGCCACCTTCTAGAAGACATGTTCTTGAAATGGGCCGCAATAGCCCTCCCCATCTCCTTGTTCCCCTCCACGCGAACCCCATCAATTGAGATGGACCGCAGCGCATTGGACCTGCGCCTCCCGCTAGCAACACGATGGAAGGAGGTATTCGCGTCCCCCTCCCGGAGCCACACATTTCTCAAACGCTGCCTCCACTCCACGACGCGCTTCCTATCCTCCAACGATTCCTTCATCTGAGCAGCAGCACGATCAGTCAATTCCACCACCGTGAGGTCCCTTTGGTCCTCCAATCGAGATACCGAATGACCTCCTCCGCCTCCTTCCTGGCAGCGCACCTAGCTGCCCTGGACTCCCGCTTGAAAGCCGAAAGCCTAGTCCGCAACGAAGATAATTTTTGGACGAAGCGAGCCACCGCGGAGCCCGAAACAACCAAGCCCGTCCAGTGTGAAGATACCACCTCCCTAAAGTTTTCCTCCAACAACCATCATTTTTCATATCTAAAAAGCCCCCTCTGCATTGGGGCATCCCCAGAGCACCAAATGATTGGATTGTGATACGAACAAGCCCGCGGCTTAGCCTCCACCGACGCCATATCAAAAGCCTCCATAAGCTCGTTGGAAGCCAGAAAACGGTCAATACGCGACCTAGAGTTGGAGTTCCTCCAGGTATAAGCCGTGCCTACCGCATCCATCACCTCAAGGCCCATGGAGTCCACTACGTCCGCGAAGGCAAGCAACCCCGGATCCTACCCCCTGCCCCCAGGCCTGTCAGAGGAGAGAAGAGTAGCATTGAAATCCCCCCCAACGACCCAGGGGATGCCGTCGATAGCACTGCCAACCGCCATGAGGTCATCCCACAGTTCACCCCGCAAAACATTACAACCAGGTCCATACACGCACGAAACAACCATCCGAAGGGAGGAGGACGTACATACCAGAAACACCATCAACACATGCCTTCCAAAAATCACCGATTCAAATGTCATGGACGAAGATCGCCATGCCACCAACAGCCCCCCCGAAGAACCCGCCGCATCCAAAGAACGGAATTGGTCAATGGCCCCCGCGCCGAAAGAACGCCAAAGGTCTTCCGACATTGCCTGAAGCTTCGTCTCCTGTATCATAATGACGTCGCATCCCCATTCATTAAATCTGGACCCCACGATCCTTTTCTTATCCGGGTCCCCGAGACCACGAACATTCCAAGAGAGAATTTTCATTTGCAACTGTCGAAGCACCAATGGGACTTGACCACCCTCGCGGCCTCCGCCACAAGGTCCTTCAAAGCTGAGCTGGATATCTCCTCCACCCTCGCCGACCTGGATCTGTTCCTTCTTCTATATCTCTTCCCGCTTCTCCTGTCGACCGCTCCTGCATCTGAAAATTGCCCTGACAGGACCTCAGCAACAGTAGCCGCGGCCCCCCGAGAAAGGCCACCAGAGGCGGTTGGAGAAGGCGTCCCCCACCGTCGGGGCCATAAAGGGCCGTGCCCGCACCCCCTACCTTCGCGACAGGGGGGAAGATCAAGTCTTGAATTCTGATGTAAAATAGCTCGTTTTGACCGTCTCTGAGCGACGATTAAAATGAATATAATATTCATATATTTCAGATCGAAGATAAATTCCCAATTTCCGAGAAAAGGTCTTGGCTTGCAACTAAATTTTGTGATTTTAAATATCAAACCTCCGATCAACGTACGATCAGTTTTGTTGGTCTTATTTTGTCGAATCGAATTTTATGGTGGTCTTGGTTTGTTTTGCGGTTCGAGTTTCGCATTGTATCTTTTTCTGATGGCACACATTAGATGCAATCGACTTTTGATCGACTGCATCTGAACGAAATTCGATCTGCGATCTATGGATCGATCTAGGTTTATTCAATATTAATTGAATATTAATTGATGATGTAGATCCTTAATCAGGTCGGGTTCAGTTCATTCGGATCCGAGTGTCACAATAATCTATTAATTTGAATTAGTATAGAGTCAAAAAAATTCTCGAAGCCATGCTAAAGACATGTATTTTGAGGAAGAAGTGTATGTGTACATTATTTCCTACGGCCTAGTTCAATCCTTAGTCCTATAGTAAAAAAATAAGTTTATGGTAATTGGAAATAGTGATCATGAATTTGTTTGAGGCGTAACATGATGTTTTATTTATCAAGTTTTCAGTTTATTACTTGCATTCAGTTGTGCATCCCATGAATGCACTTAACTTCTTAGCGTTACATGGCATTCAACAACCCCTCAATAACTGTTTCATGGAATTCAACCAGGTATACTTTTGCAATTAGATAATTAGACTAACAAAATAAATGATTTTAATTTCTTTGCTTGATGAGAAAGCTTAATAAGATGTTTTTCTTTCATGTAGAATAACATGCTATTTATACTTTCTTTTTAATGTATGATATTATGCAATAGTTTTTCATCAGAGATAGTTGTAGAATAAATGTTTGTTGTTGTATTATTCTTCTCAACTCTTAGATATTAAAAGAGATTGTTGTAAAAAATTAGAGCTACAACTAATATTTTTTTATATTACACAACCATATACTATTGTAAAATCAATTCTTTCAGACCCAAAACCCCTATTACCAGCTCCTATTACTAGCCCCTAGGGTTACCCTCGCCCATATTACCAACCCCTATTGCTTCGATGCATCAAAAAATAGCCTGAAATTATAGAAAAAGGGGGTATAGGGTTACCTTCGCACAGTCTCGACGGAGCTAGGAGGCAAATGAACTTTGCATGGAGGAGATGGAGGCCATGGAGCCTCACACGGAGGAGATGGAGGCGGTGGAGCTTCACACGGAGGAGCCGGAGGCACTGAAGCCTCGCATAGAGGAGGAGTTGGAGGTTGAGGACTCTTGCACGGAGGTGGAGGGCTTTCGGGCAGCGATGGAGGTGTAGCTGGGAGGATGCAGAGGAGTTGGGAGTCATTGGAGAGGGAGAGAGAGCCGATCGATCAAGGCTTTCAGGGATTCTGGAGGTGAAACCCTATCAAGATATTTGGGTATCTGGTCGGCCTTTTGCGTCAACACATATTCGGATCTTAAGATCCGGATCTGGCAACCTGATAATGGCGCGAAAGGCAGAAAGCGTGCACGGGGTCCGTATTTGCGTTCGCACAACCCGCATATGCAGTTGTGGACTGCATATGTGCAATTAACACTTATGAGGGGCTTCAGGAAATCGTCACGCTAGGGGTTCCGTACAAGCATATGCAACCGCTCAGCCCGATTTCGTGAACACTGGATAGATTACTTTGCATTGAGGAGAAGAGATCGGTTGTGTTGCACAAATTGCAAAGTAATCTCAGGAGAGACTTTGGAGACCCAACAATGCTTGTTAGTCATGGATGTGCAAATAAAAGGTATGGTAAAGAAAAGGAGAGTTCCCAAGATCACTAGAACTAGATGGTGGAATCTTCAATCGAAGCAATCAAGCTTTAGGAAGAAAGTTTCCGGAGACTTATCTTGGAATTGTAATGGACATGCAAACGAGTTGTGGACGACGGTAGCTTCTTGTATCCAAAGGGTAGTCAAAGATATGCTAAGAGAGTCAAAGGGATAAGCTCCATGACAGAAGGAAGCCTGATGGTGGAGTAGAGGGGTGCAAGAGAAGCTCAAAATTAACAGAACAAGCTTTAAAGCTATGTCTAAGGATTAAATAGAGGAAACTGTCACAAACTACAAAATAGTGAAGAATGTAGCAAAGAAGGATGTGAGCGAAGCTAAGTCAAAAACTTATGATGTTTGTACAAAAATCTCGACTCTAAGGAGGGCCAGAAGGATATATTCAGGTTGGCCAAAGCAAGAGAAAGAAACACCGAAGACCTTTCTCAAGTGAGATGCATTAAGGATGAGGAAGGCCACACGCTTGTTCCTTAGAAGGATAGATAGACTAGATGGAAGTAGTATCTCCATAAGCTTTTTATTGGGGAAGGAAGTAGAGAGATCACTTTGGGAGATCTAGCTAGTAATGAAAGTTACTTGAATCGGGCAAGCTATAAACGAATACAAAGGAAGTATAGGGGGCTTTGAAGGTTATGAGACATGGGAAAGGTGTAGGACATGATGATATTTCTATTGAAGTATGGAGAGTTTTGGGTCAGCATGTTTTGACTTGGCTTACAAATTTACTCAATGTTATTTGGCGAAGCAAGAAAATGCCTGAAGATTGGAGGAGAAGCATCATGATGCCTCTTTATAAGAATAAAGAAGACATTCAAAATTGTTCAACTTACAGCGATATCAAATTGATGAGTCACACTATGAAAATTTGAGAACATATAATCGAAAGAAGGTTGAGGCAAGTTTCCAAAGTAAAAGAAAATCAATTCGGATTCATGCCAGGTCGTTCAATTATTGAAGACATCTACTTGCTGAGGAGAATAATTGAGATTTATAGGGATACAAGGAAGAACCTCCACATGATTTTTATTGATTTCGAGAAGGCTTATGATTTTGTCCTACGGGAGATATTGGAGAGTTTTGGAGAAGAAACATGTACATGTCCTATATATTAATCTCAGAAAGGATATGTATGATAGGGTTTCATCTTGTGTAAGGATCCAATGTGGGAAGACTGACTATTTTGACATCAACATTGATTTGCATCAAGGTTCAGTTTCGAGTCCATTCCTTTTTACTTTGGTTATGGGCGAGTTGACAAGTCAAATTCAAGATGAGATACCTTGGTGTATGTTATTCATTGATGATATTGTGTTGATTGACAAGACTTGAGATGGAGTAAATGAGAAGTTTGAGGTATGGAGACATGCATTGGAGACTAAAGGATTTCATATAAGTAGGGCTAAAACTGAATATATGGAGTGCACTTTTGATGGACGCAATGATGCATAAATCGGGTGAAGATTGGTGACGACAACGTTTAGAAGAATGATTCTTTTCGATACTTGGGATCTATTTTGCAACATAATGGAGAAATTGACGGAGATGTTATTAATAGAATAAATGCATGTTGGCTAAAGTGGAGAGGAGCCTCTACTGTTCTCTGTGATAAGAAAATTCCTTTGAAAATCAAATAATTTTTTTATAAAGCAACCGTGAGACCTGCTATGCTCTATGGATCTGAATGTCGGCCTGTGAACTATAGACATGTGTAGAGAATGGTAGTAGCAGAAATGAAAATACTAAGGTGGATGTGTGGACACACACGTAAAGATCAGATTAGGAATGATAATCAGAAGGAAATTTGGTGTAGCTCCGATTGAGGATAAGACGCGAGAAAACTGCTTAAGGTGGTTGGCCATGTGCAAAGGAGGCCAACTGATGCACTAGTTAGGAGATACAAGTTTTGGGATGTTGAACCAGATAAGAGAGGGCGAGGAAGGCCAAAGAAGTGTTGGAATGAGACTATACGAAGGAATCTTAATTTTTTGGACCTAAGCCTGAGATTGGCCCAAGATAGATTTGAATGGAGGCAGAAAATCCATGTAGCTGACCTACCTAATGTGGGAAAAGGCTTTGTTGTTGTTGTTCTTTTGTTTTCCCTTGGATATTTTATATAATCTCCTGCTTAAACCTTACGCCTTCTCCTATATATAAGAGGAATTTAAGGTCTCGTAATAAAATAGGTCTCTTTTCTCATGCATAGTACCAAAGTGGCAGTTCTAGACCGATGGTCAAATATCCCACCAAAATAAGCCTGCAGACCCTTTACCAAATTCCTAATGCAAGGGTCCCATGATGCTTTCTTGTGCTATAGAGCCCTAATGTTGATGCCACCTAGATAACCACTTATACCACTTGCAGTCGCAACTGCAGTGCTGATAGAGGCTATACCAACAATGTCGGTTGTCTTGTAGTCATTTTTTTCCCTGTGTGTTTGCACGTTCCCACTTGCATAGGGTTTTTCTCATTCACGATTTCTACGTAAACTGATTTTAGGTTTGTAATCTTCTTATACAGACATGTCTTTATTTTGAATCTTGATACATGTTTACTATGTCCTATACGAACACTTCTTGAACAAAATCTCCTATCTATATTTCTAACATGGTGAGGCATTTGAGATGTTTGTTAGAGGGCAAAGGAAACTTTGTCCTTAAAAAGGATCCTCTCTAATGGACCGACAAAGCGCATGATATATGGGGAACATACAATTATCAAGTTACAACGTGAGTAGTTGTCGGCTATTACAAGACTATAATGGCAACCACTTTAACTTTTGGATTTGTTGGGTCAACTAAGTTTAGTGAAAGGTTTGAAGCACAACATCTTTAGTGTTTCTCAAATATGTGATAACGGATTTAAAATAATTTCCTCTGGAAATTGTTTTGAAGTAGTATAAGTCTATAAGAAGATACGCTTGAAGTTTTTCTTAAGGGAGACATGCACAAAAGCATCTACATACTTTGGTTCGGTGACCTCACAAGAAAAACTCCTTACATCTAAAAAAAATCCCTTAATTCGACATAAAAGATTAGGTCACATTTGCCTCCGTTATTATTTGTCATTGCCTCTGACGTGCTTGCTTGCTTGGTAGACCGGGTCATGATTTGTGGGATCACTTGTGGTTTCACTAAGGATGGGCTGGTTATTCCCCTTCTTCAGTATACGGATGACATTGTTTTCTTTATTGAGGGAGGCACCGCTGAAGCCACGACATGGCGACTAATTCTTGAGCTGCTTGGTGAGATGTCTCGGGGCTAGTACAGAATCATGACAAGTCTACGCTGGTTCCTTTTGTATTTTCTGAGGAGGAGGTGTGCTTGTGTCGCATCAAGCTGGGTACGGAGCGCGATGCGCTGCCTATTCGTTACTTAGGTTTGCCACTGACGTCGGGCAAAATCAAAATGGCAAACTGGTTACAGGTTGTTGAGAAGTTGGAGAATAAACTTTCAGGTTGGAAGTCCTCGATTCTATCAAAGGGGGGTCACCCTGTCCTGTTAAAGGCGGTCTTCTCTGCGATTCCTATTTTCTTCATGTCTACTCGCATCTTGCCCGCTGGGATTTGAAAGCGCCTTGAGAGGCCAATGAGGATATTTCTGTGGGGTAAGCTTGACTAGGAGGCAAGTGGAATGCACTTTGTGGATTGGGATACTATCACTCTTCCCAAGGCGGAGGGTGGCCCCGGAGTCAGACGTATTGAAACAATGAATGAGGCCTTGCTGTTGAAGTGGGTAAGCAGACTTTGGGGGGATGGCCAGAATTTATGTTCTACTCTGGTGCGCAGGATCTACACCTTCACTTGCTCGTCACCGGCGAGAGTGCCTCGTGTTGCTCGACCTTCACCGTTCTGGAAGGGCATTCGGACTGTCCTACCACGATTTCATGAGCTTTTTCGGCCTGTTCTGAGCAGTGGCGAGTGCTTTGCATTTTGGACGGATGAATGGACGGGTGGTAGGTCGCTGGATGAACGCTTTCCTCGGCTGTACGCTCTGGCGGCTGACCGTGAGGCACGTGTTGCTAGCTGTTGGAGTGATGGAAACCGGATGTCCTTGTTTTGCGCCAACTTTTCGGACCAACGCTTGGAGGAGCTTCTTCTTTTGATTGACTCCTTGCCGGTTTTTGGGGGCCCCATGGAGAGTTGGGACCATTGGGTACGGAGGGGAGCTCTTTTTCTGTCAGGAAGGCTTACGGGGTGATTTGTAGGCTGCCTCCCTCGCGGTCGGAAGATTTTATCAGGGATTGCAACTTCATCTGGGGCGTTTTCAATCCCTGAGAGGATCGTTTTTTTCCTGTGGCTTTGTAGGCGGAAAAGACCGATGACACGCGATCACTGTGCCCGATTCTTTGGGACGGTCTCTAACAGATGCCCTCTTTGCGAAAATGGAATTGAATATGTGGAGCATCTTTTCTTCCTTTGTTCGCGTACGACAGACTTGTGGGAGGACGTCGGCCTGGACTGGGTTGTGCGGAGGCTTCGATTCATTTTGGGTCTCTGTACGGACGACCATGCGGTGTTTAAGGAGGGAGCTGCTCCGTTTGATGGCACTGTTGTGGTCTATCTGGTTGGCTAGGAATGCCCTGCTATTCTCGGGTCAGAGGTTTTACCGTGAGAATATCTGTATCCAGGCGAGGGGGGGTCTTGTTGAGGAGTGGCTTGTGGCGTGATTGAGATTGATGTAGTTATCTAGTTTTTAAATATAATTTTGGAGCGGACACCATTGCGTGTTTCCCCCTTTTTTGGATGAAAAAAAATAAAATTGATCAATAAGCTTAGCAAACTTAACCTAGTTAAATGACTTCCCAAGCTATCTTATAAGACAGATTATGTGTCTAGCTTGTGATTTTAAAAAAGTATACAAAGCTTACTTTAAGAGCAAGAAGTTCATTAGCACTACCCATCCAATAGAACTCTTACACCTAGATTTTGAACGAATCAAGGCAATGCTTGTGAGAAAAGACTTCATCCCGACATATGAAGTTGATTACTTCACAGCCTTCTCTCCTCTAGCTAGGATGGGATCAACATATTCTTAAAGTCAACAAGTCTTGGTCATATGTCTTAGCCATCTATCCTCTTGAAGCGAAAAAGCTATTAAGAAACATATACCTTAAAGAGGAGGTACATATGTCTAGCCTTATGGTTATGCAATTCAGGGGGTGCGGGTATGCCGACTCAGGCTTTGTTTGTCAGGAGACAAGTGGAAGGCACGATTATTCTTGCTAAGAGATGATATTGCTGGCATCCAGGAAGCCAAATCATTTCCATAGAGTCTTTGTTACAAATTAATATAGATTTACTGGTGCATATCAGCCAAGTTGCAATGGACAACTGCTGTATCAGAGGCGTACTGGTCCGTTTAATGCAATTGCTAAAAATAACAAAATGAACAGTGGGAAATTTCAACGCATGCACTAGTGAAGGTTCAAGATGTACCGATGTACATGATGTGTACTGATGTACTTTAGGTTTCGTATGTAATATAACCTAGGCATGCATTTTTTAATTTTCAAGGTAATTTGTGACTGTAAGAATTGGTGCATTGGTTCACATACTTGGTTCACATACTTAAACAAAAAATAAGCTCATTTTTTTTGAAGTCTAAAAAGGGGGAAACACTCAGTGGTGCCCGTCCCTGCTATATATTAAAAAAAATAGAGAAGGAAACTTTACAAGGTACCAACCACGATACCAAAAAGGAAACTAGACCAACGACCAGTCATCAACTAAATGGGTACAGTGTAACATCACATTCTCTTTGTAAAAACGCTTCCCTATAAAGATAGCATCAATTCAGCCAAGCCAAATTGCCCAAACCTTCGCCAAGGGCCGCATCAACTCCCTACGCTCCCTGCTTTTGTTTGCCACCATTAAGTCCCAGAAAGAAGCCAGATCCGTGAGCACACCCGGGTATCAGTCGTCTCCTCCCAAATGGCCATCACCGTCGGGCACGCGAAGAAAAGATGCTCCAAAGTTTCCACGGCATTGTTGCAAAGAATACAACCATCAGGGATATTCCCAATCAGCCTCGCGCAACGATCCCTTGTCATCAATCTCTGCCTCCGAACCAGCCAAAAGAAGAAGCCCACCCTCTCTGGAAGCCTCAGACCTCATAAAAAACCGCAATCGCGCACCACCGCCTCTGGCCTGGGAAGAGGGGAGGAAGAAACCGCCACATACGTCTTTCTGGTCGAGAAGGGCCCCCCCTTCCAGGCCCAGTGATCCCTCCCTCCCAAGGGCTGACAGGAACCCCCGACGGCCTCCAAAAGAAGGAGATAGTCGCAGAGCCTCTGCTCCGAGAGGTTAACACGGAAGAGAGGGAACCAACCGGCCGCAGACCAGCTATTAGCATATGTAGCAAAGGGGGTTAGAGTTGGGTAGGAAAAAGATGCAGCAAGAGCTGGGAATACGTCAGTTAAAAGCAAAGCTAGGTCTTCGAAGTTTCGAACTACCGTCATGCCCCCCTAGATAGGGGATGGAAGAAAAACTTCCTCGTCTATCTCAGTCCGGTGGCCTTGGGCCTTGGTAGCGAAGGGACCCAACACCACACGTTTTCCTCTTCGTCTTGTTTTTCGCTTTTGCTTTTTTTAGTCTTTTCCCCACCGCCCTAATCCGAAGGGGCTTGGCTTGATCTGTGGTTGTTTTCATTCCTTTCGTCAACTATGTAAGTATGCATTTCATTTGAAGGCTTTATAAATATATTATATTTCTAATTTGTGATAAACTATTTTAATATATAGGAAAACCTTGACGTCGAAAATTTATTTGAAGTATCCAATATTCATATATCAAAATCTGTATAGTTTGAAGAACTTGTTTCCTAACATGTTAGTCTTTATAGGTTACCTTTTATCTTGTAAAAAATGTTACCACCAAAATACATGTTTCAACTATTATCTAGTGTCCTTTAAAAAACAACTATCTATTAAGAGTGAAGTGATTTCAATTCAATCAAATAGACAAATACCTCCAACTCCTTTATTACGAGGAGGTCATATGACCGTACTTAAATTGTCGAAAAATATATCGATGGATGGGCCAATGATCTCAACATACGTGCAAATCTCGACGACAATATTCTGATATTTTATGATCTTAATCTCCAGGATTCATTTAGAAATAACAACGCTAGTTGTAAGCAGAGGTGGTAGCTAGTTGGCTTCCACCAGGGGATTGCTCGGAAAACGTCATGGTTGTAGCCTAGAAAATTTGAGCTACCTCCTGGAGGTATTCAAGTAGCTACCCTCGATACTTTTCACCTTTGCTGCATGTAATAAATTTTCAGGAGATTTTGGTGTTGAAATTCACTATATGCAAGCATTTATTCTACAACCGCAACCTTTCCATGCTCAAACTCAATGGTCTAAATATTGTTAAATCAGTCACCCACTGAAACACGCCCGTATGCCCACCCGCTAGCTTACATATGTAATAATATGTCTAATAGTATGGCTAAACTCGAAAAATCTTTCCTAATTTCATAGAAGTTTTTTTATGGTTCATGAATGAATCATTTATTTATATTTATTTATCCGTTTTAATGGAATTTTTGATATTTGGAATTTCTATTATTTACATTATATATACATATATATCTAATTTTGGATATAGAATTTTTGTATTTTATATATTCTATATATAATTCTTGTATATGATTCATTCAGTTCAGAAAATTATCGATCTGAATTTTTATTTCTGAAATCAAATAAAAAAAATCTTGTCATCTTTGAAGATATAGTTTTTACTGCAACTAAGTGTTTTATCTCCATAGTAGGATTAGCAAGTTTTTTGCTCCCACTGCATGGCCGACATCTGGCTTTTGTACACATTTAGCATACAATCGGCTTCTCGGAACTGATGCACAAGGACAAGCAGTTTTAGCATTCACGTCCTCAACTCTTTGAGGACGTATCTCTTTAGATAGGTCAGTACCTTATCTTAAGAAAATAAGCCTTTCTTGGAATTTCCCAGAAAATGGAACATGTCCAAGGTATATACTAATGTGATGGTCCCAATACCCTCTTCTCTTTGCTTCTGAACATCTTCAGAACTAAGATCTAAGAGGTATCCTTGAGATCATATCTCAAGTTATGTAATAGCCAGTCTATAAAATACTTATTATTATCCTTATATCATTCTGAATGATTAGGTACATATAAATAGATACATATACAGAAACACATAAATGCATATGCATAGATTTACATATATACGTGCTTATATATGCATAGATAAATATACATAGAAATATATAGATATGCACTTATATACTTATACACGTAGTATAAAGATGTGTGCATGTCTATATATATTGCATATATATATCCATATATGTATGTATATATGCATGTTTGAGCATATATGTATGTGTATAGACGCATGCATATATATACATAAAAATAAATAAATAAATAAAGGATTTTTATCAGTCGTGCCCCTTCGAGATATTGCAATATCAGTTATGCCCCTACCCTTTTGAAAATATTAGTCGTGCCCCCAACTTCTTACCGTTCTATCACTTGTGCCCCTCTGGTTAGCTGTTGTTCATCCTCAATGCAAACGAACATTAATTTTGGGGACACAAGAATAAATAAATTAGGAAAAAGGGGATGAGAGATATTTCTTGACCCTCCTCACCCTCCCCCTCCTCCCTCCCTCCCCTCCTCCTCCTCCTTAGGCTGACGTTCTCCTCCCTCCCCTCCTCCTCCCCCCAGGTCGACCTCCTCTCGGGCTAACCTCCTCCTCCTTAGGCCGACCTCCTCCTCCCCAAGCCGACCTCCTCATCCCTCCCATCCTTCTCCACTCTATCCTCTGCTCCGCCCCCAGCCTCCCCCTCCTCTGTCTCCCCCTCTCCTCCGCCCCCATCCTCCCCCTTCCTCCACCCCAACCTCCCCCCTCCTTCGCCCTCAACCTCCCATATCCTTTGCCCCGTCCTCTTCTCCGCCCCCAGCCTCCCCCTCCTTTGCCTCCCCCTCTTCTCTACCCTCAACCTCCCTCCTCTTCTGCCCCATCCTCTCCTCTGCCCCCAGCCTCCTCCCTTTTTAGCCTCCCCCTCTCCTCTACCCCTGGCCTCCCCCTCCTCTGCCCTGCCCTCTCTTCCGCCCCCAGCCTCCCTCCTCCTCTGCCCCCTCTCCTCCGCCCCAGCCTCCCTAGGTTGACCTCATCCCCACCCTTCTCCTCCGCTCCTCAGGAAGCAGAAGAATTACTCCTTCGCTGCTAATCATATTGTCTTCCCCACTATTGCTGTCGCGATCCCCTTCCTCCCAGTGCTCCCTCACTAGCACGTACCTGAGCCCCATCGTCGTCGTCGGATGCCCACACATATAAGGCGTCGATGTCGGAGGGGCGAAGGAGGAGGTGAGAGCTTTTCTTCCAGATATGCCCTTCTTAACTACACCATGATTTGATTAAAACATGGTTAAGTTCAACTTATTGTCTGCTAAAATGATAGGGGAGCACAAGTAATAGAACGACAGGAAGTCAGAGGCATAACTAACATTCCCAAAAAGGGAGAGGCATAACCGATATTGCATTATCTCAAAGGGGCAAAACTGATAAAAACCCATAAATAAATGCATACATGTATGTCTATGGTTGGTGTGTCGATTAATGGGCTACCCCTAAAGGCAAGTCAACTAGTCGCCCCCTTGATTTAAATTCAATTAGAAGGTGTACTTAACAATAGTGTTTTTTTGGAAAGTGAAATGGACGGCTCATAGGGAATGACAAACCACCTCCAATTGTATTAAATATAAAGTAAAAGAAAGGTTACATGTAAGATAATATCATATCACGAGCTCCATAGTATACACAACGCCCTGCTATGTTCCACAATGTTTTCTGTGTAATAAGTATTCCCCCAAAAAATGGTGCTATTTCTCGCGCACCAAATCGGCCACAGGATGGCAAAAGGACGCATGCAATCGTCGTGTCCTTGTCCGCAAACCACTCTGATGCTCCTCCAAAAGTCGACGGCCCCCTGTCTTTGAATCCAAGGAATGCTAGCAATCTCCCAAGTCTTAACTGAAGAAGAACATGTGAAAAAAAGTGCTCTGTGTCGTCAGCCGCCACACTGCATCTGGAACACACTCCAACCTCGACCCCCAACAATTCTCCATGACAAACTTGTGTGAGGAGCCGCTCCTGTCTAAAGAGCCAAAGAAAGATCTTTATGTGGTTTGGGATCCCGCTCTTCCAAATTAACTTTGCATTAATCACCATCTCGCTCTACATATCCTCTTCGTCCTCCACCAGAAAGCGATACGCTTTCTTCACAGAGAATCTTCCATCACCCCAAACAAAGTGATCCTTTCCAGACATGGGCCCCTCAATTCGTGCCAAGTGCGTCTGTAAGTCGAGAAAATCTTGCACCCTCTGGTTCGACAAATTAGAAATACTGGTTCCAACAATAGTGTTGTTGGAACCTACATTTTTTTGTAAGAGGAAAATTCGTTTATAATTTCAACTCAGTCGAGTAACTCTAGCACCACTTCATAAAGGTATCTCAGAATGAATTGAGATGTGAATCATCATATGTTGATATTGTTTGATCTCAATTTCTAGATGGTAATTTAGAAATTATATCATTGGTAGCTCTGCACCCACCCCGCACGTAAGATTAAAATTTTGCGAAGTCCAAATATATGATTAGGGGAATACTGAAAACCTACTTGCTTTGTGTTAACAGATATATTTACAATAATTAGTTCCCTACAAAGTAATATGTAAAAAAGTACAAAATTAAAAGAAATATATCTAGTTGTTTGAAAATTGAGGAAGAAAGAGTCTCGCACCTCCCTATGACTCTATAGTAGGGCATTCTTTTGTGAGAAAGCTCTGTTTGAGCCAAGAACAACGTCCTTCCACCATTTGTCCCCACTCAAACCCGAATCCACCTCTTTTTAAAGTACGTAGATACCCATTCTGGTAGTTCAGTGTGCCTACCACCCAAAAGACCAGGGTAAGGGTTCAGTCCCCCCTTCTGGGGGTTGCATTAGGTAGCCGACAAGTCTAATTTAGAAAAAAGAAAGAGGAAAAATAGATTCAGAAGAAAAGAGAAGAATAAATTTACATTAGATTCCTATTTTAGAAAAAAAAGATCATATCCATTCCACACAGAACTAAAACCAGTAGCTGGGTGATAATGTTTGTTGCAAATCATAGTTCTCTACCTCCACGTCTGTGGGGAATGTAACAAAGAGTGCCATTCATGTCCCCAAAAGAGTATTAGTACAAACAGCACAACCTACGATTTTTAAACATATATCCCAAAAGAGAACCTTGCTACAAGCCCCCTTTTTCTCCTTCCAGTTCGATCATCTTAGAACATCTTCAGCGGCTTAATTGAGGATCTGATCACACCCGATTTTTCTCCCTGCTGGGAGCCTTGCGCCAGCCATGTATTCACCGGCATTTCAATCACATGCCAAAAGAAATCAGATTAGTTTAATTTACGACAAAGTCTTATCCAAAACAAAATCAGAAATGCATACCATCTAACTAATGCATTGTTTTGTTTTTTCTACGCATTTTTTCTTATTCAATAATTTTTTTTATATTTTATTTGATATGAATATGGTCACTTCAATGGTTTGGTGGTAGTGCAGTGTGCCCGCCACCCAAAAGATGAGGGTTCGAATACCTTCTTATGGGGGTTGCTTTAGGTAGCCGACAATCAACGTAAAAAATAGTCGGACCTTTCAACATGGATTTGAGCAAGAATCCATATAGCCGACCCTACTTATAGTGGGAGAAGACTTCACAATTTTATTTGATATGAACATAACTTTGTAAAACACATCTTGAGGTGATGGGAACTATGCCTAGAGGCAATTTTGACATAAAATGCCTTGAGGTTTACGCCTCATCCATATTTACTGAGGCATGCACCTCACTGCTCTAAGGCAGAGCTGGGGCGATAAGGCAGTGGTGAGGCACCCCATCAGCCACCTGAACCTAATTACATAGCAGTTTTCCTAGCCTGAAAGCTTCCCATCCTTGTACTTCAATAGAGGAAGCTAATCTAATTTTTGATATTTATACTGTTGGAGTAGTTATGGAGGTGTGAATAACTCGAAGAATTGTTGCCTAATCATGCATATTTAATTGTCCTATATCAAATATCAAATATCCTTTTCTCCTTATCCAACCAACTTGGCAGGCTAGTATAACAAATTTTCAAGTCAAATTTAAGTTTTGAATGACATCGACATGTCTCATTAATATATACTAAAATTAATATTGTCCAATCTATCAGTATCGTTCATCCAGAATATACGACAACAATTAAGATAAAAATGCTCCGACTTTATAAACTCTAGTTATAAAGAAAGATAAGTAAACACCTTTCCTTGAATGTAGATGAGATTATATGGACGTCTACATCTGTCATTTTCTTTTGGCCTATTCACGAATGTAGTGTACTTTGATCTTGTTTCATGCACCAATTATTTGTAATAGTAGGATTATATGATTAAAAAGTACCTTTTTCAACATATACTTAAAATTAAATGGAAGTTTATTAATAGATACATGCATGATCACACAGAATCTCACATGTTTTGGAATACTTTATTTCTATCAATATGGCTTACCGCTACATGTATGTCAACATGCTACATAGAAATTTTCAGTGCAATATAATACCGATTAAAGAAGTTAGGAGTCATTATATGTCATACATCGGCCCTAAACTAAGGCGAAATGATTTTTAAAATGTTATATGTAACTATAGTGCCTTGATGTGATGCTCAGAATGGTATGGAAATGGATTTTCTCATAGACCACCTTATTTCTGTAATATTCATTTAATGTATCTTTGCCTAATTCTAATTTATTCTATCACTGTCAACTTTCATTTGCAATGGCCTTTCCCGTCTTTCCCCCTTAAAAGTGATATTTTTGCCTCGATCTCCTTGAAGATTATGCCTTGCCTCGATAATGGGGAAACCAGCTCTGCCTTACGTACTCCAAAACCTTGGATACAATATATTCTAGCTCAGCTTTGATGTTGTTGGTCGATTTGAAAGGAGAAGTTGACCCTCTTTAAGCATTGAAACCTGGAGTTTACTTATGGTTGTTTTCATCATGTTTTTACTGGACTTTCGTGTTTTCTTAAGGGGATTCTTCATATATGTGCATATTTTTAGCATCACTTATTTCCACTTAAAAAGGTGAAACGCGTTGCGTCTACCTTTGTTTATTAATTCTTTGTATTTGGGCTGATTTATGCAGATACCACGATTCGCATTTGAGAAGTTCCCTGGATCTCAGCCAATATTGACCACACAGATGAAATCAGTTGGTGAAGCTATGGCTCTAGGGAGAACATTCCAGGAATCATTCCAAAAGGCAGTTAGATCACTGGAATTGGGCTATTCTGGCTGGGGTTGTGCCAGCGTCAAGGAACTTGATATGGACTGGGACCAATTGAAATATAGTCTTCGGGTTCCTAGTCCAGATCGCATACATGCGATATATGCAGCAATGAAGAAATGTATGAAGGTGGAGGAGATCCAAGAATTAAGTTATATCGACAAATGGTTCCTTTCGGAACTCAAAGAACTGGTTGATGTGGAACAATTTCTCATGACTACTAGTTTGTCAAAATTGTCTAAGGATGATTTATTTGAGGTAAAAAGAAGAGGTTTCAGTGATCAGCAAATAGCATATGCAACAGGTTCCACAGAGGAAGAAGTGAGGTCAAAGCGAAAATCTCTTGGAGTAGTTCCGGCGTACAAGAGGGTCGATACATGTGCTGCAGAGTTTGAGGCAAATACACCATATATGTATTCATCATATGAGTTTGAATGTGAATCTGCTCCCACTAAAGCGAGCAAAGTTCTAATTTTGGGCGGTGGCCCAAATCGCATTGGTCAAGGAATTGAATTCGACTATTGTTGCTGTCATGCTTCATTTGCTCTTCGAAAGGTTTCATTTGTTTCCCAGTCTTGTGTTTTAGATCTTTGGCTTCTGTCGGTTTCAAGTTTTTTGGATGTTTAATATTGGATGTTTGTCATTCTGAATCTCTTGTTGGATATTTTTTTTCTGTGAAACTTGCATTATCTTTCTCAAGAGGGTTTGTGCGTTATATGCACATAAACTAAGCTATGTTCATCTTTCCATTTGCTGGTCCTAATCCTGATTATTTGTTTATTGCTTGAAGTTTGGAGTAATGGTTCTATAGGGCACTATCATCACTGATCTCATCTATTTGGGGTTTCAGGATGGTTTTGAGACAATTATGATGAATTCGAACCCAGAGACAGTGTCGACTGATTATGACACAAGTGATCGTCTATATTTTGAGCCATTGACAGTTGAGGATGTGCTAAATGTTATTGATTTGGAGAAACCTGATGGTATCATTGTTCAGTTTGGAGGCCAAACACCCCTTAAGCTTGCGCTTCCTATCCAGCATTACTTGGAAGAGAAAAAGCTTACTTCTTCATGTGGATTGGGTCCTGTGAAAATCTGGGGTACATCGCCAGATTCTATTGATGCAGCTGAAGATCGGGAGAGGTTCAATGCAATCCTCAATGAACTGAAAATTGAGCAGCCAAAGGGCGGGATAGCAAAAAGTGAATCGGGTGCCTTGTCTATTGCTGCAGAGATTGGTTATCCTGTGGTGGTCCGTCCATCTTATGTTTTAGGGGGGCGTGCAATGGAGATTGTATACAGCGATGACAAGCTTGTTACTTATCTTCAGAATGCTGTTGAGGTAGATCCTGATCGCCCTGTCCTTATTGACAAGTACCTCTCTGATGCCATTGAGATTGATGTGGATGCTTTGGCTGACGCGAGCGGAGATGTCGTAATTGGTGGGATCATGGAGCACATTGAACAAGCAGGAGTTCATTCTGGTGATTCGGCTTGTTCACTTCCCACAAAGACTGTGCCAGAATATTGCTTGGAAATAATTCGTACATGGACTACCAAGCTTGCAAAAAAGCTGAATGTATGCGGCCTCATGAATTGTCAATATGCCATCACAGCTTCTGGAGACGCATATATCCTTGAGGCAAACCCTCGCGCTTCACGTACTGTGCCTTTTGTGTCTAAAGCCATCGGTCATCCTTTGGCAAAATATGCTTCTTTGGTTATGTCAGGACAAACTTTAGAACAACTCCGCTTTACACGGGAAGTGATTCCGAGCCATGTTTCTGTCAAGGAGGCCGTTTTGCCATTTGAGAAATTTCAAGGCTGTGACATTCTTCTAGGTCCAGAGATGCGTAGTACAGGTGAAGTTATGGGGATTGATTTTGAGTTCTCAGTTGCCTTCGCAAAGGCACAGATTGCTGCTGGCCAGAAGCTCCCACTTGGCGGTACGGTCTTTATTAGCCTCAATGATCTCACCAAACCTCATCTTGGTTCCCTTGCTCGTGGATTTGTTGATCTTGGTTTCCGATTGGTTGCAACTTCTGGAACGGCTCGGGTGTTGGAATTGGAGGGTATTCCCGTCGAACGTGTGCTCAAGATGCATGAAGGTCGGCCTCATGCTGGGGACATGGTTGCTAATGGTTACATTCAGGTGATGGTTATTACTAGCTCTGGTGATGCATTGGATCAGATTGATGGGAGGCATTTGAGGAGGATGGCTCTGGCTTACAAGATCCCAATCATCACAACTGTTGCTGGTGCTTTGGCAAGCCTGGAAGCAATAAAGAGTCTGAAGAGGAGCACTATTAAAATGCTAGCGTTACAGGATTTCTTCCATGCCTCTGTGGAGAGTGAGAACCTGCAAGCGGCTCCTTCTAGCTTATAAAATACATTTCAAGATTGGTATGTGCTTTCGGTTCTTTTGTGTTTTCATTTCCTTATTTTTTTAAATTATTGCATTAACCTGTTGCATGGACCTAGATGCCACTAGATCTGTCAAGCAATTCAATCCGATCTCCTCACAATCAAACAGTGAGCGTGGTGGTTATGGGCATTGCAGGACAATATTGAAGGCAGAGCTGCTAGTGGCCCGGTATTCCTGAAAGCATTGGCATAGACATACTGGCGGGGCAGCTGCTGGTATCTTGTGAACCGAGCTGTAAAGGCAGGAAGGAAACATGTGCACACATGAAGGGTTGCATCGAAACTGCAGCTTTCAGTAAATTCCATTCAGTTTCTTATCCCTATTTATGTCATCCACTGTTTCCAAGATGCTACCCTTGCAAATCTGAGTATTTTTTTCATGCATTGGCATCTCCCTTTTCAGTTTAAGTTTTTTTTCATCTTTATTCCTTGGTGTGTTTTCCATAATTATTGTTTTATTTTACCGTGGTACTAATTTCACCGTCCTATTCCATAAGTCAAATTTGGATTTACTGGGGCTGTCACCCCACTCCCACTTAGATCTTCGCCAAGTCCTTGCAGTTGGTTGTTTGAAAGAAACAGGTGCTGGCATTCTGTTTAGAAACACATTTTACAAAAAGCCAATTATAGGTGGAAACATGAATTTCAAGGAGGGGCCAATATAAGATTTACATATACACGAGTAAAATGATGGTATCCTTTACCACTTCCAATTTTTAAGGTCAACATGAAATATTTCACATATGTTCATTTAATTTTCAAATTAACCGACGATGCACCCTTTTTCCTTTCAATTTTATTTTTTCAAATTACATCATTAAAACCTCGTTCTTATGGTAATTAATTTTCCTTTTCTATCAGATTTGGTATTAAATAGCAATTCCATCATTCAAATTTACATTCTCTTTTTTTATCTAGTATGCTATATGTCATTTTAGTCGGATTTATTTAATCTTATGATTAAACAAGACTAATTTTAAGAAGATAAGTTTATTTTGATATTAAAGAAAAATGCGATGAAATCGAAAATAAAATGTAACATAGTGTCTATATTAAATTGCAAAAGTTGAATTTTAAAATCACTATAACTGGTAAAGAATAATAAATTTAAGAAATTTTAATTACAAAATAGATGCACTGATATAATAATAGTTTTCATCATAATGAAGATATTAACTCTGAAATGCTAACAATCTCATGTTGATGGTTATGTGACAAAAGAATATGATCCATGAAAATGAAACATGAACTAAGAAACAAAGCGCATTATGACAAAAACTGTCTATGGCAGCAGATAATTGAAATTTCCGAGGCATATCTCTGACGTTAAATTTGTATCAACAAATATTATTCACTGCAACTTTATCTTTTTTTTTCTGTAATTTGCAACGAATGTCAAATTCGTTGCTATGTTTCATATATCAGTGATTATTTATTACTTTTTTCATTAAAATTTGTATTTACCTTTGTTAATTTGATCGTTGTTGAGTGATTTGTTCAGAAAGTATTACAAGAAAAGTCGACTAATAACTGTTCTTGTATAAATTGTTGCTAGTAATATAATAACGAATACGATATTCATTATGAATGTATATATTGAAAGATAATTACTTTATGTTTCTTTGCTAGTAATACGAGTACACTATTCGTTGCGAATTTAAAGAATCACAATAATTTTCCAACAAATAATATTTGTTATATGTATAACGAAATATAGGGCAATGAATATCTGTTGCCATAGGCAATTTTGTTGTAATGGTTAATCTCAATTTTTATGCATTTGTACTTTGAATGGTATTATGCTACCAATTAGTTAGTGATTTTTACATAAGGAGCAAGGCAAAAGGATGGTCCAACCATTGTATAATTATGAAAACAAAGTTGGGGCCATAGCCTTCCCACTAGATTTCTTAGTTCTGCCCCATGGAGCCAATGAGGGTGTCCTAACCATGTCTTTATAAGCCTTTATTAAGGGGTGATGGTTGATAAGATGTTGTAAGATCTTGAACCCTTCCTTCGGGACCTAGATCCAAGTTTGGTTTTGATTATGTTGACAAGTTTTATGGACTTGCTGGCCTTTGTGGCGTATTCGTGTTTAGGTCTGGTGAAGATCTACTTGAAGGTGGGGTCTTGTTACGCAAAATCGGATCTGGATGTGCCTTTGAGGGGTTGACCTGCCTGTGCAGATGTGGGATGGAGCAATCTTAATCCATCATGGGTCCTCTTTGTTACCCATGGGCGAGTGGAGCAGAGGAGCTTTATTTGCATTGGACTGCATCATCGATGGCACCACGATGCAAATTCGAATGCTGTAAAAACTAATACAAATATCAAGAAAGAGAATTGACACAAGTTGTTAGAAGAAAACTTAGAAAATAATAGTTATTGGTAAAATGACCGTGTCTTGACTTACTGCATAGAAATTGGGTATTTATGCGATGGTGAACATAAGTTGCTACAATTTCGACAAAATCGATTGGGAATGCAATTTTGGCAAGATGGTGATGGAGGAGATGAAGTTGTACTTGTAGGGTGTGAAACGTTGGAGGGCACATCAATAGTTGCACAATGAGTGTGGTGGTGGACGATGTCAGAGAAGGGATGGGGCAGGTGATGATGGAGTTGGGGTGGTAGTGGACGAAAAAAATCGAAAAGGAAAGATAGAAAATGTATGTGTGAGAGAGAGGAAAGACATGTAAGGTGGAAAGGGGAAGATGAGAAGTGAAGAAAGAGAGATAATGGGGATAGAAGTGGGCATCGAGAGTGGAAAGAGGCAAGTGAAGTGGTAGTGGTGACTGAGGTGTGGGCTGGGGCATGTGAGAGATCAATGGAGAGCGAGAGAAATAATTCAATGTTTCTTATTCTTTAATTCTTTGACCAACTTCCCTATTTATTGATGACTCATTCAACAGTGTAGGAAACAAAATATTATTCTAAGGGGATTTTTTTCTCCTGTTTAAAAATGAAATAAAAATTTCAACAAAACTCTTTTACGCATTTACCAACTAGTCATTAAATTTGAATGACTATGAGGTTTCCATAATCACTATATAATAATTGGTGGGACGTTCTTGCGGATCTAGAATGGTCTTAAGTCTTTTTTAAGTGTGATTTGCGCATACTATACTAGTTGGACTTGGCACAGATTTCCTCACCATCGTAGTCCCTCTACCTTAGTGGGTCATTGAGCTCTTGGGGTCCTTAGATTTGGTGATCACTATCGACATTAGCCCTTGCTTTGATTCATGGCCTTCCAACTAGTAATGAAAGCTCCTACATTTTCCAAGACGAGTGTAGTGCATGCTATACTAGGTGAGGGCAGTGCGAGAAAGATTCGGGTAGCGCGAAGCACCTCTAAGGAATCAATGTGGCTTCTCTTTTCACCTGACTGAGCTTGCGTCTATTCAAAACAAAGGATATGATTAGAAGAGAAATACACGAGGTCAAAAAGGGTCAAAAGACTGACTAGAAAAGGAGGGACCAGGGTTGCGAAGCGGCTTATCGGAATTGGCCAAGGTAAGCAATTAGCTGAGAGAGATGATCATGGTTTACCACATGTTTTTTTCCCTTGGAGTAGGGGCAGGGCATCTAAAAAGCTTGTCGACATCACTCTTGTCAAAGACCTTTCTGACGCTCTACTCCTTCACTTACTCAATTCTCTTTGTTTGACCAGGAAATTGTGATGGTTACATTACATGTAGCTATATCGTGAACATATGCGATGCCTCTAATTGCTATGGATTCTGTTGATTGTGGAATTTGAAAAGGCAAATTGCTCAATTCTTTGGTAGTAGCATTTGGCAGATTTACATGATATGCAAAAAGGTGGGACACGTTGAAAAACTAGCAATATAGGATCAACTAGATGAAGATCGAGAAAATACACGTTCAAGCAAATTCATTTAAAAACTTGAATGCATCAAAATTATGTGGAGTTAATTTTTGGTTGGTGTTCAACATTGAAGAAAACCTCTCTTTTGAGGTGAAGTATCACGAAACCTCCTTCATTAAACTCACTCTCTCTCAGATGTTGGTTGGTATCTGGTATTTTTAGGTCGTGTATGGAGTTTGGCTCGAGGTTCTTGGCGTAATTAGATCCTCAGTTGCAATGCTTGACTTACCCTAGGTTATGATGGTTGCATGGGAGTGCCAAATCGAGATCAAAGAGTTCACAAAAATGACTCAGAAATGCATATCATGATCATATGTAAAAGAGCTCCGAATATCATGTAATTGGACATTGTATTGAAAAATAAATCGATGGCACATGATGCACATGATATTTTCCTACATGTCACAAAATGTGCCATTTTTAAGAATCCATCAACAACCACAAGGATCAAGTCAACTCTTTTCACCGTGCAACTCTTGCACAAAATCCATTGATATATCTTCCCATGGATGCATTGTGATGGGTTAAGGAAGTATATAGTGTTGTATTTTGCTTATTGCTCTTATAATATTGACACACTTGTGGAGATGGAGAGCGAGTGTCGAGAGGGGAGTGATGGGCAGAATGATGCTAATACTCGATGATTGGACTGGGGACGGAAATGAAAGGAGTGTGCGATCGGATTCAGAGAGGGGGTGGGCAATGAAGATGGAAGGACCTTTGATGAAGATGAGAGAATGTTGGAAGCATCACGGGATAAACCCTTTGATGCGATTCTAGAGGTTGGATAGTAGTAGTGCCAGTAGTCACTGAGGCACAGCCGCCCAGGCACCAACACATGTCTGAAGAAGTCTCCAACAACCTTGTGGTGCTATAGATGTGGAGCGTGGGACCATCTTTCCAAAACCTGCTCGACAGTGGTGTTACTTTGCTTCCATTGTTGTATGCTGAGCCATCATTTTCAAGGTTGTCGATCATGGGATGTGTGGGAGAAGGGCGACAACAAGTGGGTGCCAATGACAAATGCATAATTCTCAAGATTGTTTGGCTAGCTTTTCAAGCGGGAGAAGGGCATGCGATTGTGGTACCACATCGATTGAAGGAAAAACAAGTTCTCAACAGGACATAGTAGTCTTCTCTTGAAAAAGGCGTAGATCAGATGCTCTAAGTTGGGAAACTCGGCAGTTGTGCAGATTCCAAGAAAGGGTAGTGAGTGGGTCTCGAGATTGAGGTGGAGCTGTCTATGGAACTCGAAAAATTGGTTATGAAGGTGTGGAAAATGTGGCAGAGATTTTGGAGGACTTCGGAGGAAACTACCCACAACAAATGCACGGCTTGTTTGGCAGGAGGGAGTCAGGTAGATATATTGTTTCAAAAGACAGTGGCACAATGTGTGTGAACACATGCGGCTGGGGATATCTCCTTGGTTCCCTAATGAAGTGTGTATCGTGGAATGTACGAGGATTATGCCAACCATATTAGAGGCCGGCTGTTGGGTCTTTGCTTGGAGCGTGACAAGTGGATATTATGTGTATGCATGAAGTCAAAGTGAAGTCATGGGAGAAGGTAAGGTGGAATTCGATTTAGGGTCCTCACCCCACGAAATTCTGGGCGGTGTTGGCGAACAGAAGTTCTACGGCGGTTGGTAGCCTGCAATGGCAAGTTGATCAACTTGGTGGATGAGATGATTCTGCTACATTCCATGTTGGTTGTCCTGGACACTAGGATAAAGCGAACAAGAATGGTTGTGACATCTGTTTACACGATTAAGCTGTCTTTTTCACAGTTTCAGGAGGAGATGTAGATCAGGAGGGGGGGTTGTGGATTACCCAGGCAATTCAGCAAGCACAACAATGAGATCCATTGGAGATGATCTGGGACATGAGAGGGGCTAGATTATAGTTGAGGACTTGGGTCATGTTTTTTGAATCAAATAGTTGGGTCATGTTTAGCAAGGCTTAAGAAACTTTCCAAGGTATGAGATATGAGAGGCAATGACACATCTAAATGCATGTCTCGCAACAATTGGATGACTTCCTATTTTCTATTCAAAGAACCACGAGAGGCGATTTATATGGATGTTATGGAAACTGTAAAAAAGTTTCAGATTGGGAATGTTTGCTTTGCTTGGTTGAACATGGCCCTAAACCTTCTCCTGCTGAAGAATGATGCTGCTCTGGAGGGGCGAGTATTTTAGGTCTATAATGTTTTCAAATGCTTTTACTTACTGAAGGTGAAGCTTTTGATTAATAAGTTGTACCTTCTTCTTGGGATATCAATATGGATAATGCCGCGATGGTCGTTGGAGACCTTAAAGAGAATGTTCATTCCTGAGATCCTTTGAAAAATATAAGAGACTATTGACTGGATTTGTTTATGGAGCGCACCCTTCACATGACTACTGTTGTTGCTGTTGTATAAGAAACTTGTTGTATGAGGATTGCATGGATGAAGAGGTGCTTCACTCCTAAGGTTTTAAAAAATGAAAGGCGGAATGCGGAGGTTCCGTGGAATAGAGAGGCTAACTTCAAGGCAGCCGAAGCGTAAGTCTCATTTTCCGTAAAAAAGTTGTACTTTTAATAAAAAACACCGTGTAATATTTAGAGAAGTATAGTATAAAGTGATTCTCCATACATTTAAAGTAATTACATGATCTTTAGTGTAATTCTTTAATGTCAAAAAAGAACACATGAGAGTGTTAATCACAAGCAAAGTGACTATCACAAACACGATATATGTTCCAAAAAACTATCACAAACATGATATATGTTCCATGTTTTTATTATAACACAATGAATACACACATACGATATTATCATATAATTCCATGTGATCAGTCCACAATCGACATAATTGTGTTGTTGCTGTATGCTTCTTTGCGCATATGTAACTTTTTCAGAAGTGACTTCTTATAGAATGATACATAATTTTATGACTTCTTTGTCCTTTAAATTTCTCTAATAAAACCCCTTACAACAATAAGCATATTCTAAAAAAAAATAATATATCATGTGTAGGTCCTACATTCATGTATTTTTGCTTTGAGGTACAAGTGTACCATTGAGGAGATGATATCTGAATTTCACGACCCTTGGCAACTTATCTTTACTTTAAAAATCCCTTTATGTGAATAAACTAGAAGGATTATTGATAGTAGTCTTTAGCATTATCTCGTCACTTGTCATGTTTCACTTATTAAAGCTTTTCTTGAGAAGTCATTCCTTGAACTTGCTTTCATTTGAGTGACATTGTTCTTCGGTTTCAATATGTCCATGTTTTACAATATCTTTTTTTGATATCTTAAATTAGTAACAACAACTATCCATCTTCACTGTCCAGTGAATGATAAGTCCAGCAAAAAAAGAGTCAAAACAATATGTAAAAGATGTGACGTGGGTGCCTTTAGCCTCACCTTAACACCTCAGCCCCCGAGTCGCATGCCTAGCCAAGTCCAATCAAGCATTCACCTTAAGGAGGTTTCCTTCCATCGGCTTTGAGGTGTGCGCCTCGAGCTAGCCTTTTTATACCATGATCAGAACTGCCTCTTATTCAAATGCTACCTTGGGCAATCTGAGGGGAGCTTTTTTCAACCTCAATGGGGATTCAGGTATGGTTGTCCTTGACATTGCTTCTGTTTATTCTAGTGCTTAATGCATTGTTAGTGTTGAAATGAATGCGGTCAAGGACGGGTATTTTTACAGATACACGACTCATGGCTTGCCCATCTCAGTTTCTCAATATGCTAATAACATTATTTTCTTCATGAATGTGCCTCTTTAGGAGGTCAAGCACCACTCTACCATGGCATGGAACTTCGATAAGCTTTTTCGAATGGTGATAAGCTGTGAGAAGTATTCTTTCATGTCTTTTAGGCTCTTTGAGGAGGTTGCTTGTACCTGTGTTGTTGCCTTGGGTACACCACACCAGAGTCTTCCTTTTTGCCATGGCATCAAATTGCGATCATATTTAGCTAAGATTTTGGTTTCTCCATGTCAGCAAATTCAAAACTACTTTATTTCTTTTTCCAGGATTTCGACGAACTGTCAACAAAATTTCACCAAAATTCGATGTCAGCGAATTCACCCATTTCTTTGCGAATATGATGAGTTTTTTTGAGACCTTTATTATATATACGAATAAGCTTCTTTAATTAGTTACAAAACTATGGTCTTGTTGGTGGAAATTTATTCTGTCATTCAAGAGACCCTAGGGCTCTCTTATATAGAGGAAAGTTCCAATGGATAAATTACATACCGTGGACATCATAAAATAGAGAATAAATAAACAAGAATAAAATATAGAAATATCTCTACACTCCCATAGATGTCGATCATGCTCAGCTTGGATCCATACTTCTGAAATGGGCGTCTAGTCAAGGCTTTGGTGAAGATATTTGTAGTATGCTCCCCTGAACTGACGTAAAGATATCTATAGATGGAGCCTTTCTAAATCATGTCACATGTGTAATGACAATCCACCTCAATAAAATAGCAATATAATTATTTTTTCATGAAATATACGATTAATATCAATAAAAAATGCAACCTAATTGTCAAATTGTAAGTGCATGGGAAGTGGTACATCAATGCCAAGGTCGATAAAGATTGATCTAACCCACATCATCTCAGTGGTCCCCTATGCCATAGCTCTGTACTCTGATTCTGCACTAGATCTGGCTACCACTGTCTGTTTCTTGTTCTTTCAGGATACTAACGAGTTACCAACAAAAGCTGCAAACCCTGAGATATACTTTCTGTCCTTAGAGCATCCTGCATAGTCTACATCTGTGCAAGTTGAGATATTGAGGGATGTCCCTTTCTTGAAAAATAGTCCTGCACCTGTAGGTGACTTCAAGTACATCAGAATCATGTGAACAACATCCATATGTACCTGTTGGGGTGATGAATCTGTGATTCATTACTCCACTGTTGTAAAAGTCGGTCGACTAGTCGAGTCGGGGGGGGGGGGGGCGTACTCGACTCGACTAGGCCAATAGTCGGTCTGACCCGATTGATCGGGCGATTAGTCGGCCGACTTTTCATAGGGATTCGGATATAGGTTTAGGTGCAAACTGTAAACCCGATTACCCGGTTAGAATTGGATGAGATTTAGGGTTCGTTTGGTTCCAGGGTTGGGCAGGGTTGGGTTGGGTGGGCTGGGTGAATAGTAAACTGTGAGGAGGGGGTACCCCTGTGAATAGTACCCAACCCAACCCAACCCAACCCTGCCCAACCCTGCAACCAAACGAACCCTTAGGGCTTGTTGTTAGACAGTAAGATAAGATACTTAAGGTTACATGTTAATAAGTATAATTCACAAATAAATAAAAAATATAAAAATAAAAAAACACTAAAAATGTTAAATAAAAATTATAAGAAAATTATGTATACTTCTATACTTTAAATTATAGCTTTTCATCTAGATATATAATATAAACTAATTAATATACTATCCTGGATAATTTTACTTAAAATTTATGATTTAATATCATAAAAATATTCAAATAAAAAATATACAAAAGAAATAAAATATAACAAACATATATGCATATACGAAATGTTCTTAAATACCATTCTAAATATATACTTATATAGCTTAGAGTGTGCACACACGTACACGTGCATACACCCCCCGCTCCCATACCCACACCTACATATTCTTGCCGATTTGCATGTTAGTTAACTTATATAAGGTTAGAATTGTGTTTATTGCGCCCTAAATGTTCGTTAACTTAGATATTCCTTGTTGATTTGCAAGATGGTTAGGTAACTTAGGTTATTTACCTTTTGTGGTTGTTGATTAGCTTTGTGTTAATTTATTTGTAACTTCAACTTGTGATAGATACCAAACATTTTGTTCTTAACAATTTTCTCGTGGTATGTACCAAACATTTTGTTCTTAACTTGCTTTGTTTTTTCTTCTCTTGCTATAATTTTTTAGCTCTTAAAAATATTAAAACTGCTAAATATATGAATATAAATGAGAGTATATTATAAAAATTGATTTATATATTTAAAATAATTAAAAAATTCAAAATCGACTAATGCCTAACTAAATCCGATTACTCTCCCGACTGTCGATTAACCCTTAGTCAGTGACCCTGCCGATTGAGTACCGACTGCCGATTTTTGCAAACCTTGCATCACTCTAAAAATTGAAAATAGAGCTTTGTTCCCGAGTAGTTAGCCAGATATCTCCATTTATTTTACATTATTCTCATTCATACATCTATAATTAATGTCTGCATTTTAGCATGCATATTTACATTAAATAGGAAGTCAAATTCACTTATAAATATCACCTGTATATTTACCATATTTTCCCTATTTTTATTTATTTTTATCTAACTCAGAATTAAATAAAATCAACTCTATAGTGTATATATTACTAACACTAATAAAGGAAAAATACCAAAAAAATACTAACATGTAAAAGAGGCCAATAAAACCCAAACCCTCGTCTGAGGTTGAGAACCTTAAAACGTGAATATTTCTCTTTTACAGTCTCCTATGGACCCTTACTCACTTTTGAATTAATGTTCGTTAAATTACCTTCAAAACAAGACCAAATTCAAAAGAATCGGAGTTCATATGTGAAACTTGGGTTTGGGGCCCCTATTATATATTGTATATATTGACCAAACTACCCCTTTATTTCTTTTTATTTTCTTAATTATTAAAAATCAAAAAAATATTAAGTTGTAAATATTTCTTTCTTATTCTTCTCTAATTTTTGATTTTTATCTTATTTTTAAAAATGACAAAAAATATGCAAAAGATAAAAATGCGGTATTTTATACCTATAAGGTACCCCTAAAAATACTTTTTGTACAGATGACTTCTTTTGATTTTCGAAACTTCACGAAAGTTGTAGATTTCATCGAGACGAGCAACTTTCGTGTTGACCACTTTTTGATTGAACCCTTTTGTTTTTTCTTTTTTGATTTTTCTTTTGATTTAATTTATTATTTTTCTTTTGATTTAATTTTTGATTTTTCTGGAAACGACACGTGGCAGTTCCTAGAGCCGCCTCGTGTCACCCTCTTTTTTCTTTTAATTATTTATTTTTTTACATTATTATTTACTTATTTATTTTATTTATTTATTACTTTATTTTAATAATAATTATTTATTTAATTTAATTATTTTTATTTATCGTATTATGTTTTATTTATATTTATTTAAATTTATTATTATTTATTATTTTTTTATTATTTATTTAAATGTTTTATTAATTATTTCATATTTCCATCTGCCACGTGGTTGCACCCTTGCACGCCACGTGGCCACCTCCTTCCCCCTCATTCTCTCCGCTTGGTCACGTGCCTAGCACGTGACTATCCCTCCCCTCTATCCTCCGCCTCTCTCTCTCTCTCTCCCTTCCCCCGCACGCCTAACCACCGCCCTGCCTCCTACGGCGGTGTGCGTCCCATCCTCCTCCCTCTCTCTTCCAGTCAATCCGCAACCATCGCTCAACCCATCTCCTATCCTCACCGGCCACCTCTTCTCTCTCTATCTCTCTCTCCTCTAACCGACCCCGCGCTTTGCGCGGGCGGTTGCGCACCAGCCCCGCCACCACTCCCGCGTGATCACCCCACTCCCTGCATACTCCCCTATCCCCACGTCGACCGGACTTCTCGCCTAATGCTAACCACCCATAAAAGGGCCCGGCCATCGACAATCGCAACCCATCTGCCACTAGAGCCAACGAGCCCACCAGCCTCGGGGTTGCTACGGTGACAGTGATGGCAACCATGGTTTGAAAAGGCTAGCCTCGAGGCGGTCGAGGCGTACGCCTTGAGGAGAGGCGGTCCCTTTTAGCCTCGAGGCTTGCGCCTCAGACCAGTCCTGTGAGGCGTGCGCCTCGAGTGGTCGAGGCGTAGCCTCGAGGCGGAACGCCTCGAGGCGGTCGAGGCGTTTCGTGAGGCGTTTTTGCTTTTTTTGAAGTATTTTTTATTATTTTAATGGTTTCCTTAGTAGTTTGAGAAGCTTATAAATATCTGTTTATTTAGGATAATGATTATATAAGATGAATGCCTAAATATGATGTTTATTTCATGCTCATAACTTCATATTTACAATTAATGTATCCAACTATTTTGGCAAACTCTTACTATTTCACTCTTAATGAATGAATTCATAAATATTAAATTAAACAATACTTGTAACTTAATAAGATTTGCAATATATCAAGCAAAACAAAATAGATAAGGTTCACAGTTTCTTATGTTGCCTTATATTATATATTAGACACAACATAAATTTCTTCGACATATATTTAATCGAACTTTTAATTACAACAATATTTCAAAGATTTGCTCGAAATGGATATGATTCATGGTTTCTCGTGTGATCATATATTATATGTTAGACACATAACATAAATTTCTTCGATGTATATTTAGTCATACTTTTAATTACAACAATATTTCATAGACATATATGTATCGTTTAATTCTTTCACAAATCTATAGTCAATGAATTCCTCTTTGATTGGATGAAAATGTGTAGAAATATATATGATGTTCTATCTTCTATTTTGAGGTTCTTATCTTTATTATTTCATCGTATCTTGTAGTATACATTATTATATATTGGGCAGAGACCATATAATTACATAGAGATGTATATAATTGTAGTTTTATACATATTTTTCTATATAAATTGAGGCTTACGCCTCGACCGCCTCGAGGCTACGCCTCGCCTCGATTCCAAGGAGACCGCCTCGTTTCGCCTTTCATTTTTTCAAACCTTGATGGCAACACTTTCGAAGGCGAAGACGGGAAGCAACTTCCGTTCCAGGCGAGATCCAAGGTGGGATCGACTATCTTGTTGCGACGCTGCATTAGCCTCACCAAGCTCGTTGCATGCCGATAATTTGAGTGATAGTCAGAGCTCGTCATGAGCTCTTCCACAGGAAAAAATCGTTCATCCACCCAGGTAGATCAGTCCCCTTTCCATTCTTCCCCTCTTAGTTTCGTTCTTTTGCTTTTATTTTAAGTATCTCCTACTGCAATTCTCTTCCCCTCTTTTTTTGTGTGGTTCACCTTTCTCTGCTACATATCTTGTGCCACTCGAAACCTCGCGTCCCAACCTCCGTGCTATTTCCATCAATCATCGACATCGAGCTCTGCAAGGGATTAATGTCTATATTTGATGTCTTCAACTTCATATCGCATATGACCTTAACATCAACCTCCTTTTTTGCTAGTTTTATGTAAGCTAACACCTGTAGGGAACCAAGAGGAGTCCATCACGCAGCCGATCGCCATCAGCCCCCAGTTGTATCGCCATCAACATCTGCAACCCACCTCCGCGCCCTCGACATCGCCTCCGCATCGCCCAATAACAACTCAGCCGCGGATCCGCTCGACCCCGATGTGTGTCGACTGAGGAGCCTGCACACGCTCACTTCAGCAGCCGTACCTCCAGAGTCCAGACCACCGCACGAGGGCTGTCCCAATGCTAGCCAAGCTGCGACCTCCTCGCCAAGCCGCGCAGCCGCCTCGATCGGAGCTGCCCGCCATTACCCCGTCCTGCCACCGACCTCAGAGATTTCGGCCTTGCCCCCCCTCGGGGGGGTGCGCTCCCTTTGAGCTGCCCTCTCCCCCCTGCACGTGCCCAGCACGTGGGGGCGGGAAATTTGCACACAACCCCCCCATTCATCCAGCATATTGTGTTGTGGCCCCCAGAAGCCTCACTCACGTGCGAGGCACGTACGAAGGAGGAAATTTCATCAAACCCCTCGGAGCTCCTAGAAATTGCACACATCCCCGCCGACAAGAACACACGACCCGCACGTGCGCATGCGGAAAAATTGCAGAAAAGCCCCTCGATTACTCTGTAATTAAAGAAGCATTATGTGCTCTATTTTTTTATTTCATTTTATTTCTAAAATTGCAAGTAGACCCCTATCTTTGAGTCTTTATTTGAACAATCATTTCACATCATTTTTTCATTCCAAAAATAACATGTTGTAAAGCAACTTATTTTCTATCTAATGAGTATTTATTTACATTTTTGTGATAAGTGGATTATTTATTATAACTAATTTGGTGAAAACTTGCATAGTTTACCCATTTTATGCTCTAAAATTGATATTTAATTATTCGCTGATCTAAAAAAATACATTCGATAAAATTAGTTGTTTTCTATATCGTGCCCAAAAATCACTTTATTTACATGCATGATTTTCTCTAAATAAATCATTTGTGATTGGACTAATTGATTTTTAATGGACTGTAAACTCGACATTTTTAGGGTTTATAATTTTTCCTGGATAGATCACCATTAGATACATTTAGGATAGTTTTATTCCTAAAAATAATTAGGTTTTTTATTTATTAAAATTAATTAATTGCTAATCACATTCTTCACATTATATAATTCACAGAAATTTCATTTTGCATCCAAAAATTCCAAAAAAATTACACTAGCTTATGTCATCATATTTCACCTTCTGGCCAAGTTTGAGGATTTTCGAACTTAATTTGATCGTAAATTGCATTTTAGTCCCCGAACTTTGCCAAAATTGCATTTCACTCATTAATTGCATTTAAAAAATACGTAAAATGCCTCTATGAAAATCTGATTCTAGATCAACTATAAATCAACCTAAGGAGACAGTTGCCTCCTTGAGTTCGACCTTGGGCTTACCCAAGTAAAAAAATTGTCTGCTCGCTTTAATTGAATAAATCATTTAGCAATTTTTGTTTAATCCGAAATTGCCCGACTGCAACAAAATTTAAACGTTAATTCCTCCAAATTAACTAGGGCAATTCGAGGGTTCGTCACTGGGTTGCTCCATGAACTAGCTAACACGACTAACAACAAATGAGATATCTGGTCTGGTGATTGTAACATAGAATATTTCCCAACCAACTCTCTATATCTTCTCTTATGACTTCCTCTGCCATTGTATAGTCTTGCGTCGGAGTTCATAGGAGCAGTTGCAGGTCTATGCCTGCTCATGCATGTTTCTACTAAAAGGTTTGTAACATGCTTTCTTTGAATCATCACAAGACCATGCTGGTTCATGGCGAATTCTGTAAGTATCGTAAAGGATCAAGATCCTTGGTAACAAATTGTTGTCCAAGAAACTCCTTAGCCTTGCTAATCCCTTGCACATCATCTCCTGTAACGAGGATATCATCAACATAAACCATAATGACAACTGTACCTCCCTGGTTTCTCTGAACAAACGAGTGATTTGCATTCGATCTTGTGAACCCTTTCTGCTCAATCAAGTCAGTGAGCTTCTGGAACCATGCTCTTGGACTTTGCTTAATGCCATAAATAGCCTTGTGAAGTCTAGAAACATGCTGACACACTCCCTCAGCAACAAACTCGCTGCATGTAGACTTCCTCCTAGAAATCACCATAAAGAAATGCATTTTTGACATCAAGCTGAAACAATGAACAATCTCACATCACATCAACAGTAAAAAGAGCTCGAAGTGTAGAATAAAGGGCCACCAGGGAGAAGGTATCTTGATAGTCCTCCCCATACGTCTGAGTAAATCCTTGCATAACCAGCCTCGCCTTAGAATGATCCACTATACCATATGCACGATTTTTCATGGTGAGCACCCATTTGCAACTGACAGCTGATGCCTCAGTGGGAAGTGGGACTAACCTCCACATGCCACATGACTGTAATGCATCCATTTCCTCCACTGCAAGATGCCACTGACTATCTTGCATATTCTCCTGATAGGACTGTGGAATTGCCACGACAAATAGGCCAACAAGAAACTTCTTGAAATCTGCTGACAGACGGGCCAAAGAAACAATCGAAGCAAGATGATATGAAGCACATGTATGCCTCTGCTTCCTGAGTGCAATAGCCACCTCAAGATCATCCGCAATCACTTATACATGCTCATTGGCCTCCTGTGAAGGAACCTGTTTGTCATGTATTGTAGCTTGCTGTAGACATGGCCTTAAAAGTCGGATTTCGGTTTCGTTTCGGTGAGGGACCGAAATGAAATTTCGGTCGAAATTCGACCGAAATTTCGATCATTTCGGTGGTTTTTTGAACCAGACCCCCCCAAATTTCGACCGATATAGCCATTTCGGTCGAATTTCGGTCACCTACCGAAACCGAAATTCGACCGAAAGTCGGCCGAATTTCGGCGAAATTTAAGGCCATGGCTGTAGAGACAACTCACCATTGCCATCAGTAGAAATATTGTGATCAAAACATACCTGAGGTGTGCTGGATGATTGGAGAGGCCCATGAGCAGTAGACGGCCTGCAGACTTAGAAACGTGGGAAGAACCTGGATATAGGATTGGAAGGATGTGGTGGTGGTGGTGGAGGAACTACAGGCGGTATTGGAACATGTGGTGGTGATGGAGGAGGTATAAATATGTAAACCTCCTCTCCAGAATCTGATGGAGTGAACTTGTCGCCTGCATGAGAGAATACATCACATACTCAAAGAAGGTGACATCAACACCGACATAATACTTCCGACAAGCAGGATCGTAACACCGATATCCCTTCTGTGTCTTGGAATACCCCACAAAAACACACTTGGCATCTCTAGGGGTAAGCTTGTCATGGCCAGGTAACGACTGATGTACAAACACTATGAATGAGAGAGAACATATCCTTCTAGGAAAATGTAATCGAGAAAGGAACCTTCTCACCCAAGACAATGGAAGGATTCGATTCACACGATAGTAAGCGGTGAGTACAATATCACCCCAAAAGGAGTGAGCAACACGATTCCGAATCAGAACAATTCGTGTGACATTGTTGTTTAAGTCGGCTTTGATTCCTGTTTAATGTTTGGCAATACCGTTCTGCTGAGACATGTAGGCACATGATGTCTGATGTAAGATGCCAAGCGATCGAAAGAAATGTGAAAGCTGTAAGGTACAGAACTCCAGCACATTTTTAGTACGAACAATTTTGACAGTAGCAGAAAAGATATTCTTTATTTCATTGATAAATAACTGAATTACATTCCAACCTTCAAACTTATGCTTTAACAGAAAAGTCCATGACAATCTAGAAAAATCATTAACAACAAGATAGAATATGTGTCCTTGATGGTCGGGAACACGATTCGGACCCCAAATATCCAGATGAATAAACTCAAAAGGAGAACTACTATTACGATCTTGATGACTCGGAAATGAAGACCAGTGGTGCTTTCCTAGCTGACAAGCTTCACATTGGAAAGAAGAACGAGGAGAAATCTGAGGAAGCACATGACACATCTTCTGGATGAATAGATGATCAAAACAGAGAAGCCCCATAAAATGAGAGGCTGACCCTACAAAACTAGATGAAGCACCATCATGAGGAGTATGAATTAGTCGATATCGGTTTCCTTGCTCATGACCACATCCAATCACCCTGCCCGTGAGTATGTCCTAAAACATAAGGGAAGATGGATAAAAAAATAGCACAACTTAAATCTTTAGTAATATGACTAATAGATAATAAATTCATGGTAAAGTCCGGTGCATGAAGCACATTTTGAAGATGCATGGATGACTTCAAACCGATCTCTGCCTGTCCAGTGATAGGAGAATGAGTTCCATTAGCTATGATCATTGATTTGTCGGAAGCAATCTGTCTATATGATGCAAATTTATCTCTTTCTCTACACAGATGATGAGAGCCACCCGTATCCACAATCCATTCGGTAATGCCAGCCCTATTACAACTGGTAAGAGCATAAACACTACCTGGGATGCTAGTCGAGGCAGAAACAACCACACATGAAGTGCTCGAGGTCCCGTAAGACACAACATGAGGCATGATTTCTCTCAAACGAGAGACTAGGTCATCAAATCTCTGATCGGAAGTAGACACAATAGGGGGTCTCACTTTGCTCAGCAACACGAGCATAGGCTGGAAAATCATGCTTGAAGTAGGTACATGGTGGACGAGGACCGCGACCACCTCCTTGATCACGGAAACCAGGACCTCTATGCTGTGAAGTATCTTCTCTATTGCGGGATGCAACCATCACAGAGGAGGTCTATGATGAAGTGGATGAAGGAACGATAATCTTGATAAGGCGACTGTACTCCTCTTCCATATGAGGAATAGTACTATCTGTAAGAATATGTGACTGAGCGGCTCCATATTTCGAATCAAGTGCCACTAATAAGACGCTAACCATCGTGACATTCATTTACTTCTGTTGCTCGGATGCAGCTGCAAGAGCCATGGAGATGTGAAGCTTCTCAATCATGCTCGAAGAGATGTATAGAGAGAGTGCTAGGGTCATCCGTTTTGCTTGACAATGAATATGTCATGCTGTAACTGCAAGATCTTCATCTCGTTTCTCGCCCGTGAATAGGTAGCATCACGAATATCCCACATTGCTTTGGCAGTGGGTTGATGCAGAACATCGTTGGCGATATCTATCGTCAACATACCTTTTAACCAGACGCGTGGTATGCATCATCGGCCGCCCATGAGGCATTCGTCTCGGTCTTGTCCATCGGCTCCTCATCGGTAAGAACACGTTTCTTACCAGTAGACCGCATCAGGCTCATGAATTGCATGGCCCATAATTCGTAGTTCTTTCCATCCATTCTTGACTATTGGTGTCAGACCTCTAAAGACGCATGTAGAGGAAGTATCAACCTTGTTTTCTGAGATGATGTTGTATCCAAAGACTGGGACTTATGAATCAAGGAAAAAACTTGTCTACACAGACATAAGGGAAATCGATGTCAGGTGCAGACTCAAACTGCAACCATTCCCATCAATAAGAGGTTTGTCCCAAGGCAAGAGGGGGCGATTTATCAATCTGAAATCAATCACCCTGAAAATCCCAAAATCAAACCGTACGTGATCACTCAATCACGAATATGATGTCCTAGAATACCCAATGACGTCACAACGCAATCCTAACCGGGATAGAGGCTAGTAAGGACATGCGGGGAGGCAGAGTGGCCTCTCCGGGGCTGCGTGGAGGCTGCTCCGAGCGGCATCAGTGGCACAGGTGGTATCGACTGCGGTGGCGTCGAGCTGTTGCGGTGGTGGGCACGATGGCTCCATCGGTGAGTACATGTATGTACATACCGTGGACAACATAAATAGAGAATAAATAAACAAGATTAAAACATAGAAATATCTCTACAGATCTAAATTAAACTGAATTAGTTGGATACAAGTCTCAAGAATTAAATTCAAGTTTTAACCAAATATTGTATTTTTGTTCTTTCCTTATTTTGATATATATATATATATAGTTATGTTGCTATTGCATGTATCCCCCATTCTTGTTGAAGAATTGAATATTCCCCATTCTTGTTGAAGTGAATCTCATGGCTTCTACTTCCAATTCAGAATCTAATTCAGATTCCGAGCAGCATGCTACTAGGACATATCAACATGTGCCATGATTATGTCGATAATACTACTTTACAACTTTTATTTACACCTTTCTGTTACAAATAAATGTGTATTTCTATCTTATTTATTGATTTAAGAATATTAGAAACCATGATATAGAAAAAATGAGTTTAAAGTCATTTCCAAACCTTTTGATAATTTCATTAAAGTTCTCCGAATTTCTCTTTCTGAACTTGGCATAATGAAACCGAAATTTGAAATTTAAGACCTTGCTTTGTACTACTTGGGTTTTTTGTGGGGAAATTTAGACAGTTGGATTGAGATCCTTTTCTGGAAAAGGAGCATAAAAATTGCTGCTTGAGAGACGTGGCTCTTGTGGACTCTAGTTCTGATACCATGTCTTAATAGGAAGGGGACTGGGGATGTTGATGCTTGGAGAGGACGAAACACTTCCTATGAATTGGATGGTCAGGCTATGCGGTAGAGTCCCTGTAATAACATATTTTGCAGATTCCTAAGAGACATTTATGTTCCTCTTCCGATGTCAATTTCATTATTGGGACTTGGAAGCGTGAGAAGATCCTCCACATTTTGGAACCCCTGGTTATGTCATATGCATAGTGATAGAGAATCCTTTAGGTTCTTGAGTGATGGTTGGACGGAGAGGATATGCTTGTGACTACGTCCGAATGTTGAATGCATTGGCTGAAGATCAAAGGATTATACGATGGTTGCATGTTGTTCTGGATCTTGGGGGAGGGGGCTCCTATTTTTAGGTGCAAAGGCTTCAAGACTAAAATTGACGTAGGAGCTACACTCTAGGCATAACCTGTCCTCTGCATCTCCTGATCACTGGGGTGGCAGGAAAGGATTTTCTTTGTTACAATAGCACACAAAACTCCTATGGTGCAACATCCCCAGGGTGATGCCACTATTGCATTGGGATGCAGATTGCTTTGGAGATCAAACTTTCCACCGAGGGTGAAGATCTTAATGTGGCGTACTGGGTAGGCGTGGGTGTTGACAAAGATGTTCGTTGTCTGCATCTCTTCTACCACATGTTTGCAACTGCTTGGGAGGTTTGGCAGTTTGCAGACTTGTCCTGGATGGGGACTTCTTGTGTGGAGGGATTCTGGAGGGGTTTGGGGGAGGCATCATATGATGATACGAAGGAGAGAGTAAGACCTTTTGCTATTTTGCGGGCACTTGGGCTGGCTAAGAATGTTGATCTTTCGTGTTGAGCATTCAGACGTAGAGTATGTACTCGTCCAGACAAAATATCTTTTAATTCATGGATCTTGTGCTAATTGTTTTTTTTATGGCTAAGAATGTTGACCTTTCGTGTTGAGCATTCAGACGTAGAGTATGTACTCGTCCAGACAAAATATCTTTTAATTCATGGATCTTGTGCTAATTGTTTTTTTTATGATTAGTAGATTTTACCGATTATTACCTACCTGATCTATCTCTCAACTCAAGCCTAAAATCATTCTGCAGACCCTGTTAAATGTTGATTTTACAGGTTATTACCTGCCGTGACGGTGGTGTGACTTAGGGTGGACTTCCTCAATCCGAACCGAAGTCCATCACATAAATGAGCAATGTTCTCATCGTCTATTAAGGTGATCATACAGGAAAACTTGACCAACCTATTGAACTTGATCTGTATTATTCCACACAGTCGCTGCCCTTCCCAAAGCTGCAGCACTTCTTGGCTGCATTATTAGGCTGGGCGGCATAACACCAAACCACCCAATGTCAAGACGGTTTTCAGTGCTCCAGTTGCAGAAGCGACCCCATAGGCTTGTACTTTCACGTCTCTCTTCAATTGCAATCATGGTCAAATCTTGGTTTATTCCATTTTCATGGACTCCCAAGCACACATATTAGCGATAAGTATTCTTTTTTGGCTTTCTTTCATCTATTCCATGACCGGAACAAAGGGGGATACACGTTACGCCACGATTTGGAATCAGAAGAGAGCCAATACAGAGTAGGAAAAGCTGCCTGCCATAAGGAGTAGGGAAAAGAGGAGGGTGAGTTTTCGAGGGCAATTTGATGAAAAGAGTTCATTTTCCTATTCATCACGGAAGGGAGGCTATTGCTCGTCCTGACCACCTCTGCCTCCTCGGTTCATGCTATCATATATCAAGGGTCGAGGGGTCCTGCATCCTTACGACTGCCTCTTTAACGTAACTCCTGAATGAACAGTATCATTGCAATGGACATCTTTTCTTAGTTAGATGGTGTCCCGTGCTTGAGGGGGATCCTCGGTACCATTTGCAATCAAAGTAAAACCATAGAGTAAAGGTGTTTTTTTCACGAGATGAAGGTTAACAGAGACTAACCGCCACATGTTAGTTTTGTAAGCTCTCCTATGTCGCTAGAGCTTATTAGTGTATGAAGTTGGGGTGCCTCCGTGTACCAACACAGCTTTGGACAAATGTATACAACCAATTTTTTGAACTTTATGGAAAATGCGGCCTCGCCATTTTTGACAAAGCGGCATGACTCCCAATTATTTACTTAGCATGATGATTTGCTCAGATATCATCCTTGAGAACTTTGTTTTTCTAGATGTTCGGAGCCATACTCATTCCTTTTATGAATTAAGACCATCACTGTCCTACAAAAGGTCAATTACCAACGTCCTTGGGAGTTAACAGCGACAGAAGTACCAATAAATGCCAATTAACTAAAATCAAAGGTATACTAGTTTCCAATCCAAGTGATTTATATGATGCCACGTCATACGTCCTTGTGTTGTGGCACATCACATGGATGCATGGAGGGAGCACCAGCGAGTTAATAAGATAAGATTTGTTAAATCCTATGTTTGCCGGTCGTTTGACTCCAAACAAAGAATGCTTAGCTGTTAAGCATATGATACGCGAGGGTTGTTGATTGCTCCTATTATGTCTTCTTTTGATGACTTGACCTTTGGTCTGATTCAGAATACTACTACTACTAATTATTATTCTCTCTCACAACGCATTTGTATACGTCTACGATTGAGTGACTGAGGTGCTAGCAAAGGTGGCTCAAAGGAGGCGGGCTAACGGATCCATCGAAGGAAGGTTCCATTGGCCAAAAGAGGGAAGAGTACTCCAGGGGCTAGTGACGAAGTCGGGATTTTATCTTTGGGAGGACTAAGGCAAATTACATACATGAAAAAAGTATAGAATAAAGAATACTTTTAACTTGATATGATCAAAACATGCATATTTCTACTAACAAATAATAATATCACATTAAAGCAATATCTAATTAAACAAAATAAAAAGAGGTTATGCATACCTGAATATGAAATTATTTAAATTGTACACGTCATGGCTTTAAGTCAAATTCATGATTCTATCGAGAACTTCTTTGCGATGTCTTTCTCAGTAGAAGTTAATATAGAACTCTGAAAATCATCTTCCATTTTATTACGAAGCTTGAATTTTATAATCTTCATGACTGAAAATGCTCTCTCCGTTGTTGCAGTTGAGATAGGAAGTGTCAGCACAATTCGAATCAATTTATCTACCTAATAGTATATCTCCGCCTTTCTTGTGTCTACTAAATTTTGACAAATGTCTACAAGATTTGAGATGCTTTTAAGAACATGGTGTAGTGACATCTAATTTGTAATGTAGGAATTGCTTTTCTAACAATATAAGCTCATGATTTGTAAAATCGACAGGATAAAAGTCCTTTCCTAATTTTTATATATCCATATTATTGAATAGCTTATAGTCATCTCTAGGATCTAAAACTGCACTTAAAGTAAGGAGAGTAATAATATCCCCACTAAATCGATTGTTTAATTCTAATAACTGAGAGTTTATGGTAGCAGTAAATATATCCATTCGGAAGTGATGAAGCAATGTAACTTGATGTATTTGATCACGAGACCTTGTTCAACTTCGAGAATAATGAGAATTCATACCTGGAACATCAATGTTTCGTTTATGGCAAAATAATGTTACATTCTCTAATAATGAACACCAACCATCTTTAAGTACTTTTTGAAGGTACTCTTTTGTGGAAGAGACAAGTCGTAATGCATTCAAAATATCTAGATTCTTCCGTTGCAAAACTTGACATAAATCTTTTGTAATCCCCATGATGTATTCATTTGTATGCATGATAAGAATAAATTCAAAAGATGTTATAGACTCATATGCTCATCTGTCTCTCCATGTTGTAAAAAAGTATCATCATTTATAATTGTCAAAAACACTTTACACACTGCACTATACATCTTGATAAAACTGCATATAGATCTATAATGAGAACTCTATCGAGTCTCACAAGGGTGTTGTAGAGTATCGACCTGGTTAAATCCAGTGTCTGATTGAGCTTCATTAATAGAAAGTAGGTAGGCAACATTCTCTGCATGAGCAACTTGTAATTCATCATGATGTTTCGAAGATGCATTGACGATGTTGACAGCAACATTTAATTTACTAAAGAATTATGAATAGGAGTAACTTCTTTTGAAGTCGTAACAAAAGCGAGTTGGAGGCGATGAGCCATGCAATGAATGTAATATATGTATTTACTGTTTTTCATAATGAAAGCTTGTAATCCATTTCATTCACTATTCATGTTACTTGCTCCATCATAACCTTGACCTCTTATTCTTCTATAATCAAGATTATTTAGCAAGGGAGTTTCAAAAAATCTATCTTTTAATGCTGCAGCTCTTATATCAAGTATATGAATTAGATCGAAATATCTTTCACGTAAGATACCGTTTCGATCTATAAATCTAAGAACAATTACCATTTGTCCCCTTTTTTACTGATCTCTAGCTTCATCAATTATCAAGTAAAATGCCGCATCTCCAATATCTTCCACAATAGCATTTCTAACCTTGTTGGCTATAATATGAAGAATTTCTTTTTGTACATCAAAAGATGTGTATTTGGTATTTTTGATGCATTTTCCAAGACAACCTTACCCACCTCTTCATTATAGGATGCAACTAATTTGATTAACTCGATACAATTTCCACGATTACTTGAACTTGATCTTTCATCATTGCCTTTAAATGCATATATTTGAAATGCTAACCAGTGAACACCGTTAATTGTAGTCTTTAGTCGCAATCGATTTTCTCTTTTCAACATGTCATCTTATGTTTGAAATACATTTTCAATGTGTTGTGATTTATTCACCAAATTCCTCAAATGTTCTTCGGCCATATTATGGGTTGATCCCTTTCCTCACACATGACTGTTAAAGGAGCAATTTCTTCCATCACTAACCGTCTTCCAATTTCAAAATCCATCAATAACAAAGGCATTTGTACCATGCTTGGAATTAGCTTTACCATAAAAAAAGATAACAAGAGAAATAAAATGCTGCATCTTTTGAATGGGAGTATCTATCCATGAGTAATTCTTAGACCACGACGATTGAAATCACCGACGTTTCCCACTATTATTATATGGATAATTTTTCATAACAAGCCGATAAGGTCCCAAACTGATATAATTACGAATTACATACTCTCTTATGTGAGGGATATCCCAAATCATCTTACATAATCCATGATTTCTTTCTACTGACATAACATCAATATTTGAAATTTCTAACCATGGAACTTTGTAATTCGACTCATCGTCTTTAAGATCACTAGAGTCATCTAACATGTCTCGAGGAACATTCACATTCATCTTCTTAGAGAAAAAGGTAGTAAGTGTTCTCTTTAACATTTTTTATCTGAAAATAGTAGTAAATAAAACATGATAAGGGAAATATATTTTACGTATATGTGTAAACTGAACATGGCATATCCTTACTAATTAAAAACACTACATATCTATCGATTACATTTTAGATAAGATAGATGCCACTGTCTAATTTTATTGATTGTAATTGATTGGGGAATGATAGTAGGCTACTATGATTAATATTATGACATTAGAAATGTTAATCTGTGTAATAAAATTTTATTCATTTATTTGATATAAATGACTTGAGTTAATAATATTATATGTTAAATAAATTAGCATGATGTAAGGATATAGAATCGTGCATAATGAGGTAATTTTTATTATATTCGAAGTTCATGAATCACGTTGGCTCGATAAAAAAAGAGGTTTGCATCAATAATATAAATGCAAAAATACTATGATGATTTTTTTAGAATGAAATTGGGCAATAATATATATACACAAACATTCTTACAGAAGGAAAATGAGAGATTACCGATCTGAAGTGTATCCCAATTTGCAAGGTCGAGCATGACACAAGCGCGTCATGCACAACAACAAGCAACCCGATGGAAATGGGGAGAGGGCCAAAGGGTGTTGGAGATCAGAACTACGAGTCCGTGACGATGATGCTGTCAACCTGCACTCGATTTGTGACTGGGTGGGAACTGAAAGTCAACAAGAGCGAGTGCCAAAGTGTGACTATGGACCGCGACGATAGGTAGGAGTCAACCAGTTAACCCAGCATGGACGGAGTCATTGAGTTGTCGTCTAGCGAGTGATCAATGATGAAAGATAAAAATGTGTTGGAGCTTGGACTTAACAGGGAAGAGAGAATGAGTCTTATGGGCACATTAATATAAAGAATGTGTGGATACAAAGAGTCGATAATGAGTGGATACAAAGAGTCGACCAAATCGGAGTTGGGGAAACCAAACGTCGCATGCATGCATTAAAAACGCACAACAGTTATCTCCATGCTCCATCTCCAATTTTTTACTTCATTTAATGCTATAATATTGCCAGATTTTTTTACTTTTCTTTGCCTTATATTCGCAATATATGCAATGGGTTGGGGGGCTTAGCCCCCACCCACCCCCTATCTCCGTCCCTGCTAAGGGCCTAGCTCCGACCTTTTATAGAGCCTTCGCTCTTCGCTTTAAGTGGATATGTTCTAGATCTTCGCAAGGTGTATGGGATGTTGGAAATGCGAGCCCACGGCGAGCCATTTTGCAATAAATGTTGTTGCAATTCACTCCTTAATCTGAAATAAAGAGTACATAGTTTGCATAATAGGTCCCTTAGTACAATTAGGGTTATGTACCATGGCCATCTTAATGATCATATAGCTGTTGATTCAATTATTGAATCATAGAGGCTGGTGCTTAGATGAATATCTAATGAGTTAGATTGAGGACTCATCAAGCACCGTCAAATGATTATTAAGAGATGATCTCCAGCCTGAGTAGGAGATGGCAATCCTTTCTCAGTTAGGCTGATATCTGACCGACTTCTTGATGCAGGTCCTCTGCATAAGAATAGAGATTCGGAGGTGTCAGATTAGTTAGGTCAAAGAGTTGACTTAACGAGATCGAGATAACCAAAGTCCTATATCATATGCTGTCATGATATAGGCACACATCCTCTGACCGGAGACAGATGTGTTACTATATGTCTGAGTATGTACATTTGGCAGACCAATAGGTTGATGACCTAATCAAGGTCTATACACCGGCGCGCTGGTGTGCATATAAGGGCATATGAGTAATACGATCTCTCAAAGGGATCATACAGGTTCACTACTGAACCGGAAGACATGAGCTCACTCATGAGATATTGGGAAGAATCAAATTCCGTGCGCACGGTCGTCTCGCTTTGGAAGCTTGACTGAATTTGTTGGTTTGATATATACTTTTGGAAAGTATATGATCAAGACCTAGGTATGATATATGCTTTTGGAAAGTATATGATCGATACCGACTCCCAATGATCGAATGAGAAACTTACTGATAAAACCCTGAAGTAGACAGTGTAAAGTTGATCTAATACTTCTGGTTTAATCTGAGTCTTCCAGTATGCAGGATGTATAGGTATTAGGAATACCTGAGGGTGATGTGATCATAAACGATTGTATAACCATGACGCTTCCATTCCTAGGGAGTGATGAAACGGGTTTGGATTTTAGTGACTCCTCTCAGTAGAGAAGTAATCTGATCTTAGTCCAAATGTTGGACATTGATCTGAATGTGATTCAGATTCAATGAGAAGATTAGATTTACGGTCTTGATTTAATCAAGCATCTATGGGAGGCCCGAGATCTGGATTTGAGATGTGATCTCAATATCCATGTCACTATACGTGGAACAATACAATCACCCTGTCCTTATCTCCAAGTATTCGCGGAGAAAGCGCATTATCCTTGAAAGAGTTCATGGATAATTCTATTGTTGATATATGTATCCGAGCATTGAGAAAATGGATAATTAAATGTGATTTAATTATCATGAATAATATGAATTTGATTCATATTATAAAGAGAGTTATATTAGATAATTAAATGTGATTTGATTATCAAAGATGTAGATAATATGAATGTGATTCATATTATTTGAGTACATGAGAATAAGTTATCCAATATAATTAAATATGATTTAATTGTTATGGATAAGAATAATGTGGATAGAAATATCCAATTATTCATAATATATTATAAATGTGATTTATAATGTATTAGAGAGAGTTAATTATAATTTATATGTGTTGATTAATTATTATGTGTATTGGATACACATTGTGTAATTAATTGACAATGTAAATTATATGTTGTTTTTGGGTTGTGAATTTGATTCACAATTTTTCTATGGCAAGATTGCAATATTCTCAAATATAATTGTGAATTATTTTTGAAGAATAAAAAGCCAACAAAAGTTGTTGGAAATAAATAGAGGAGATTTTCAAGGAGATATGCAATCTCATGGATTTCCATGAGATTGCTCCCTCCATGGAAAGAGGGTGGGCGGCACATCATTCCCAAAAGGAATGTGTGGCCGTCCATATGGAAAGTGCATGGAGATGAAATCTCCATGCACATTCTCTCCTTATTTATTGAATTGATTTTGGATTAATTTGTATTTGATTTTGTCAAATATATTTTGATCTAAAATTGTTGGTTTTACCAACAACAATCTTAGCCATTGGATTGACATAAATCAATCTCACCCATTGATTTTATATGTCCCATGGATTGAGATCCATGGATCCCAAAACCCTATAAATAGAGAGGCATACCCATGCTCTCTCTTTACACATAATGCTTGAGAAGCATCTCTCTCTCTCTCTCTCTCTCTTTCTCTCTAGAGGTCAGCCCTCTCTCTCCCTCTTATGGCCGTCCACCATGGATGCCATGGAGAGGTTCTCCATCGCCGCAGCATCGTCGTTATGCTGCCCGTTCTTCTACTCGTGGATCTCCGTCTCCTTCGGTGCGCCTCGCTCGTGAAGAAGATGTTGGATCTCGTGTGTCGAGATCAGGAGATCCGCCTCTTGGATCATCAACTTGGATTGCGAGAAGCACGCGGTTCATCCCCGCGCTCGCAAGCGTCTCCTCCGTCGGATCGGACTTGAGACAGGAGGTCTCTTCGTTTAGAGACTTGATCGCAACCACGCTTCAAGAGGTAATCCTAATTACTTGTTTGTGGTTTAGACGAGACGATCCGAGAAGTGTTCTTGGATCATGTGGTCTCGTCGTAATAATTTTTTTTTTTAAATTCCGCTGCATCGAGCTACTAGTGCGACTAGTCGCTCTTCGTCGTATTCGATACGACGCTCACGCTTCCGTGATGCGCTTGAGGATCTAACCATATCCTTCATGGGATGTGTTGAGGGGTCGAGTTAAAAGATCTCAATCCCTTTGATGAACTGATTTCTACATCTTTTAATAATATGTAATTGTAGTATAGGAGGTGGAAACTAATTCAGCAAAACCACCCTTTTGAATGGGTGAAAATTTTTACTTGTTAAGTATACTAAGATCGAACACAAGGAACAATATTTCTTTAGTGAATTGTTTAAATTACTCTATGTATTAATTATTTGCAATCATGTTAGAAAAGGGTGCATGAGGAAAGAGTTAAGAATAAGTCAAAATAAATAAACTAGAAGGAAGATAGATATGCGTATTTGTAATTTAATCCTCAAATAAAATGATCGATGAAATCCTCAAATAATGATTCATAGATCTAAGATAAGATTCCAGAAATATTTATCAATGGAACACTAACTTGCAGGCTACAAATATTTAAATCTTACGCCCGATTGAGATTAAGTATAAAATGATCTTATAAATCCAATCTCAATATTTTCCAATTTAATCATTCCTCAATAAAAAATCAACTTCCTAAAAATCAGAGAAATAATTAATCAAGCTTCCTCAATTGAGTCTGTGTAGAGAGATTAAATTTCTCAAAATATGATTGCAATTGCATGTCAAATAAGCATGCATATATCAATGGATCCCTCAATTAATAATTAGCATAAAAAGCCTCTGATCTGTTCACAAATGTTACAGAGAGAGCATACAACAAGAATTAATTGACATAAAATACTTAAAATTTGGACTTAAAATGTAAAAGATATTCAATGTTAAAAATCCTGGGACAAAAATGCAAGGAAAATATGAAAAGAGCTATCAAAAATAACTCTGGAGGGACTTATCTATTACAATAGAAACTCATAGGGGCTCCTTTGTGAATTTTCCAAGTGTACAGGATTAGATCCGCGAGGCTTGGATGCATAATTCCCAAGCGGACACGTGATCAGCGTGTAACGAGGATCTATATGCAATTTATAGAAGATGGAAGGGTCATGTTGCAAATTTTTCCTGCCCATGTGCATCCTGTAGGTGAGGGCTAGCTGTGGATGGAGGCTCGGGCTTGGGTGGCACGTGGTAGAAGGCGGTGGCTCTGGAGGAACCTTGGGCGTCTCGAGTTGTAGGCAAGGATGGAGGTTTGGGTGCTAATCAGGACTGTAAGATCAGGATGATCTAACGACTCTAGTGCGTGGCACATATGAGCGGTGCAGATGTCTTGCATGGGTGATCAAACGACTGAGATGATCACACATAGGTGATGAATCTTCATTTCATCACCTTTATTCTATCATTTTGGCCTTAAAAACCCTAGCTAATGCATGTAAATAACATTAATTTATACAAAATAGCATTCATAGCATTCATTATTTATTGCATTTATTGTATACAAAATACTATTTTTAATGCCAAAATTATAGAATAAAGAGAAGACAGAAAAAGAATAAAATATCAAAGATATTTTATGACTCTAAGTCTCGAGACCAAGTCAAGAATTGAGTTGATCGATAAGGAATTAAGTAGGGGGAGATAAGGATAAAAAATACAATAAAATCACATTTATTCATTCATTCAATAATTTATTTTGACACCCATTTTATTCTTTATCATTTATACATCAAATAAAGAAACTTTGTACACGAAAGCTATAGATAATAATGTGAATAAAAATGCAAAATTTAGTTTGTACGAAAATAAGATACAATGTTCATTTTATACACAAAATAAAAAAACCAAAATCCTAACTTCATAGACCCATATATTCTAAATAAAAACCCAAAATGTATCAAAATCACTCTAATTGTATATAACTTTTAATAAGCCATTTAATGAAGGTGGTTTCATATTTTTTTGAGTTAAGGTACGGAAGTTAGGTTTTGGACCCTCATTGTATAGTATACCCGAATAAAATATTCATTTTATTCATTCTTTATTATTTTTATAGTTTTATATTTTTATAATTTTGTAAATATTATTTATAATATATGTACATATTAAAACCAAAATAAAATCTCCAATAAAGCATTAAAATAAAATAAGCCTATAAATAGATAGGCAAAATACCTATGTTAATACTTGGACATAAATGAAAGTGAAATTTATTCTTTGTTCTTTTATTCAAGTATATTTTTATAATCTTGTAAATGTTATTTATATTCTAGTAAAATATAAAGCTAAAATAAAATCCAAGAAAAGACATCAAAATCAAATAATGTATATAGTACATAAATGAAATACCTAACATAATCTATACCCCTATGATGAATGTCAGATTCATCACTCTAAATATCATTAATTAAGCTTAAATCCCTCAAAATCATTAGCATTCCTCCATTTATTCTGCATAATTAGCATTCATGCATGTTTTAATAAGAATTGCATCTTATCACTTATTTTTGCACAAAATAAGAAGCCAAAAATCCCATCCAAAATTGACCTGTAAATAGCCTAACTTCTCCGATGTGTATCTAATTCATGATAACTCCGAATGACCCAAAACCACCTCCGCTGTGTACATATCACTAACAAGAATAAATGAAAAATACAAAAAAATCACTAACCCAAATAAGTGGACCAAAAACCCAAACCCTAGTTTCAGGATTTCCAGACTAAAATCCTCATATCTTCCCCGTCCAGTGTCCGTTTTGATCCTACTCACTTTTAAACTAATGTACATTCAATTACCTTCAAAACAAGATCAAGTTCAAGTGAATCAGAGCTCATATGTGAAAGTTGGGGTTTGGGCCTCTTTTGTACATTTTATTTAGCAGTTTTTTGACCTATTATTTTATGTACATAATTAACCTATTTTATTTTATTTCTTTTTCATTAGTCTTCTTTGATCAAAGTTTTATTAAAATACGCAAAATCCAAATCCAAATCCAAACTGAGCTTGAAATCAAAGAAACGAAATTAGTCCAAGTCTTCACTAATTGTCTGTACAAAATCGATCTTTTTCGTGTTTTATTATATTTCTTCTTTTTCTTAATTAATAAAAATCCAAAAAAATAGAATAATGCGTAATTATTTATCTTTGATTTTACCATATTTTTTCGGATTTTTATCTATTTTAAAAAGGACAAAAAAAATTATATAACCCAAAAATCAAGGTATTCTATGTACATGGGTTACCCTAAAAATATCACTTCATGCAAATGATCAATTTTGGTTTTGATGTCTTCATGAAAGTTGTAGATCTCATCGAGACGAGCAATTTTTGTTAAGAAACCTTTTCGATCATAGGTCGTTTGCTATTTCGTTTCTATTTTTCTTTATATTTATTTTCTGATTTTGTGGGGATGACCCGTGGCAGCTCCTGGAGCTGCCACGTGTCATCCATTTTTTTGAGGCTTTTATTTATTCGTTTTATAAAAAAAATTAATTAAACCGTCGCACGTGCAACACACGTGTCGACCAAGCATGTGATCTGCATGTGCACCGCATGCACCCTCACTCTCTATGGCCACTATGTATCACCATCGTGGCCGTCCGATCTCGGCCGATCAGACGACCACTGCTCTTCGTCTTCCTCCCCATTCCTCTGGTAACCCCCGTCCGTTTCACGCCTCCGATATCAATCGAATCTACGGCCACTTCAATCTTCCCAGATCTCCGATCCTCTGTAGATCTCGCACCACCGCCTCTCAATCAGCAATCCCGGCCACCTCTCCAGTCAAATCAACTCCCCGATCTCGCCGTCTCCGCTAACCTTGCGCGAATCCCTAACAACCCCTTTCCTTCTCTGGCCAAACCCCTCGACCCTATAAAACTCCCTCCGCCTCGACCCTCATGACCCATCCGCCGTTCACACATTGAGCCCCCCTTCTCCGACAGTGACAGTCCGAGAGCCCTCCATCAGCGTGATCCTAGGACATCGTCCTCATTGTAGCCACGCCATCACATCGCTGCTCCGCTCCGGTATTTCGCCGTTGAGCACCCTCCATGTATCCTCCGCTACTTCGCATCATAAACATCCCCGTCACCTCATCTTCTATGTCGAATCCACTATCGTCTCCGATCCCTCGTACGACCTCTTCGACCTCTCCTCCATATTCGCAACTCATCTGCTCCGGTCGATTGAGCACCTCCAACTACGCGGTTTCATCGTCCCCCATCTACATCTGAAGACCAGAAGCTTCGTCGGCCTACTGCGATCCACCGTACGATCATCTCCAACGCTTCTCAATGGCCTTGACTTCACTTACGGTCATCTGCATCACCGGTCGTCTTCTTTACCTCCATTGGCAAACACCATGCCAACGACTCCGGCCTGGCCTTCATCGACGGTGTCATCCTCGGGTTTCGATGAGGCACGCCAATACCGCCACGTGGACACCTTTGGACCAAGCCTCCATACGAACCTGATACTCGCACGTGAGGGTTACGTGATCCACGAGAGATTTGCAACGAAGCCCCTGGAGTCCTTCTATTTGCGCATCAACCACCGCCGACCAGGTCACGTGCTCAGCACGTGACTGGCTGGAGATTTTGCAGAGGACTACCCTGATCTTTCGGTAATTTCAAAATAGCCCTCTTTGCGATTTTGTTCTATTTTTTTATATATATTGCAGAAATACCCCTGTATTTCCCCTCTATTTTGAACGACTAGCATCATTTTATTATCCAAAAATAGCATTTTATTCTTCACTTAATTCTCTACATCATGACATATTGTGGACATTTTTGTGATCAGTGGTTAATTAATAATTAATCTTTTTTTGTGAAAATTACATATTTTGACCATCTTATGCTTTAAAATTTATAATTGATTAACCACTGCTCTAAAAATTTCCGAAAAATCATGGATTGTAGAACTAATTGTGTTTAACATTAGGCCCAAAAAGATATGCATTTGCATGCATAGTTTGCTATGTAAAAATCATTTTTCATAATTCAATATTTGATTTTAATAAGTATTAAATCTCACATTTTTGAGGTTTCGAATTTTTCTGAGATCCATTACCTAGTGATAGATCTTAGATAATTTTATTCCTTGAAAAAAATAAGTTTAATATTTATTATAATTAAATATTGAAATTCACTTTGTTTGCATTTAAAAATTCATAATTAATTCATCTTGCATCTAAAAATTCCAAAAATATTACAGTGCATTCAATTCATCATAATTACCATCTTGGCCAAATGTCATATTTTTCGGACATCGTTTGATTGTTATTTACATTTTAGTCCCTAAAATAGGCAAAAATTGCATCTCTAATTTCATAAAAAATATGAAAAAAGACCGCCTTGAAAATCGTGCATGAACTTTGATAGACAAAATTCTACATTGTTTCTTTGGCTCCTTGTATTCGTCCTTGGGACTTGCCCAAGTAAAATAAAGATAAAACCACATCGATTCAAATTGACTAAAATTAATTGTGGCTATTTTTTGACTGATTCTGATTGCCCGCGTACAACGAAACAACACATATTTTTAAGCGAAAAATCTAATCCAAGGCATATACCGTCAGATGACACCATTGCCGGGGAGGCAAACAACTTAGTTTTTGTCTTAAAATTTTTTGTTTGGTTTTCTGCATTTGGGTAGTCTGACTCCCGAATTGTTCACTGTAAATTCTATTTTTTTCTACATTTATTTTTATTTTTATTTTCAACATTTATTTTCTTGCTTTATTTTTTGATTTATTTTTGAGTCACTCTCCTACATTTTCTCTCTTATTTTTCTTACGAGGTACCCGTTGTACGTGGAGCGATTTTTGGAAACCAAAGCATCTTCACCGACTTCCGAAAAAGTTGCAATTAAATTAAGATCGAATCGAGTTGTGAGAAAGCGTAGAGTCTAAGATTTTATTTTCTGCAATTTTTAAAATTCTGTAATTAATTTCTCATTTATAGCGGTGTCCGTCTGGACTCTCGCGTGTGTAAAGAAACCTTGAACTTTTTCTGTGGTGTGTCGTGGCCTGTTTCACTCTCCAGTGAGGGTGGGGTCCGACTTGAATGGCGCTTAGGATATACCTGCACTTACGGCTCTTAAAGCATTTTTAAATTTTGATTGTGCTCGAATGATCTAAGGCCAAACTTCACTTTAATTGAGACGCACATTAGATCGTTCAATTTAGCCAAATTCAACTCAATTCTTCCCCGCTAATAGAACTTTCTGCTAGATGCGGTTTTCATCGGCTTCCATTCATTTAGAATAATCTTTACATCATAGTTTTTCGCGTGCATCAGCTTTTCCCTAACTTCTCCCTCTTGTTTTGTCACAAAATTTTAAAGAAAATTGGGACTGGATGGTAGTTGTGTATTTGTACTCACTTAATTCTTCAGTGACCGCCTAATTTAAAATTAGGACTGCTAAATATAGCCGATTTTAATAATTCATAAAAATCAAGAATTCTTGTGGGAGAGAAACCCCGACATTGTATGCTTTTACCTCACAGCGAGGAGAGAGACGTACACTAGGATAGATCCAAGATAGGATTTTCATATTGACTACTGATTCTACCAAAAATGATTAGCTACTTCTCAGTGAGGATCTAAAGGGTAGCCGGTAAACGGTCCGGATTTCCTTAGCAGAGTGGGTGGTTTAGAGGACATTGTGTAAGGCTCCGTCCTCAAGTAATGGGTAGCCGTTCTACGGTCCGTACTTACTCCCATACTGGCTGAAAGTAGGTGCAACTAGTCGTAAGAATTCGGGACGGTCGGTAGGGAAATACAGGTACCTAACAGCTCGTTTAAACGGTTTGCAAGATTTGAATTCTCACCAATTAAAAATTGACAAGATAACTGGCTGAACCCTCACGACCTTCACTGAGTGAGTTTGTGAAACAAAGCTCTGTATTGTGTTTGATTTGCGTGAAGAAACTAGATAATCATCGAATACCGCACACTTGTGCCTAGACCATGAATCGTAAATCTCTTATTGATCTTTTGAAACCGAGAATGGAAGATTGTGGTAATTTTTGTTCGGACTTCGTGAATCCTTCTCCAACCACCACAAACTTTCTAGTCTCAAAGGTTCAGAGACACTCTTACTCAGGACCGCCTTGGGTTTAGGGACACCTCTCCCATGAATCCTCCTCCTACGACTCTTTCATCATCATGGAAGGAGGTCGAACCCATACTCTTTCTTTATCTCCTAATCACATCTCCTCTCACTACGATAACTCTGATTTTGATTCTTTCTAGTCTATTGACTCCGATTTCTCACATTCTGAAGGTGAAGAGAAGAAGAAGATGCCTCCCAAGATGTCTTCCAAGAAACATCATGAAGATGAACCCAATGAAGATCCGATGCAGATGATTTTTGCAAGATTAGCCACGTCTGAACAACAACAACTTTTATTGAGAGAACAACTAGAGCAGTTGAATGACGGGGGAGAACTGCCAATGGAAGCAACATACAATCCTGGGCAGTACAGAGTGAGAAATTATTTGCAGCCATCTCAGCCAGAGATCAACTATGAACTGAAACCACACTTTTTGAGTCAATTACCACAATTCCATGGTAATGCAACTGAAGAACCATATGAATTTTTATGAGACTTGGAGCTGATATGTTCTAATCCGAGGCACCCACAAGTCAGCCAGGATTACATCCGTCTCACTGCACTCCCTTTTTCCTTAAAAGGGAAGGCAAATTACTGGGTAAAGAATTTAGGAGTGACGGTGAACACCTATGATAGGTTCAAAAACATATTCTTGAAAAAATTCCATCCTTTGAGTCGGACCAACCAGATGAGGACACACATCATCAGTTTCTCTCAGATGCCTAATGAACCACTCTGTGATGCTTGGGATAGATTTAAAGATCTACTACAGAAATGCCCATGCCATGGCCTAGATAACAACATCCTAGTTCAGTCACTCTACTCTGGCCTCAGCTACGAGACTCAAGGGTTGGTGAGAGCTGCCTGCGGTGGCAACTACACATCATGAGGGGCTGAAACCGTCTGGAAAGTAATAGAGCAAATGGCTGAGACAAGCCGCTCATAGATTGCCAGTAGAGCATACACCGATTCCCTGAATACATTTCAAACCAAAGGAGGAAAGAAAACCGTGCAGAAATAGCAGAGGATTTGATTCTGAACATGAACATCATCGCTGATAAATTGACGGTTGTGGATAAAATTTATAAGAGGATGAACGACATCGACAGGATCTCCTAGTTTCTGAAGCAAATGGAAGAGTTGATTGAGAAGGTATCCAAGATAGGGATACCCACTGAACCTACGATCCCGATCTATCATATACATCATGTCCAGGAGCAACCAGGATCAGGACAACAACAACCATGGGTTCAGGACCAATCCTATGCCCAACCTTCCCAGCAGTCACCTTCACCAACCGAGATCGTTGAAGAAGCCCCACCTCCGACGTTCGAAGTAAATGGCATTTTGTACACTCAAGACACTACCCGACAGGGTAATATAGGGGACCGTCAGCCTTACCAACGTTGGCCCACTTTCTATAATGCCACATTCCTACCAGCTCTGCAACACACTCAGAACACTACATCATTCCAGCATTCGAAGCAGCAGCAACAACCATACAACCGCCAAAACCAACCTCAGTAATACCATCAACAATATCAAGCTCCATCAAGTCACACCGCAAAACAACCATATCAACCATCCAACTCTCAAGAAGAACCCACAGATATCCAGAGACAGATGCTCGAGGAGATTCGCAACTTTCGAAATGAGCTACAAGATCTAAGGGTTGATGTTAACCGCTTGTCCCGTTGGAGAGATGAACAGATAGCCCCTGCTACAACCATTCCCACCCAAGTTCAAGCTAACCCTAATAGCTTGAACAAATCTCAATCTTCCCAACACAATGGCCAGGTATACTATTCATATTTTTCCACATCTGAACATGAGATCCTTTCGCTTGACAATATCAATGCTATGTCACTTAGGAGCAGAAGGACCGTAGACGTACCTGACTGGACACGAGAATCGGATCATGAAGACTCGGAAGATCAACCACAGGATGCTTCCAAGAGCGATGAAGAAGGACACCTGAATTCTGCACCAGTAAAGATCTCAGCATGCGAGAAGGGAAAAGCATCTATGAAGTCTACAGAGGACCTTGCACCTCTAGTTGCTGCAAAAATACCTTTGTCACCTTTTCAGCAACATAATTTTGATTATTATCAGAAAAACAATGATTGTAATAAGAACTCCATTTCTAATAAAGATGTTCTTATTTATGACTCTGGTTCTCTATCTACTATCTCAAATGCTTCCATTCCTTTCCCCCATGCTCTTAAGAAAGGAAAACCAAAGAAAAACATTCAAGATGACCAAGAAATGGAACGATTCTACCCGAAAAATATCACAGTCAAAGTACCTTTTGACCAATTTGTAGCCAGCAATCCAGCATTTCAACAGTACTTGAAAGTAAAATGCACGCCCACCAGGACTCGTACGAAGAAACCAAGTCAATTTGTGGAGACTTATATCTTGACCGTTGCAACTACCAAATGTGTCAGAAATCAGCATTTACCAAGAAAGAAAAGAGATCTGGGTGCTCACTACGTGGAGAGTCGCATTCGTGGCATTGCGTTCGCATGCACATTACTCGATAATGGTTCTTCGATCAATCTTCTCCTCTTAGCTTTATATTACAAATTGGAGTTAGGTCCTCTCAGAAAATCATCATCTCTGCTCCAATTTGCCGATAAATCCACTAAGAGACCTAAGGGAGAAGTGAAAAATGTAGTCATCTTGATTGAGGGTATATAATACAAAGTGGACTTCACTATCCTTGATATGGAGACCCTGAACCATTGGAAAGAATCCCAAATCATTCTTGAAAGACCATTCTTATGGATCGCTAAAGCCGACTTTGATTACGGTACATGAATGATGAAATTCCGCTCTCCAAGCAGAGGGGTGGACTTGGAGATGAAGCAAACAAAGTGGCAAAGACCATACTCCGAATATACCACTGAATACTCAGAGACGTCAGAATGCAATCTCATCAGCACTACTGGACCGTGGGATCAACTTCCGGACATTCAAAGTGAGAGCACCTCATCAGAAGAAGAAACAATGCACAATGCAGTTTGCGAGATGTTGCCAAACCTATCTAGACACCCAGATACCTATCACCTTGATGACACAGAAATCCTTTCGGATTTGTCAGTCCCATCTTCTTCGAGTCAATCAAGAATTATCGATGACGAGTCGGACGCGGCTTTGGCCGAATTACCGCACTACTTTTGCGTTCCGACTCACCTTTCTTCAGAATTGGTAGCTAGCGCATCACAAAGTGATTCATCAGCAACCAACACAGAGCCAGATTCAAAAGTCATTCAGCCAGACCTAATTGAGGATTCAGATTTGGCAGAGCTGAAACCACTTCCTCCCACACTCAAGTATGCATTTCTTACTGGACCTAAAAATAAATTTCCTATGATCATTAGCTCATCATTGACTATAGATCAGGAATCTAGATTACTCGAAGTCCATGAGAGAAATCGAAAAGCCATCGGTTGGACTGTGTCCGATCTCGTAGGAATCAATCCCGCTCTCTGCTCGCACCAAATTTTTGTTGAGGATAACGCAAGGCCTTCCCTTGAATTTCAGAGAAGATTAAATCCCAATCTCCGGGAAGTAGTTAAGAAAGAGATAGAGAAATGGTGCAAAGCAGGGTTTATATACCCCATTTCTGACTCCAAGTGGGTGGCCCCCCTTCATGTTGTCCCGAAGAACTCGGGAATCCAGATTATCACCAACGAGGAGGGGGTAGAGATCGTGACCCGAGTACCCACGTCGTGGTGCGTCTGTGTCGATTACAGGTGCCTGAATGCTGTGACCAAGAAAGATTACTTTCCACTGCCATTTATTGATCAAATCTTGGAGAGACTTGCTGGGAAAGCGTTCTTCTGTTTTCTTGATGGGTACTCTGGCTACAATCAAGTAGCCATCGCTCCTGAGGATCAGGAAAAGATTACATTTACATGTCCTTTCGACGCTTACGCATTCAAGCGCATGCCATTTGGGCTTTGTAATGCCCCATGCACATTTCAGCGGTGCATGATTGCCCTATTTGCTGAAATGGTTGGTGATTTCCTAGAAGTATTCATGGATGACTTCTCAGTCCATGGTAATTCATTTGATACATGTTTAGCGCACTTGGATCGAGTCCTCCAGAGATGCAGGGAGGTTAACTTGGTACTCTCCTGGGAGAAAAGTCACTTTATGGTGACAGAAGATATCGTGTTGGGGCATGTCATCTCCAAAAAGGGAATGGATGTCGACTCTGCCAAGGTGGATGTGATCAAGAAACTTGAGCCACCAACCAACGTCAAGTCAATGAGGTCTTTCTTAGGGCATGTTGGATTTTATCAAAGATTTATCCCTGATTTTTCAAAGATCGCCCGCCCACTGACTGAGCTCTTAGGAAAAGACACCGAGTTTATTGTAAATCACAACTGTCTAGAAGCCTTCGAGCTACTGAAAAAGAAAATATGGGAATCACCGATATTACAAGCTCTCGACTGGTCTCTTCCCTTTGAGATCATGACTGATGCATCGGATTTTGTTGTCCGAGCTGTGCTTGGACAAAGAAGAGATGGAATTCCTTATGCAATTCATTATGTGAGTAAAGTGTTGGATCCTGCACAGAGAAATTATACAGTAACTGAAAAGGAAATGCTTGCAGTAGTTTGGGCCCTTGAAAAATTTAGATCATAAATACTGGGCTCCAAGGTGATGATTTTCACTGGTCATACGAAAGTTAGATATCTAATGGATAAGAAGGATGCCAAAGCACGACTTTTGAGATGGAAATTATTAATCCAGGAATTTAATTTGGAGATCAAGGATAAACCTGGAATAAAGAATGTTGTTGCTGATCACCTTTCCCGAATTGAGCAAAACAATTATCTTGACACCAGACCAATTAAGGAGACTTTTCCAGACGAGTCAGTTTACATTACTGACTCAGTCCCATGGTATTCCAACATAGTGAACTTTCTTGTCTCCAAGAAGGTTCCCTTTGGTTGGACCAAGAGAATGATTGATCAATTGAAGTCAGATTCAAGAAAATACCATTGGGACGATCCTTTCCTTTTCTATGAAGGACCAGATTGCGTCTGGCGAAGATGTATTCCTCAGGAGGAATACCAGAGTGTCCTCACACATTGTCATTATGTCGAGGCTAGAGGACACCATTCGGGAAAGAGAACCGCACACATGGTACTCCAATGTGGATTTTACTGTCAGACCTTATTTCGAGATGCTAATGATTTTGTACGGTCGTTCCCGATTTGTCAAAGAATGGGAGGGGCTGTTGGTTATAGAGATAAAATGCCCATGCAACCAATGATTTTATGTGATGTTTTTGATGCATGAGGGATTAATTTTATGGATCCTTTTCCCAATAGCCATGGATTTGAGTACATCTTGTTAGCGGTTGATTATTTATTGAGATGGGTAGAGGCTATTCCAACCCAAACCACATATAGCAAATCGTTTGTAAGTTTATCAAGGATAATATCATTGCAAGGTTCGGAGTTCCAAAAGTCTTGATTTCGGATGGGGGTAGCCACTTTGTGAATAAGGAAATGAGATCTTTGGCTAAGGAATACAAATTTGAGCATAGAATAGCCAACTCATATCACCCACAATATAATGACATGGCAGAGGTTTCTAATAGAGAGGTGAAGGTTATTCTTCAGAAATTGATTTGTAATAATAGTAAGAACTGTTCAAAACTGTTGGACCAGGTTCTGTGGGCCTATAGGATAACCTACAAGACTCCACTCGGTACTTCACCTTTTAGGATGATCTATGGCAAGCCATGTCATTTACCTGCAGAGTTAATTCACAAATCAGAACATGCGATCAAAAAGCTAAATTGGAGTTGTCACCTTGGGAAATTATACCGAGACTTAAATTTGAATGAGCTAATTAAAATCTGAAATCGTGCATACGACAAGAGTGTGATCTATAAGGACAAGGTCAAGAGATGGCATGATAGACACATTAGACATAAAACCTTTGTCCCTGGGCAGAAAGTGTGATTGTTCAATGCTCGGTTGAAGATTTTTCACGGGAAACTCAAATCAAAGGACGGGTCCCTACACTGTCATCGATGTGCATACCAACGGAAGTGTGGATATTGCCGAACTCAAAGATGATGCACAACCTTTCTCAGTGAATGGGCAATTGTTGAAGCCATATATAGAATCATCCAAAGAGCAGACAATTCAAGTTGAGGTCATCTACTTCATGCAGAGTGAGCACATTGAAGATTCATCAGATAATTCCCCCTCCCGAGCTCATCGGTCTCCTTGTACAACTTCTTCCTCTACTTAGGCCAAGGCCTAAGTATAGGGGGACTGATGCCATCTGTATATACCATCCTTCCCATCTCACGATCATTCCAATTCCACCCTTCTTCTATACCTAGGCTGACCAGAGCCTAAGTATAGGTGGAACCAATGCTCATATGTATATACTCTCCTCATTCATAGATCCCGACCACCACACTTTCGCTCTTCTTCTATACTTAGACTATTCACAACCAAAGTATAGGGGGGGACCGCTCTTTCTTTTTCTTTTACACTGTCTTACTCATAGCCTGAGCTATGTCTTCTTTATGCTTCTTGTGCTCTGAGGACACAACACTCGCTAAGTATAGGGGGGTCTGTATTTATACTTTGTATATATTTTACCCATATCTCGTACTTTCACGTAAGTCTATATGTATTTACGGGGTAGGTAACTAACTTGAAAAAAAAATAACAACAACAACAAAAAGAAAAAGAGTTTTGCTACTAACACTGATTGTGTCCAACCCAAAATTTTTCAAAAAAGGCTTCTTATTCATTTTTGCATAATTTTTTTTAAAAATTATTCCCTTGCATAAAAAAATTCCAAAAAAATCACAAAAAGAAAAAATATGTCTGCATTTCTCACACCCGCACTTCATCCAGCATTTCATTCATTTGCATCTGTGAAAAGTCATTGGGTTCTGAACCGAGTTATGAGCAGAAACCGAGAGTGGTCTGGACGTGACCTTAATCCACCTAATTTTCAGAACTTCAACGAGAAATAGGATTTTAGAAGCTTCAGGCCTTTGACTTAATTCTTTGAGTTCCACATGATAATGTACAGCGTTTGACTCTTAATGTCTAACCTGGTCTCTTCATTCTAGGTACGACTCTGGAATAGGGAATTAATTTTTACTCTCGCACTATGCACTTAGCTCAACTCAGACAGTATGTTGGAAGGCTGTGTGAGTTTCTTTTTTGGTAGCGTGGGGTTGAAATAAAGCTTTGGAAAATGGATGGATGGCTGGGCATAATTTTTCTAAGATCCAAAAAAAAGTAGGGAAACAAAAAGATTCTATATCCATAGGGGCACAACAAGATCCAAGCAGAACCACCAAAAATCCAAAGAAGCCACTACCAAATAAATATCTGACCAAAAAGGTCCAAGCTTCAAGAAAACCTGTAGATCTTGGTGGAGACTCGGCTACACTGGCCTGCTTCACAAGGAGAGGTGACTACACTGTCCACCCTCCAATTTTTTCTCCTTCTTCTAACTTCTCCCACAATTCGATTGTGAACACAACGCAACAGACCTCAGAAGGAAATACCTGACTCCCCGAGGACAAGTTACTAGAGAGGAGGTTTGCATGGTAGTCCGGAATTATGGATGGGAAGAGCAAAAACCCTTCACACACATGAGTCAATTATTCAATGTTCATAGGGTATGCTTTGGGAAGAGGATTGATTTAAGATGACTTCTGAGCTGAAACTGTGATAATGATGTGTAGAACGTGAAGGCTGTTGATTTTAAAATTCTAAGTCTCACAGAAGTTCCGCCAAACCAATAATCTAAAGGTCGAGTCTAGTTTCATTTTCACCTTCAGCTCATGGTCATGGTATGGAACCCAATCTCATTTCACCTCATGGTATTTCTTTTGATGCTCAGGGTCGAGCATGGTTTAAGTATAGGGGGATGATGAATCTCAGATTCATCACTCTAAATCTCATTAATTAAGCTCAAATTCCTCAAAATCATTAGCATTTGTCCATTTATTCTGCACAATTAGCATTCATGCATATTTTAATAAGAATTGCATATTATCACTTATTTTTGCACAAAATAAGAAGCTAAAAATCCCAACCAAAATTGACATGTAAATAGCCTAACTTCCCTGATGTGTAACTAATTCTTGCTAAGTCCGAATGACCCAAAACCACCTCCACTGTGTACATATCACTAACAAAAATAAAGAAAAATATAAAAAAATCACAAACCCAAATAAGTGGACCAAAAACCCAAATCCTAGTTTCAGGATTTCTAGACTAAAACCCTCACATCTTCCTCATCCAGTGTCCGTTTTGATCCTACTCACTTTTGAACTAATGTACATTCAATTACTTTAAAACAAAACCAAGTTTAAGTGAATCAGATCTCATATGTGAAAGTTGGGTTTTGGGCCTCTTTTGTACATTTTATTTTAGTAGTTATTTGACCTATTACTTTATGTACATAATTAACCTATTTTATTTTATTTCTTTTTCATTTGTCTTCTTTGATCAAAGTTTTATTAAAATACGCAAAAATCCAAATCCAAACTGAGCTTGAAATCAAAGAAACAAATTGAGTCCAAGTCTTCATTAATTGTCTGTACAAAATCGGTCTTTTTCGTGTTTTATTTTATTTCTTCTTTTTCTTAATTAATAAAAATCCAAAAAAATAGAATAACGTGTAAATATTTATCTTTGATTTTACCATATTTTTCCAGATTTTTATCTATTTTAAAAAGGATAAAAAATTATAAAACCCAAAAATCAAGGTATTCTATGTACATTGGTTACCCCAAAAATATCACTTCATGCAAATGATCGATTTTGATTTTGATGTCTTTATGAAAGTTGGTGTCTCATCGAGACGAGAAATTTTCGTGAAGAAATGTTTTTGATCCGAGGTCGTTTGCTATTTCTTTTTTATTTTTCTTTATATTTATTTTCTGATTTTTGTGGGGATGACACGTGACAGCTCCTGGAGCTGCCACGTGTCACCCAGTTTTTTGAGACTTTTATTAGTTCTTTTTATAGAAAAATTAATTAAACCGTCACACATGCAACGCTCGTGCCGACCAAGCACGTGATCTGCACGTACATCGCCTGCACCCTCACTCTCTATGGCCGCCACGTATCACCATCGTGGCCGTCCGATATCGGCCAACCCCTGTCCATTTCACGCCTCTGATATCAATCGAACTCCGGCCACCTCAATCTTCCCAGATCTCCGATCCTCCATAGATCTCGTGCCGCCTCCTCTCAATCAGCAATCCCGACCACTTCTCCAGTCAAATCAACTCCCCGATCTCGTCGTCTCCACTAACCTTGCACGAATCCCCGACAACCCCCTTCCCTTCTCCAACCAAACCCCTCGACCCTATAAAACTCCCTCTGCCTCGACCCTTTTGACCCATCCGCCATTCACACGTTGAATCCCCCCTTCTTCAGTAGTGACAATCCGAGAGCCCTCCATCGGCATGATCCGAGGACATCGTCCTCGTTGCAGCCCTGCCATTGCACCGCTGCTTCGCTCTGGTATTTTGTTGTTGAGCCCCCTCCAGGTATCCACCGCAACTTCACATCATAAACATCCCCATCACCTCATCTTCTATGTCGAATCCACTATCATCTCCGATCCCTCGTACGACCTCTTCGACCTCTCCGCTTCACAACTCATCTGCTCAGGTCGATTGAGCACCTACAACTACGCCCCAGTCACATCTGAAGACCAGAAGCTTCGCCGGCCTACTGCAATCCACAACACGATCATCTGCAACGCTTCTCAACGGCCTCGACTTCACTTACGGTTATCTGCATCACCGGTCGTCTTCTTCACCTCCACCGTCAAACGCCATGCCAGCGACTACGACCCGGCCTTCATCGATAGCTCATCCTCGAGTTCGACGAGGCATGCCAACATCGCCACGTAGATGCCTTCGGACCAAGCCTCCATCTAAACCCGATACTCGCACGTGAGGGTCACGTGATCCGCGGGAGATTTGCAACGAAGCCCCTAGAGTCCTTCTATTTGCGTATCAACCCCCGCTGACCAGGTCACGTGCTCGGCACGTGACTTGCTGGAGATTTTGCAGAGGACCACCCTGATCTTTCGGTAATTTCAAAATAGTTTTCTTTGCATTTTTGTTCTATTTTATTATATATATTACAGAAATACCCCTATGTTCCCTCTCTATTTTGAACAACTACATTGCATTATTTTATTATCAAAAAATAGCATTTTGTTCTTCACTTAATTCTCTACATCCTGACATATTGTGGACATTTTGATGATCAGTGGTTAATTAATAATTAATCTTTTGTGGAAAATTGCATATTTTGCCCATCTTCTGCTTTAAAATTTATAAATGATTAACCGTTGTTCTAAAAATTCCTAAAAAATCAAGGATTGTAGAATTATTTTTAACATTGGGCCCCAAAAGAACTGCATTTTCATGCATAGTTTGCCTTGTAAAAATCATTGTGCATAATTCAATAATTGATTTTTAATAAGTACTAAATCTCACATTTTTGAGGTTCAGGACTTTTCTGAGATCCATTACCTAGTGATAGATCTTAGGTAATTTTATTCGTTGAAAAAAATAAGATTAATATTTATTATAATTAAATATTTAAATTCACTTTGTTTGCATTTAAAAATTCATAAAAAAATTCATCTTGCATCCAAAAATTCCAAAAAAATTATAGTGCATCATTTCATCATAATTACCATCTTGGCCAAATGTCATATTTTTCGGACATCATTTAATCATTATTTACATTTTAGTCCCTAAAATAGGCCAAAATTGCATCTCTAATCGCATAAAAATACAAAAAAGACCGTCTCAAAAACCGTGCACAAACTTTGTTAGACAAAATTCTAGGTTGTTTCTTTGCCTCCTTGTATTCGACCTTGGGACTTATCCGAGTAAAATAAACCTAAAACCACATCGATTTAAATTGATAAAAATTAATTGTGGTTATTTCTTGACTAATTTCGATTGCTCTCCTACAATGAAACAACACATATTTTTAAGCGAAAATCTAATCCATGACATATATTTTACATAGGCAAATCTCGGAACCGTCACCCTATTTATTTTAGTGTGCACATAACATCACAAAAATAGAATAAAAATATATTTATACACCTAAAAACAAGTTATAAATAAATAAAATAATATAATGAAATAATAAAAAATATACAAAATAAAAATGAAATAGTGAAAACATAGATGAATATACCTATAATATACCCCTAAAAATTAACTACCAATAAATAACATCAAAAAAATAAATAAAAATCACAATAAAATACTATATAAAATAATTTTTTTATTTTATACTAAAAAATTAATAAAATTAGTTATTATTTTAAATAATTAATATCTAATAAAGATTCAGTTTTGTCTTATAGTAGGCTTGCATGGACCAATCACAACGCTCCGACCGTTGATCCCTGGTCAACTCCCTTCCCAGGCGTCTGACTTATGCCACCCGTCTTTTCCCCCGTTTTCCTCCCATTTTCCCGCTCGTTTCGTCCATCCATCTCGCTCGTTCTCTTCATGAGATTTCATCTCTGATCTCCTGTGATTTACGCCAAGCCTCTGGATTGCTTGTACATAGCTTTGATTTCTCCCTAATCGCCGGCCAATAAGGGCACCTACACTTGTCTTTAAATAAAGACATCCTTCTTCCTCTTGCTGTTTGGTCATCTTCCGAACCCTAGAAACCCTCAATATCGACCTAGAGCGTATCCCCGTGATAGTGGGAGTCCCCTGAGCTTCCACGATGATTGGAGGAGGAGGAGATGCACCCAGGCGGCCGTCGCCGACCACCTGTGCTCCCTTTCTCCAGGGAAAGGTACGAGCTACACCATTTAAGCTTTTCTAGGTAGATTTAGTTCCGTATTTCATTTTTAGCATTTAAATTCACTCTTTAGCTGATGAGTTAGGGTAGTTAAGCTTAACCCCCCTCGCCGGGGCTCCCGAGCTCCGGCATTTGTTTCACCGTTCTACACTGTTCCTCTGACATCGCAACCACCTCCATCTCTTTCCCTCTCCGCTTCTCCACATTTGGCTCACCTTCAGTCACCCAGATCACCCCGTGATCTGGAGATCAGTGCTTCCTCCACCACTCTCATCGGAGCATACTCTCATTGGCCCCATCTCTCACCTATTCCACGCCTAATCAGGTCGAGGCAATTTGCCCTTGACCCGTGAGCTTATCGGTGCAGGTCCCATGCCAGAGGAACCCCATATGGGGGGTCTTTGAGGATAAAAGGAAGATCGAGCAACATCGGATCGCCAAGGCTTGATCAGCGAGCCCTGGACACTTTCGAGCCATCCTCCCGACATGGAACGACATGCCAAGCATGAAGAGCATCTCAACATGTCAGGAGGAGGTTGGAGCATCAAGCAAGAGGCTATCGAGCGAGCCCAGGGGAAGTCTTCTTCCCAATTCTTTTAAGTCCATATAGGACCATTCATTCGCTCCTGTTCTTCCCACGCTACAGGAGGCGTCCGATCATTTGAGCCCCAGCTGTCAGATCGCGTCCCACAGTCTAATCTTAGCTGTCGCCTACGAAGAGGTCTCACCCGCTCTGACGATGCCTCATGTATTAGTGAAGGAGAGCGAACCGTCAGATCCCACATGTATATGGGTAATTTGCACCTTATCCCCACTTACGTTTTGTATTTAATATCTCATCTTGTAAATAAAAATGTATATTTTAAAATAAAATGGACATTTTGTAAAAAAGCCCCTGCACTTATTTTAATTACATTCAGGTCAATTCCAGCTCAGCTCACGTGTCGTCGCACGTGAGTTGGGCAAATTGCATGTAAGCTCCTTCCACTTTCTGTATTTATTTCTTAGTCCAATAAAATTTGAATTATTTTTGGGAAAATTGCACTTGAACCTCTGAAATTTATTTTATTTACAATTGTGTCCTTGTCAGTCTGTATTTTTGGTGCTTGGATTACATTTATTAAAAATAGCACTCTAACTCTTTAAATGGTACAAAAATAGGGTAGCAAGTACTTTCATGCCACACTTTTATTTTGCATTTTTGGGTATTTTAACCATTTATTAAAAATCAAAAGGAGCATATTTTTGTCCTATCTAATATAAAATACCAAAAAATATAAAAACATTTCTGAAAAATCTCAAAAAATGTATGTTTCTTATTTATGTATGTTTAGCCTTCAGATATAAAATCATAAAAATGGAAAACGAAAACTCTTAAAAATCGGAAAACTCTAAAAACTTTTAAAAAATCTAAAAATTCATCAAAAATTCCAAAAATATGTTTTTCTATTGTATAAGTTTCTCTATAAAATTATCTATCTTTAAAATTGATTTAGATAATTTTGGACATAATTTACTATTTTTAATATCCAATTTAATTTCAATCTATTTATTTAATCCTTGGTTTGGGATATTTTTTACTTTAAAAATCCTTAAAATTGTAAAAATCCTAGAAAATTTTAAAAAATATTATAAAAATATCTAAAACCTAAAAATAATGCATTTTCTATATTTTATTTATTTTTATTAGTATTTAAAATTATATTATCTTATATGGCATATATAACCTTATATGTATTATACATCTTTAATAAAAAGAAAAAGATATATAAAAAATATAAAAATATAAAAAGAAAATATAAAAATAGAAAATTAAAAATAAAAAATATATATAAAATCACAAAAATAATATTAAAAATATATAAAACCAAAAACCCACAAAAACAATAAAAAATGGACATAAGAAAGGAACACGTTTTTGTACATTATTTTGCCCCCATCTACCGTTTGCTCCCTGAGTTCGACAGTTCGACCTCTACACATGCTTAAACCAATACACATTTGTTGTAAAGTTATAATAAATTTGAACTCCATATTTTTGATATTCATTGCTTTATTTACATTGTGGGTTAATTTCTGATCGATTGGAATTTCGTCTGAGGTCGCTTCGACGACTGTTAGCCCGCCTTGTGGATTGGCATGACTTCTGCTAAATCTCTATCATCAGATGGTGTTGTTGCCAGGGAGCAACACCACATAGATTGGGTCTATTTGTTTGTTCTTGATCTCTTTTCTATTTCCAGTATTTATTTATTTTGTTCATTTATTTCTTTTTGTCTTTTATTTATTTTCTACGTTGATTGATATTAATTGTGAACTATCTGACACTCATTCTTGTTTGACTTTGTTGCGAGGGACCGTCATGCAAGGGGGGACTTCATAGGAGGACTTGCGCACCCGAGCAAGGTGGAGACAGCTTTCTGACTTAACCGGCAGGAGAGAGCAGCAGAGGAAGGCATGAAGGAATTTTTGAAGATAATTTTCTCACATTTTCCTTTTTATTTATTTAGTTCTGTTTGTAATTCATGTGGGAGAGAGACCTTAATTCGGACTCTCCTAGACACTGCTACTTCACGAGGTCTAGTGCCCGAGGGATTGTTCCCTTGGGGGCCTCATCGGATTTTTTGCATTGTCAACGCTTTCTTTTTATTTTTTTTTGCTTTTATTTTTTTCCTTCGTGTGATTGAGCCCTAGTTGTAGGATTGCTTGACGATAGATTAGATCCAAACACTTAATCAATTATTGCATGTGCCTATAGTCTACATATGAACCTAGTCAAATATTAAATTGTCAGTTATTTAGACTTGAGATCGAGAACCAAAAGAAGTGCTATACAACACTTGCAGGATCCGCTATGGCAGACACCGATGCACTTCAGAGACCAGACTTTTGGATCTCAGTTCTAAGTAGATGACATTTTATGCTTCACGATAATAACAATTTCTCATCTAGGGTAATTTCATCAGTTGCATTTGCATATAGTGTAGGTTTCAATCCTATTATGTATCCCGCATGGAGAGAGTTGGGAAGCAATGTAAGTCTCCTGACTTTGCATGCATCATCAATTTTTGACTTGCATGGCTTTTACGACATTCTCCCTCTGATTTTGATCACCTAGGATGCTAAATAGAATTGGAAACCCTTTAGGTACGTGCATTGAAAATAACAAAAAAGTGATAACCTAAATAAAAGTGGGACTGTTAACTCTATTGGACCTTAAAAATAAACGTAATGGATTCATTGCTTTGGGGAGATCAACCCCCCACATTGTATGTGCATTTTATTCCTACGTACACGCTAAGGATTAGTGCCCAAACTCCATGTCCATGTCTATATTCGGTTTGTACAACTTTTTGTAAAATCACCCAACTCTAAAAATGAAAAGATAAAAGACCACCATCTCGGTCTTCACTGTTTTGAGTAGGTGAACTTGGGGTTTGCTTTGATTGTGATTTTTAGTCCATCTACGTTTCATTCTTTCTTCGAGTTTCCAGTCCCATCAGTGTGAGTCATTCTGATAATTGAGTCCCTCTCCCTTTCTTGTTTATATATTTCCTCATATGCATCCGAGTCGTGATATTGGATCTTGAGCTTCACCAACTTCACCGTATTTCACGGCTTTTCTCATTGCCAATATCACCCCATATCTAGTCTGGTTCTAAGAGACTCTCTCCTTGAACCACAATTTTGTCTACGTCCACTTTCATCTCGCCCACCCTCCTCGTTCCCTCTGTGTCATCCCTTCTTTCACCCGGGATTGTTGCACTTGTAAAAAGGGCCCGCATTGAGGTTTATGGTTTACATTGATTATTTGAGTAAGCCGGGAAAGTTTTAGGATGTTGAGATTGGTGTGCTACTTTTGGTTTATATGGCTTCAGATCTGTGCATAGAACCTATTGAGGATTTTTATGTTTGCACAATCAAGGTGTGATTCTTTATTGAGAGTTTCTGATCTTGCACACCGGATTGAGGATAAGATTTATTTGGATGCTTTGATGACGATTTCAGGAGTTCTGACTAAACGATCTATTTTGAGGTTATGCTCGTCTTGATTCAGATGTTTGATGTATTATCTCGATATGTGCTTCGGAGCGATGGTGCCCAGAACTCACATGATTTCACTCATCTCCTTGATTGATCCATCCTCCATCTCCCGATTCTTCCATTCATCTGTAGCACTTAGAGGATTCTTGCTAGCATCTCGAGCCATCTCAACTGATTTTATTGACTTGAGGGACACATTACAACTGACCTGATTGACTCCTATCCCTCCCATGATCTTATGCCCTCTTATTGGTGATTGATTGACTATTTCGAGGACCTGAGATTTGATGCCAACAATCACATGATCTTCAATGACTTAGTTGCATGCTCTCGTGGACTATCTGCGGGAGAATATGACATTTTTTTTACGCTCGATTTCATTCACTACTTGTGCTTCCATTTTGTTGGAGCACGAAACTGAGTCATCAGATATATGTTATCGGTCTCGCTATCTGAGTGTGCTTCTGATTTGTCGGAGTAGGATACCTATTTGTTTGGACTCCTTTGAGTCTTCTCTCCTTGACAACCCTCGCAAGGATGAGTCACACTTTCTGATCGTTCTCTGCCTAGATCATAGTACTCCATGAGGGTTATTTGCAGGAGACTGTGTCAGTTTCTCGATCTTCCGTCTCTTCTACTGGGTAGCCGATCTATCATCTCCCGGGACTGCTCTGTCTGACTCCTTTGAGTTCACTCACCTTGACGACCCTGGCAAGGTTGAGAGTTGTTATGATATTCATCGCTTAGTTGCATTACTCCCTGAGGACTATCTACAGGAGGATGCAACACGTTCTCTATGCTCGGTTCCACTTGCTGATTGTGTCTCCGATCTGGCGAAGCATAGAACTCAGTCGTCTGACACATGCTTTCGATCTCACTACTTTGGTATGTATCCAATCTATTAGATCACATGACCAATTTATTTGGACTCCTTTGAGTCCTCTCTTCTTGACGGTCCTCGCAAGGATGAGCCATCTTCCTTTGATTATTTTTTTGTTTAGTTGGCAGTATACTCCCTGAGAGTTATCTGCGGGACGCTGCCACACTTTCTTAATCCTCTTCTGTCGGTAGCCGACCTGTCACCTACTGAGACCATGCTTGATGATCCGTCTGATGGATCTTTGACTCATCAGAGTCAGCTCATCATGATGACCCTCGCAAGGGAGAGCTTTGTTCTGACTATTCATTGCCTAGTATGTATCACTCCCCGAGGGTTATCTGCGGAAGGATACATCATTTTGTAGGTACTCGGTTTTACTTCTGGTGTTTCCTCTTTTGTGGAACACATAGTCGAGTCTTCTGTTTACATTGAGATCTCTGACTCATCTAAGTCTGCTCACCTTGATGACCCTCGCTGAGCTGAGCTTTGTTTTGTGGTATTCATTGTATCCCCAATTTTCGAACTTTATGACATCCATATACCCCGCCGCATAGATAGTCTCATGTTCTTCACTTTTTGTACCTTATTAAGACTTTGATTGGCCTGGAGGACCCTGCACTTCTCACTCTTCCTCCATGTCTTACGGTATTGGCTCTGATATCTCATTCCTTTCTTATGGGCTGATGATCTACTTCTCGCTCCGGTTCCCTGTTTAGTTTTCGATCTCTTTTCCCTGGTCGCTGACACCCACTTGATTGCCTATTAAGGTATTCTTCTCTTCCTAACTGCATCACCACTCTCACAGGGAGATAATGATGAGAGTACGATGTCAATTATCAGATACCGTCCTATAATTCACCAGTCTGTATTTGTGTATACGTGTTTTGTCTTATACTCCTTCTTTCTCCCGTATGTCATGTGTTCCCCAGATCATTCGCCATATCTGTGTGTCTATACTTAGGACATACCTTTTCCTAAGTATAGGGGTTACACACACCATGTTGTTCTTTCTTCATTCCATTTTAGCACTCTTGTCGTTGCTTATGCTTAGGGCTCTTTTATCCTAAGTATGGGGGGTCATGTATACATTCTATTCGATCTTTTCATCTATCATCATCTGTCTTTTCTTCTTTTCCTTTTTCAATTTTCTTTTTCTACCAAAGAGGTATCGCCCATTTTTTGCCAGTTTTCTATACTTAAGATGTACTTTATCCTAAGTATAGGGGGAGGGAGGTGCACCCCGAGTTCTTTCATTCTTCGATCCCTTCCATGGTCTCCTCTCTTATTGATTTTGTCTATTATATTTAGGGATATCTCACCCTAAGTATAGGGAGAGATAAACCGAGCTGTGATCTGTTTATTCCCATCCTTGACCCTCCCTGCATGTAGAATACAGTCTGCTATACTTAGGATTATTTGATCATAAGTATAGGGGGGACAATCAACTTCTCATTGATCTATTCATTCATTTATTATTTAGACTTTTCTATACTCAGTACGAGTTACGTCTTCTCTTGTTCTTTTAGACCTATGAGGACATGACTCAAGCTAAGTATAGAGGGGTGATGATCCGCTAACGCAACTCGGGTTAAGGAATATCTAGGGTCGTTGCGACCCGAATTGCGAGGTGCGGTCAACAAGGAAAATCATAGACCACCAACAAAATCAGACAAGCATGAAAACAAGGCAAGCTATCATGCTATTTATTTAACCTGGTATAGCCACCGGGTTCGAACACAAGGAGCACTGGAAAAATCCTATGAAGTAGTCAAGTAATCCAAAAGAAATCAGAATGTTTTTGGTGGTTTTCAGTTTTCAAATTTTATATTTTCTTTGAAGAAAATGAATAAGAAAAGAAAAGAAAACACAACACAACAATTTTTATTAAGATATAAAAAGCTCAAAAATTCAAAATAAAATTATTTTGTGTTTTTAGAATATTCAAAAGTTTTTGAGTATTTTATGGGCTTTGTCTGATTTTTATAAGATTTTCTAATAACTAAAGAAAAACAAAAATATCAAACAGTGTACAGCTTGGATGAGGATGCAAATTAAAAATATCTCAAATGCTCTAAAATCATGGCAACAATTTTATGTGAAAGTATAAAACAAAATCTAACTACAGAAATTGAAAAACACATTTTTTTGATTTTTAGAAAATTTTTAGTGGTTTTTATAAGGTTTTTGGTCTTTTGTGATTTTTAGGTGTTTTATAAAATAATCAAATGAAAATGGTACAGAAATTAAAACAACACAAAACAAACACTTCATTTTTTTTGGAATTTTTGAAGTATTATTCTATTTTTTTATGGATTTTCTAAATTAGACAAAGGTAATTTTTAGGGTTTTTGATTTTTAGAAAATAACAAATAAAATCAAAATGCGTCACAAAAATTATAAAAAATATTACATAGTAACAGGATCTGTAGGTAATTTCTTGGGAATTTTGGAGTAGTTTTGATATTTATTTAATTAAAAATGCAACACACAGTTTGTAGGGACCTAAATGCAAATTGTTAAAGTTTTTGTACTAAATGATAACATGTATAAAAAGCCCAGGGAGAAAACTACAATTTGTCCAATCAAATCCGCACATGCATCAAATATACACTCATAGGGGCATATATGCAATTTCAAAAAATCTATCAATTAAACATTAACATAGGAAAGCTTTAGGTCTAAATATGCAAATACACCAAAGTGCACGTGATGACGTACGTGTCTCCAGACAGGGGGACTAAATGCAAATAACAGAAACTATAGGGGCTAAACTGCAAATAGGTTCAACTATAGATTTATTTTACAGACTAAAATGTAAACTAAAATAAATGCGGGGTGAAAAGGGAAAGATACCCTTGCAGCACCTGAGGCACGCGTGGGGTGGACGCGTGTCGACTGTTGGAGACGGGCATGGACGCGCAACTCTAATGGTGTAAGGCGTCAGATCTGACGGTGCCAGAACAGTCGGGGACGTGGGGCGCACGTGACCGTCAGATCTGACATCCAACAGTCTGACAAGGTGGCTGGATGGATGGTCGGGAAGTGGTCTGGAAGGTCCCGGTCGATCCAACAGAGCGGAGTGTATCTGAAAGAACAAGTGTCATGCGAACTTCACCGGAACCAAGGAAGAGATCCCCGACCCCGATGGACGATCGACGAGCACAGGCCTGATGGCGAGACGCTTCTACGTCGACTAGATGGCTCGAATGGATGCTCCAACGGCTGGATAGGCGTGTCAACAGTGAAGTCCTGGAGCTGCTCCAACGAGCCTAGGTGAGGATGGAAAGAGGGCTTCCAATGTGCGAAACAACCTGCAGAGGATAGCTCTCACTCGGAGCTATGATTCGATCCAGATTATTTGAGCTAAAAAGGAAAGAAGCGATGCAGGGTGGACGTAGGTCTCCGGCGAAGGCGATGGAAGGAGACCTCGAGCTTAATCTCGGCTAGATAGGCTAAGATCAAGGTGATTAGGACGCAAAGCTAGATATAGGGTGAATGTGCGATGATATCGGAGTAGATGGGACAGGGGAACGGAGCTCCGACCGGCTGGTCGGAGCGAATGAAGGTGCAACAACGTCGAGATGAAAGGTTGGATCGAAATGACCAACGCGAGGGGTAAAAGGCTCACCTGAAGATCTGGATCAACTCCCGAGCTCTAGGCGAAGGTGGTCATCGGGATGATGGCCTCGACCGGGTGGAGGAAGGTAGGGAAGGCTTCTCGCGGAGGAACTCCGGCCACAATGGTTGAGCTGCGGTGTCGTTGCACCAAATCGAACACCAGGCGGTGCTCTAGACGTTTGTCACTTTGCTGGAGGTGGCTAGGGTATCAAGAGGGAGAGAGGCACAAGCTACCGGGATGGGGAAGAGGATGAGACAATTTATAGGGCTCCCAAGTGGCTGGAAATAACGGGCAAGGGCACACAATCCGAGAAAGATCCATGCCTCCATAGGGATCCGTGAGGGTCTGGGATCCATGGGGAAGACACGGGCGAAAATTCGTGGTGAAAGGACACACGACCCGCCTGGGAAAATAGGGAGAAGGAGGTCCGGCCACGCAGTCGGGTCAGGTCAAGCCTTGGAAGAGGGGGTTGACCCCGATCAACATGCGCATGCGGACCAATCAGGAGCGGCGCCGGAAGAGGACAAAAGCCGCTACAGGACAAAATATCAATGAAAATAATAAATAAATAAATTAAAAATAGTAAATGAATTTAAATTTTAAAATGAATAGAATGAAAAATGTTTATTATTTTTCAAAGCATTTTTCTATGATATTTATTTATTTTTTTAGAAAATAAATTAGTCTATATACAATATAGAGTACTATATACAGATATATTATACCTATGTATTTTGTTTAATTATTTTTAATTTATTATTTTCACAAAAATACCCAATTTCATATTTTATTTTTTTGCACAACATCATTTTTGGAGTATAAAATAATTTTTGTTTTATTTTTATTATTTATTTATAGGTATAAAATAAATAGAGAAGGGAATGTATATTCATGCATTATGTACAAGTGATAGCTTTTTATTTTGTTTTTATTTTATTTTAATATTCTAATTTTTATTTTATTTTAGAGATATATAAGGAGGTAAAAGAATATATTTTATTTTTATTTTGGCAAAAATAATTTATTTACGCATGTGGAATATACAATATAGAGTGGGTCCTATCTCTCTCTACATATTTTATTTGGTGATCATGCTAATGCTCGGCCCTCTCTTGGGGTTCGAGAAACTCTGTATTTATTCTAAATACCTCCTTCCTATATCTTTTCCTTTATTCTTTTATTTTTGCACAAATACATGCTAATTATGTAATATTAACACATGCATGCATATTGCTAAGTTATTCTATTTACACCTATTTACATGATGCCTTGCCAAGATACTTAGCTAAAATAAAAGAATAAAGAGTGATGAACAAGGATTCGTCACCCCCCTATACTTTACCTTTGCTAGTCCCTTAGCAAACACTTATTTGAAAAAGAAGTGAAAAGACATTGAAAAGAAAAAGAAGGAGAGTCAAGGTTGATTATTAAACTTGTCTTCATTAATGGAGCTCAATCAAACCTTTGGATTATTAGTTTGTCGGAACCTTTTTTTGGACCTCAGTTTAAAACTCAACAACCTCTAAGTTCTACCAATCTATGGTCAAGACTCCTCAATAATCCAGATCAGAACAAGTCTACATACACAAACTCTAATGACCATGAATCTTTTCTTCTACTGTGTAAGTGATATGTAGCTCCCCACCTCAAAAATGGCAAAGGAACAACCCTCTTAACAAGGTAACTCTAATGCCCTAGTCTGGCAGCTCTTTCCTCGAGGAGTGGGGTATTCTCTTCTAAGTTCAAGTTCAACCGTCTCAAGAAGAGGAGGAAGAAGAGAATTGATAGAGAATAGGTAATATAAGCTTTGCTTTATTTGGCTATATACACTCCAGTAGGTATTTCATTTTCTATCATACCCACCACTTTTTTTGGAGTTTTTCTTTCTTTTTCACATTTTGTTTGATGTGCATATGTTAGGGCTACGTCAACGACCAGTGCTCATGATCTAGATATGGTTTGAGCTGCTGCTCGTTAACACGAAAGGTGGACTCAAATGACATCTCAGATATGTCTATACTCCCGTTGTCATGCACCTTTCGGACCAGGTATGGTCCCTTCCACTTGCTCTATAATTTCTATGGAAATAATCTAAGCCTGGCATCAAACAACCATACTCTCTGATCTGGCTCAAACTGCTTATGGCTGATATGAGAATCATGTCATTCCTTTACTCGCTCCTTGTATTATAGGCTGCTCGAAAAGGCTGTGTCTCTAAGCTCCTCCAGGGCTGCCGATTCTGCCTTCCTCTGATCTCCTACACTCATTGGATCCAATAATATATCTGTGATATCCCACAGTGACTTGTGCCTAATCTCAACAGGTAAATGGTAGGGCTTGCCATAAACGAGGCGAAAGAGAGATGTACCCAAAGGAGTCTTGAAGGAAGTCCGATAACAAGACTGAGTCCAAAAGCTGTGACCAATCCTTTCGGTCTAGGCGGACTACCTTCTGCAATATAGTCTTGATCTCCCTGTTCGACACTTCAGCAAGACCATTGGTCTGAGGATGATACAGAGTGGCTACTTCAAGTCTATGCTGAACTTGCTAGCAAGGACCTTTACCTTGTCATTGAAGAAATGAGACCCCCCGTCAGATATCAAAACTCTAGGCACCCTGAACCATGATATGATATTCTTCCTCAAAAATTACAAACAGTCCTAGCATCTGCGGTTTGAGTGGGGATGGCCTCAACCCAATGACTATCATAATCCACAGCCAACAGAATGTACTCGAATCCCTGACTCTTAGGGAATGGACCCATGAAATCGATGCCTCATGTATCAAAAACCTCACAGAAGTGAATGGGCTGCATTGGCATCATATCACACTTTCCACAAGTGCCCATCTTTTGACAGTCAGTACACCTCTTCACGAATTCATCATAATCCTCGAAGAGGGTAGGCCACCATAGGTCAGATTGGAGCACTTTCTGTGCCATTTTCCTCCCAGAGTGATGTCCTCCTGCCTCAAGCTTGTGGCAGTATGTGAGGACGCTATGGTGCTCCTCCTGAGGAATGCACCGACGCCATATGCTATGCCCTCCTTCATGATAAAGGATGGGTTCCTCCCAGTGGTAGAACTTGGCCTTCGCAAGGAATGTCTCAAGTCACTACCTAGGCCAACCTTGTGGAACTTGCTTGGCAACAAGATAGTTCACAATGTCGGCGTAGCATGGGAGCGAGGAGATAGCAAGGATCACCTCATCTGGGAAGGTCTCAGAAATGGGATCAGTCTGCTCAGATTCCTCAAGATTCTCTATTCGGGAGATATGATCCATCACCACATTCTTGACTCCAGATTTATCCTTAATCTCAATATCAAACTCATGGAGCAGAAGGATCCATCTAGTCAATCTCGCTTTGGCATCCTTCTTAGCCATGAGGTACCTGATGGCAATATGGTCGGTAAAGATAGTCACTTTTGATCCAATGATGTAAGACCTAAACTTGTCCAAGGCAAAAACTATGGCTAGCATCTTCTTCTCAGTGACAGTGTAATTCCCTTGCGCAACATCCAATGTACGGCTAGCGTAGTGAATGGAAAAAGGCACTCCATCCCTCCTCTGTCCTAGCACGACGCCTATGGTAAAATCAGAGGCATCCGTCATGATCTCGAATGGGAGAGACCAATCAGACGGCTGAAGGACATGAGCCTCAACAACTAGACTCTTGAGAGTCTCAAATGACGCAAGACACTTATCATCTACAATGAACTCGGTGTCTTTGTTCAACAAATTAGTCAACGGTCGGGCAATCCTGCTGAAATCATGAATGAATCGTCGGTAGAAACTGACGTACCCCAGAAAAGACCGTAACTGTTGCAAGTTGGATGGTGGATTGAGTTTCCTGATGATATCCACCTTGGCTGGATCAATCTCCTTGCCCATGTTGGAGATGATATGACCAAGCACCATCCCTTGAGTCACCATGAAGTGACTCTTCTCCTAGGATAGAACAAGATGGACCTCGATGCATCGCTGAAGGATGCGGTCTAGGCAACCAAGACAAGCATCAAACCCATCGCCATAGACCGAAAAGTCGTCCATGAAGACCTCTAAGTAATCACCCACCATGTCTGAGAAGATGGACAACATGCACCTTTGGAATGTTGCCGGGGCATTACATAGATCAAAGGGCATCCGTCTGAAAGCATATGTCCCAAACGGACAGGTGAATGTAGTCTTGTCCTGGTCTTCGGGCGCAATGGCCACCTGATTGTAGCTGGAGTACCCATCGAGGAAGCCGTAATGACTCTTCCCAACTAGCCTCTCTATAATCTGATCAATAAAAGGCAGCGAGAAATGATGACCCACTAACGCAACTAGGGTTAAGGAATATCTAGGGTCATTGCGACCCGAATCGCGAGGCGCAGTCAACAAGAAAAATCAAAGACCACAAACAAAATCAGACAAGCATGAAAACAAGGCAAGCTGTCTTGCTATTTATTTAACATGGTATAGCCACCAGGGTTGAACGCTAGGAGCACGGGAAAAATCCTACAAAGTAGACAAGTAATCCAAAAAGAAATCATAATGTTTTTGGTGGTTTTCAATTTTCAAATTTTTATATTTTCTATTAAGAAAATGAATAAGAAAAGAAAAGCAAACACAACACAACAATTTTATTTAAGATATAAAAAGCTTAAAAATTCAAAATAAAATTATTTTGTGTTTTTAGGATATTCAAAAGTTTTTGGGTATTTTCTGGGTTTTTTCTGATTTTTATAAGATTTTCTAATAATCAAAGAAAAACAAAAATAATAAACAGTGTACAACTTGGATGAGGAGGTAAATTAAAATATCTAAAATGCCTCTAAAATTCTGGCAGCAATTTTATATGAAAGTATAAAATAAAATCTACCTACAAAAATTGAAAACATGTTTTTTAAGATAATTTTTAATGTTTTTATACGATTTTTGGACTTTTATGATTTGTAGGTGTTTTATAAAAGATAATTAAATGAAAATAATATAGAAATTAAAACAACACAAAACAAACACTCACATTATTTTTGGAATTGTTGATGTATTTTTCTATTTTTTTAAGGATTTTGTAAATTAGATAGGGGCAATTTTTAGGATTTTTGATTTTTAGAAAATAGCAAATAAAATCAAAATGCATCACAAAAATTCCAAAAATATTAGTAACAGTATCTTCTGGTATTTTTTTAAGAATTTTTGGAGTAGTTTTGATATTTTTTTAATTAAAATGCAATACATAGTTTGTAGGGACCTAAATGCAAATTATTAAAGTTTCGGTACTAAATGATAACATGCATAAAAAACCTAGAGAGAAAACTGCAATTTGTCCAATCAAATCCGCACATGCGTCAAATACACACTCAGAGGGGCATATTTACAATTTCAGAAAACCTATCAATCAATCATTAACCTAGGAAAGCTTCATGTTTAAATATGCAAATACACCAAAGTGCACGTGACGACACACGTGTCTCCATACAGGGGGGCCAAAATGCAAATAACAGAAACTACATGGGCTAAACTGCAAATAGGTTCAACTATAGATTTATTTTACAGACTAAAATGTAAACTAAAATAAATATGAGGTAAAAAGGGAAAGATACCCTTGCAACACGTGAGGCACGTGTGGGGTGGACGCGTGTCGACCGTTGGAGATGGGCGTGGACGTGCGGCTCTGATGGTGGAAGGCATCAGATCTGACAGTGCTAGAATGGTCAGGAATGTGGGGCGCACGTGACCGTCAGATCTGACATCCAACGGTCTGACAAGGTGACTGGATGGACGGTTGGGATGTGATCTGGAAGGTCCCGGTCGATCCAACGGAGCGAAGTGCGTCTGGAAGAACATGCGTCATGAGAACTTCACCAGAGCTAGGGAAGAGATGCCCAACCCCGATGGACGATCGACGGGCGTAGGCATGACAACGAGACGCTTCCGCGTCGATTGGACGGCTCGGATGGATGCTCCAACGGCTGGATAGGCATGTCGACAGTGAAGGCCTGGAGCTACTCCAACGAGCCCAGGTGAGGATGGAAAGAGGGCTCCCAACGCGTGAAACAACCTGCAGAGGATAGCTCTGACTCAAAGCTATGCTCCAATCCAGATTATTTGAGATAAAAAGGAAAGAAATGACGCGGGGTGGACATTGGTCTCCAGAGAAGGCGATGGAAGGAGACCTCGAGCCTAATCTCGGCTAGATAGGCTAAGATCAGGATGATCACGATACCGAGCTATATGGAGGGTAAATGTGCGATGATATAGGAGCGGCTGGGATGGGGGAACAGAGCTGTAACCGGCTGGTCGGAGCGAATGAGTGTGCGGCAGCGCTGAGATGAAAGGTTGGATTGAAATGACCAACATGAGGGGTAAAAGGCTCACTTGAAGATCTAGATTGACTCCTGAGCTCCAGGCGAAGGTGCTCGTCAGGGTGATGGCCTCGACTGAGCGGCGGAAGGCAGGGGAGGCTACTCGCGGCAGAACTCTGGCCACGATGGTTGAGCTGCGGCGTCGCTGCACCAAATCGAACACCAGACGACGCTCTAGATGACTGTCACTCTGTTGGAGGTGGCTAGGGTATCAAGAGGGAGCGAGGCACGAGCTACCGGACTAGGGAAGAGGATGAGAGAATTTATAGGGATCTTAGGTGGCTGGAAAGAACAGGAGAGAGTACACGAACCAAGAAAGATCTGCGCCTCCCAAGGGATCCGTGAGGGTCTGGGATCCATGGGGAAGACACGGGCGAAAGTTCGGGGCGAAAGGATGCACGAACCGCTCGGGAAAATAGGGAGAAGGAGGTCCAGCCACGTAGTCGGGTTGGGTCAAGCCCTAGAAGATGGGGTTGACCCGGGTCAACATGCGTACGTGGACCAATCAGGAGCGGTGCCAGAAGAGGACAAAAGCCGCTACATGACAAAATAACAATGAAAATAGAAAATAAGTAAATTAAAAATAGTAAATGAATTTAAATTAAAAAATGAATAATATGAAAAATGTTTATTATTTTTCAAAGAATTTTTTGTGATTTTTATTTATTTTTTTGAAAAATAAATTAGTCTATATACAATATAGAGTACTATATACAGGTATATTATACCTATGTATTTTGTATAATTATTTTTAATTTATTATTTTCACAAAAGTACCGAATTCTATATTTTATATTTTTTCACAACATCATTTTTGATGTATAAAATAATATTTGTTTTATTTTTATTATTTATTTACAGGTATAAAATAAATAAAGAAGGGAATGCATATTCATGCATTATTTACAAGTGAGAGCTTTTTATTTTGTTTTTATTTTATTTTATTTTAATTTTTGATTTTTATTTTATTTTTAGAGATATATATAAGGAGGTAAAAGAATATATTTTATTTTTATTTGGCAAAAATAATTTATTTACACACATGGTATATACAATATAGAGTAGGCCCTATCTCTCTCTACATATTTTATTTAGCAATCATGCCAATGCTTGGCCCTCTCTTAGGGTTTGGGTCATTTTGTATTTATTCTAAATACCTCCTTCCTCTTTCTTTTCCTTTATTCTTTTATTTTCACACAAATACATGCTAATTATGTAATATTAACACGTGCATGCATATTACTAAGTTATTCTATTTACACCTATTTACATGATGCCTTGACAAGATACTTAGTTAAAATAAAAGAATTAAGAGTGATGAACATGGATTCATCAAGGGGTTGTATATACTTTGTATATACTTTAGCCATAACTCATACTTTCATATTATTAATAATAATATGGCTAAAATACTAAATATAATATTAAATTCATTAATAAAACGATGAATCAGGTTAAAAATATTTTTGCAAAATGATTTGAAAAATGGTTTGACCTGTTTGGAAAACTTTTTGAAAAATATTTTCAACCCTTGAAAAATATTTTGATTTGTAAAAATTCTTTCCTTTGTATGAAATAAAAGGTTTTGAAAACCTATTTTCAAATGATTTTGAAAATGGTTGCAAAAATATTTTGAAAAAAAATCTATGTATACTGTTTGAAAAATCTTTGCAAAATGGCCTTCAAATGTTTGTAAATATGTGGAAAAATTATTTTGTACTATAGTTTTCAAAATTTTTTTAAAATAAATTTGAGGAATATATGCATCATTAAAATAAAATAATAATAATAAATAAAATAAATATATTTATATGTATAAACCTGTAAAATAAAATTATTTACCAATTGTATATATATACATATAAAAATGAATACATTTCAATTTATAAATTCTCTAACCATTTAATTGTTTTAAATAAATAAAAAGAGGCACACCCATGTAAATAGTTGTACATATTTTATATTTTTGTGCCAAAGTCTTTTTATTTGTAAAATCTCTTTGAAAAATGCATCATTTTTCTGCATTATGCATAGCATTTGCATAGCATTCACATTCTTTTTGGATTGAGCTTGATGATTGAACTAGTCCAAGTAAAGTCGAAGATTGGAGCTTGGTTGGTTCTTACTGCACCTAACTTCACTGGAACCTTATGGGAATTAGATTTAGGGTACTTCAGGTCTATTCAAACTTAATTCTTTAAGACTCAGGTCTGGGTTCAAAGTACCTCAACTGACTAACTAGAACTTTTCGAGACACACTCATGACTCTTATCGGCCATGACCTAACTTGGACACCTGCACCTTTCACTTGGCTCAACTCAGATGGAGTGGTGAGGGAATTGGATTTTCCGGTTTGAGACGCACACGAGTGGAAACATTTGTCCTTGTCTAGGGAGGGAAGTGCACCCCAACCCGTACAGTAGCCATGAGGTCTGATGTCAGGAGAGTGTGGGTTGCAATAATGCTTCAAAAGAGGGATAGTTTACTGGCTCAAGAGGAAAAACTCCTTATGTAAATGCTGCTGTATATAGTATTAAAAAAACTCCAAAAATGTGGCTATGCCTGATTGAAAATAAAATACTTGCTGGAGTTTACATATGTTGTATAGTAAATAAGCAAGCTTGAGTTTCAAAGTCATATCTTGTGAGCCTGCAGCTGGATGACTTGACTACACTGGCCGTGCATCCCAGGATAGGTAGCTACAATGGCTACCATCCATTCTTCTCTTCACCCCTCTTGGTTAGCTGGTTGTCACTTGAACTTAGAAGGGAATACCCCGCTCCTCGAGGAAAGAGTTGTTGGATTGGAGAATCATTAGGTTGTCATTATGGAGAAGTCAGTTCTTTTGTCATTTCAGTTGGGGAGAGCCACTATCACTTATATTTACAAGTTAGCTTCATAGTCATAAGAGTTTGCATGTGATGTAGGCTAGTTTTGACATGGCTATTGAGGTGGTTTGAACAGAGTTCTGAAATTCTCGATTGGTTCCCGACCAAGTTCCACACACATTCTTACACCAAGGTTTGAATTGAGCTCCAAACTTTGATTTTGTGAAGGCAAGTTTGATGATTAAAATCAATTCTATGTATTCTTTCTTTTTCTTTTCTTCTGTATTCTTTTTGTACTTATTGCATACGTGTTTTCTAGGGACTAGCAAAGGCAAGTATGGGGGAGGAACGATATATTACCATTTCATCATATTTATTCTATCATTTTGGCCTTAAACCCTAGCTAATGCATGTAAATAACATTAATTTGTTCAAAATAACATTCTTTATTTATTGCATTTATTGTATATAAAATACTATTTTTAATGCCAAAGTTATAGAATAAAGAGAAAAAATAAAAAGAATAAAATATCAAAGATATTTTATGATCCTAAACCACGAGACCAAGTCAAGAATTGAGTTGGTCGACAAAGAATTAAGTAGGGGGAGATAAAGGTCAAAAATACAATAAAATCACATTTAGTCATTCATCAATAATTCATTTTTGACAGCTATTTTATTATCTATCATTTATAAATCAAATAAAGAAACTTTGTACATGAAAGTTATAGATAATAATGTGAATAAAAATACAAAATTGAGTTTGTACAAAAATAAGATACAATGATCATTTTATACACAAAATAAAAAGCTAAAATCCCAACGTCATAGACCCATATCTTCCAAATAAAAACTCAAAATGTATCGACATCACCTCTAATTGTATATAACTTTTAATAAGCTATATAATGAAGGTGGTTTCATATTTGTTTGAGTTAAGGTGTGAAAGTTATGTTTTGGACCCTCATTGTATAGTATACATGAATAAAATATTCATTTTATTCATTCTTTATTATTTTTAGAATTTTATACTTTTATAATTTTGTAAATATTATTTATAATATATATACTTATTAAAACCAAAATAAAATCACCAATAAAACATTAAAATAAATAAGCCTATAAATACATAGGCAAAATACCTATAATACTTGGACATAAATAAAAGTGAAATTTATTCTTTATTATTTTATTCAAGTATATTTTTATAATCTTGTAAATATTATTTATATTCCAGTGAAATATAAAGCTAAAATAAACCCAAGAAAATACATCAAAATAAAATAATGTATATAGTACATAGATGAAATACCTATAATTATACCTACATAATCTATACCCCTATTTATTTTAGTACGCAAATAACATCATAAAAATAGAATAAAAATATATTTATACACCTAAAAATAATTTATAAATATATAAAATAATAGAATAAAATAATAAAATAGAATATGCAAAATAAAAATAAAATAGTTAAAACATAGATGGATATACCTATAAATATACCCCTAAAAATTAAATACTAATAAATAACCTCAAATAAATACATAAAAATCATAATAAAATACTACATAAAATAATAAATATTTTTTATTTTATAGTCAAAAATTAATAAAGTAAGTTACTATTTTAAAAAAAATTAATTTTGAATAAAGATTCAATTTTGTCTCATAGTGGGCTTGAGTTGACCAATCACAATGCTCCGACTGTTGACCCCTGGTCAACTCCCTCCCCAGACGTCTGACTTCTGGCACCCTTTTTTTCCCTCTTTTTCTGCTGTTTTCTCTCTCGTTTCATCCATCCATCTTGCTCGATCTCTTCATGAGATTTCATCTCTAATTTCTCGTGATTCATGCCGAGCCTATGGATTTGTACATAGCTTTGATTTCTCCCTAATCGCCGGTCAATAAGGGTGACTACACTTGTCTTTAAATAAAGCCCTCCTTCTTCCTCTTGCTTTTTGGTCATCTTCCGAACCCTAGAACCCCTCGATATTTGACCTAGAGCATATCCCGTGATAGGAGAAGTCCCCTGAGCTTCCACATCGGTTGGAGGAGGAGGAGATGCACGTAGGTGGCCGTCGCCGGCCACCTCTGCTCCCTGTCTTCAGGGAAAGGTACAAGCTGTGCCATTAAGCTTTTCTATGTAGATTTAGTTTTGTATTTCATTTTTAGCATTTAAATTTTCTCTTTAGCTGATGAGTTAGGATAGTTTAGCTTAATCCCCCTCGCCGGAGCTCCCAAGCTCTGACCCCCGCAACCACCTCCATTTCTTTCCCTCTACACTTCTCCATGTTTCACTCACCTTTAGCCACCCAGATCACCCCATGATCTGGAGAACAATGTTCCCTCCGCCACTCTCATCGGAGCATACTCCCATTCACCTCTCTCACCTATTCCATGCAACATCGGGTCGAGGTCATGTGCCCTCGACTAGTGAGCTTATCGGTGCATGTCCCACCCAAGAAACCCCATTTGGGGGGTCTTTGAGGATAAAAGGAAGCTCGAGCAACACCAGATCTCCAGACTTGATCAACGAGATCTGGATACTTTCAAGCCATCCTCCTGACGTGGAACGATGTGACGAGCATGAAGAGCATCTCAACGTGCCGGGAAGAGGTCAGAGCATCAAGCAAGATGTGATCGAGCAAGCCCAGGGGAAGTCTTCTTCCCAGTTCTTTCAGGTCCATCCAGGACCGTTCGATCGATCCTATTCTTCCTGCGCTACATGAGGCGTCCGATCTTTTGAGCTTCAACCATCAGATTGCATCCTATGGTCTAATCTTAGCCATCGTCTGTGAAGGGGTATCGCCTGCTTTGATGTTGCCTCGTGTATTAGTGAAGCAGGGCGAACCGTCCGATCCCATGCGTATATGGGGTAATTTTCACCTTAGCCCCACTTACTTTTTGTATTTCATATTCCATCTTGTAAATAAAATGTACAGTTTAAAATAAAATGAACATTTTGTAAAATGACCCCTGTACTTATTTTATTTACATCTAGGTCTAGTCTAGCTCAGCTCACGTGTCATCCCATGCGAGCTGGCCAAATTGCATGTAAGCCTCTACAGCTTTTTGTATTTATTTTTTAGTCCAATGAAATTTGAATTACACTGTATATTATTGGGAAAATTACACTCGAACCCCTGGAATTTATTTTATTTGCAATTATGCCATGCTAGTCTATTTTTGGTGCTTGGATTTCATTTATTAAAAATAGCACCCTAGCTCTTACAATTGTGCCAAAATAGGTTTAGATGCCTGGTAGCATGTACTTTCATGCCACATTTTATTTTGCATTTTGGATATTTTAACCATTTATTAAAAATGAAAAGGAGCATATTTTTGTCCTGTCTAAAATAAAGAATCAAAAAAATATAAAAATATTTCTAAAAAATCCCAAAATATATATTGCTTATTTATGTATGTTTAGTCTTCAGACTAAAAATCATAAAAAATGGAAAATAAAAGCTCCTAAAAATCAAAAAACACAGAAAAACTGTAGAAAAATCTAAAAATTCATTAAAAGTTCTAAAAATTTGTTTTTCTATTGTATAATTTTCTCTATATAATTATCTATCTATTAAATTTGATTTAGATAATTTTGGACATAACTTGCTATTTTTAATTTCCAATTCAATTTCGGCCTATTTATTTAATCCTTGATTTGGGATATTTATGACTTTTAAAATCCATAAAATTAGTAAAAATCCTAGAAAAATAAAAAACATTATAAAAATATATAAAAACTAAAAACAATGTATTCTCTTTATTTTATTTATTTTTAATAGTATTTAAAATTATATTATCCTATATGGCATATATAGCCTTATATGTATTATATATATTTAATAAAAAGAAAAAGGAATATAAAAAATATAAAAAATATAAAAAAATATAAAAACGAAAAACTAAAAATTCAAATACAATAAATAAATAAATAATATTTAAATATATATAAAATAAAACACCCACAAAAATAATAAAAAATATACATGAGAAAGGAACAAGTTTTCTGCATTATTTTGCCCCCATCTACCGTTTGCTCCCTGAGTTCGGCTTCTAGTCATGCTTACATACACATTTTTTGTAGAGTTATAATAAACTTTAACTCCACATTTTTGATATTCATTGCTTTATTTACATTGCGGGTTAATTGCTGATCGATTGGGATTTCGTCTGAGGTCGCTTCGACGACTGTCGGTCCGCTTGTGGATTGACATGACCTTCTTCTAAATCTCTATCATCAATAGGTACCATTGGATCAGAATCCAATGGTGCATGCTCTTTGTGCTCCTCCATGAGCGGTGACGGAGTGGAGGGGCTCCGACGATCTTCCCCGAGCTCCTTCCAGGTTGAGGTTGACTGAAGGAAGTAGAAGCTCGAGAAGGTGATGGTGAAGGGGTTGGATGCTCACTGGAGATGCTGCGAGGCTCAAAGCGATGTGGCAGTAGATGGTCATTAAAGGCGGAGGAGATCAGAGCTCTGTCGCTTTGTCCGATCACTGAAGGGAGAGGTATCCTGCAAGGGTTAGAGTGCGAATACATGCTAAATGGAGTGAATTGGAGGTCTCAGTCGAGTGAAAGGAATTTGAGACCTGGAGTTCCATGTTTGTGCAAGACCCGGAGCGGATCTAAGTGAATGAGGTCGTGGATAAGGGAAGGGTTATCAGAGTTGAGTTGGCGAAGATCTACAATGTGAGGTGGAGATAAACATACCCTCGAGATTGTTGATGATGTGCTGATGTGTGCATGATATAATGGAGAATGGAAAATCGACGGCGATGGTGGAGGTACCTGAAGTGTACGAATGCGAATGGTGAGGTCAAAGTGGAGGGTTGCCTGGGTTGGAGCCTTAGGAAAGATTCGAGGGTCGTCACTCTTCGTGGTCAACAGGCCGCAGAGCTCTAAAACTACTGAAGGAAGGAGTTGTGACACGATTGTGAGTCGTGGATCACACCTGGAGATGATAGCCTTCCTTGCTCAATAAAGAGGCTCGGACCTGTCACGATGAGGATCCTGAAGCTCAACATTGTATCCCTCGGATGGTGGATAGCGGTGAAGGTGGCTGGCGATGGAGTTTTATAAGTGAGGTTGCAAGTGATGGCTCTAGGGTTTCGATCATGGAGAATTAAGGCTTCATGTAGAGAATTGATTGGAGGGGGCTTACGCAAGGAAGAGGTATGAAGGGGGTGTCGCATGATGGATGCCTAACGTGGAGGGAGATCGTGCGATGGTCGACATAATTGGGATAAGTCTGCATAACGACAAAGAGGAGAAGGTATATGAGGTGGAAGATGATCCATGTGCTGCCGGATCTAGCGACAACGTGCAGTCCAGATGGGGTCACATCGTGCTGCGTGAGGGGCACATGAGGTGAATAAGGGAGTTAGGTAGAAATGATTTAGGCCTTTGGATTAGATTTGATCCAATGGCTCAGGATGGAGGTTCTACGAGACAACGATCGCTGACCAGTTTGAAGGTCGCTGCTGCTGAGGTGTGAGGTGGGCAAATAGGCGGGCAACACGTGGCATGAGTTGTTTACCAAGGAGAAAAATAAATTAAATAAAGAATAAAGTAGATGAAAAAGTGATCAACTTGGAAGATGTTTATCTCAATGAGATGTACAACTTTTATGAAGGACCCAAAAATAAAAGAGGTCATCTATACAAAATAATATTTTTTATATAGGTATCATTTGTCAATTAATCCTTTATTTTTATGTATTATAATTTTAGTATTTTTATTTAAGTTTATTTAGAGATTTATATATACAATATGTACATGATTAATCTAATTTTATGGATTTTTACATGTTAAGAAAAAGGTGAAATAAAATCATCAAAGATAAAATATGTACAAGTTCAAACCCTTTTGTTTTCTCCGGATTTGTGATTTTTATTTCTTAATGTCATGTTAGCGAATGAAATAAATAATATACATGAGAAAGAATTAAGTCAAAATATATAATTTTTATACATAAAATAATAATCACAAGTTGAGTAACTATTAGGGTTTATTTATACACAGATTTTAGCCCTAATTTCTGGCACACTTAGTAAAGTTAATTAAGCCAATTTAGGGGTTTTATTGGATGATTTATTAAGGAGATTTTTCTAAGATCCTTATATAAAGTAGATGAATCATGGATTCATCACCTCATATACTTATATCTTTTTCTCATCCCCGAGCAGTTTGCATGAATTAGAATGTTGAATACCGAATGTGTAAGTGTGGATACAAGACTTGAAGACTAGTACACAAATTACATGTGATGTTTTAAAAACTAAGTCTAACCAAATCTCATCCAAAATGTACATAACATTTCTAATTATCAGACTCTCCACGGATACACATATGTATAGCAGGTATGACTTTAATGTATTGATTTTTTCTCCTGCGTAGAGTCTTTGCTTCGCCTGAAGCCCTAGTCTAAGAGGTTCTCCTCAGGTTCCAATCCTTGACTCTGGTCCAATGACCGAGTTTCCCACTAGATCATCGTATCTTTAGTTTTCAAACTTGAAAGTGTGATGGTGAACATGCCAATTATGGAGGAAGCAAGATTGTGCCATTTCTTTTATCCTCTCATTGGAACAAGGATCTGTCGAGTAGCTTATTACGCACACATGTATTTTTGATTGTGAATCATCATGTCCGTCAAGAGTTTTTGGAGTCGTCTATGCTTGTTTTTCTTGGATACACAATTGTGTGCCTTTCTTGAGTACCTAAGGTACCTTCTACACCCAGACTTGTAGTATTTACGATGCATGGACCTTTTTTGTGTTCGCACAACTTCTGTGGCCTAATAGATTTGGTTCAAGCGGGCACTTTGAAAATGCTGGGAGTGGATGCCAATTATTCAGCTCTTTTTGTGGATATTTTGGAAACATTGAACTCTTTTCTTTTATTTTTGGAATAATAATGGTCTGACCATCTCCATTACTTTTACCGAGTCGGTGAATGCTGATCCACATTTTAAAGATTTTTAACACACACTGCACCTGGGTTAAGCCAAGATTAGTATAGGGACCTTGTCCCCGTACTGGATTATGGGCCGACACTCAGGTTTATTGAAGTGACCCTTAATTAAGTCCCATCCTCAATAATCATATCCGAACTCAAGCTTCTCATCCCAATTACTTAGGCGAACCATTGACTCATCACAAAGATTACATCATTGTGCAAGTGTTGTATAGGTCATATTGTTTTTAGCTCTTGAGATTGTATATGCAATATATCACATATATCTTCTAACTAGGGATGCTGAGTAATTAAGTCTTAGAACCCCAATGGACAAGAGTGATGCGACTCAAACTCAAGTGTTACTCTAAACCAAGTTTTCTGGAATACATAAGTCCTGTGTAGTGTAAATGTGTCAGGGATAAAACCTTAAGTTAGTTGTTTTGGAGAGTGAAATAATGACTAGCCTATACTCATATGGTTAGTTGCATCTATTTTCAACTAGTATGGCTGTAAGTATTGACCGTAGAATGACTACTCGTGTTACTTCAGGATAGTGCCTTACACATTGTCCTTTAACCACCTAATCTACTAAGGGAGACTGTGGTTACCCCTTAATTTTGATTTTTTTTCAAAACATGTATAATACACACACAAATTTTGTATACTATACATATTATATAAAATGCTTTCCCATACCTAATTTTTTATTTGAAAATAGTAATTTACAAGCTATGGGTTGAGTATATAGCATATATACACCCCCTGTACTTAGTCCCCATGGAACAAAGTGAAATGAAGACATAGCTCGTACCAAGAACAATTGAGTGATAAAAAAGAAAGTCTTCTCGCCCCCTATACTTAGCCTTTTAAGGGCCTAAGCATACCAGAAGAGCAAGAAATGCGACAGTCGAAGGTGAGATGAAAGAATAGAGGTGAGGTGTACATGATATTGACCCCCTATACTTAGGCTCATGTCAACTTAGATATGGACAAGTACTCACAGGTGGGAGTCTGACTAGATCCGAGATGGACAAACAAGTGATCGGTTGAATCTTCTTGCTCCACAGAAGAGAATGGTAAATGGAATCAAGGTTTCACGTGGGGAAGGTTAATCTTTCATCCGACTCCGTGCTCCATTGAATAATATTTGCTCGATTTGGACCAACTATTCTATGAAGTGTTTAAACATCTTTCCATTCACTAGGAAAGATTGTGCATTATCTGTTGGTTCAAATATTTAAATGCTATCATTATTGTGCACTTCTCTCACGATGAATTGTCCCATCCACTTTGATTTTATCTTTCCTCGGAACATCTTCAAACTTGAATTAAACAACCATACTTTCTGACATGGGATAAAGTTCTTGTTTCTGATATGTTTGTCATGCCACTTCTTCACTTGTACTTATAGATGGTGTTGTTTTCATATACATGATTTCTGATTTCTATAAGCTCGTTCAGATCCAAATCTTCGCTCTTATTCCCTTGGTGACAGTTCCAATTGATCTTTCTGATTGCCAATTTTGATTTGTGAACTAATTTTATGGGAAAATAAAATGGTTTTCTATTGATCATTCTAAACGGAGATGTGCCCAATGGATCTTGTGAGCCTTCTTGTAAGCCCATAGAACTTGGTCAAATGTTTGGAACCCATTCTTCCTGTCTGGGCGGATTAGCTTCTGCAAAATCCTTTTAATCTCCATGTTTGACAACAAAACCATGCCATTCTATTGTGGATGGTAAGGACTAGCAACGTGGTGCTCAATGTCATAGTCCTTAGTCAACTTCTTCACCTCCCTGTTAACAAAGTGGCTACCCCTATGAGATATTAATACTTTAGAGATCATGGACATTGAAATAATGCGATCTTTCAAAAATTTATAGACGATTTTGTATCTGTAGCTCGAGTAGGGATAGCCTCCACCCATCTTGATAAGTACTCTACCGCGAAAAGAATATATTCAAATCTATTACTGTTTAGAAATGGGCCCATAAAGTCAATGACCCATGCATCGAATACATCACAAATGATTACTGGTTACATGAGCATGACATCTTTGGGATCAATGGTTCCTCCCATTCTCTGGTAGACTGGGCACAACCTGAAAAATTGTAAGCATCCTTAAATAAGGTTGGCCAATAAAATCTACATTGTAATATCTTCTCGGTTGTCCTCTTCCCGGAGTACTGTCCTTCTGCTTCCAAGGTATGGCACATAGTTAGGACACTTTGAGGAATACAACTCCTCTAAATACATTCCGATCCTCCAAAGAAAAGGAACATATCCACCCAATGGTAGTATCTAGATTTCAACTTTAGTCGGTCAATTCTATTCTTGGGCCAACCTTGGGGAATATTATTGGAGACATGATAGTTAACCATGTCGGCATACCATGGGAGAGAGTTAATAACATAAATTGACTTTCCTGGGAAGGATTATCAGATCGACTCTAACGTAGGTGGTTTATTCTGCTCGATCTAGGATAGATGGTCAACCGCCGCATTCTTTATTCCAAGATTGTTGATAAATGCGTATTTCACCTCTTTAAAAATCGATAGTTGCAGTATAGGAAATGAAAACCGATTTGTCAAAAATCACAATCTTTGAATGTTGTGGAGAATTTTTACTTGGTAAGTTTACCAAGGTCGAACACAGGGAACAGTGATTTTTAATTGCGCGGTTTTAAATTTATTTCAATAATTAAATAATCGTTAAGCTAATTTCTTTGTCAGAAAATAAAATGCAATGGAATGAATGCAATGAAGTGCAAAAAATGCAATGCAAAATGAGAGCACATGATCTGTGATTTATAATTTTAATCCAGTAGAAATAGTCAATATCCTTGAAATTTAATCACAGATCAAAATATATAATTTCAATATAGATATTCAAATTAATCCCAAGCTGCAGGTAAGAAGATTAATTAATCAATTTATACTCATGCAAATAACGAGATCACATGGTAATTTTATCGGCTAATATTTGATCTCCAAATACTCTCTAATCTAATCCTTAATTAAATAGATTTTAATCGCATAAAATAATGAGAGATTAAATCAAATACTCCTCGATTATGCTCCTGCACCGATGAATTCTCAAAGGGTAAGATCAATTATCAACGAGAAATAATCATATAAAACTTCCTCAATCGAGTCCCATGCAAAAATTAAATCCCCAACTAATGATCCATAATAATCATAAGAGGATTGATCAAAATAAAATCCTTATTAGAATCCATGTAAAATAAATCATTAATTTTCTCAATAAAATAATGCACAAGATGTCGGAAATTAGCCTGCATATGTCAACTGAGATCTTCAAATAATAATCATCATATATAGCTTCAGATCTGTCCACAAGATATATAAAATGACAGAATGCTCAACAAGAATCAAAATGACATATTATGCGTAAAAATCGAAGTTCAAATGAGAATTTATGAGAGACTAAAATGCAGTAAAAATACGAGTTTCCTTCTCAAAAATGTCCCTGGACGACTTATATGCAAATATGGAAAGTTGTCAGGGCATTCATGCAATCTCCCTAATGATTTCATGTGGTCTCACATGCTGATGATGTCAAGGGTGCCTCTGCAATATTAGAGGAGCGTGAGGGCCTAGGTGCAAATAGCCCAAGAGGGTACATGCTTCTCACATGCTGAAGTCGACAGGGTCCCTTTTGTTATTTGCAGAGAAAGTAGGGTTCTCTCTATAATTTGCCCATAGCTACATGTTCTAAGCTCGTGCAGCTAGAGATTTGGATGACAGGGTAGTGGTGGTGGTGGTTGGGGGGGGGGAGCGCGGTGGGCTTGGCAAGTTTGGGCTGACTCAAACCTCGAGGCTTGGGCCTACGCTTGAGATGGCTGGCGTGGCAACATCTTAACCGTTGGACCAAGAGTTGGCCCTTGATCCAATGGCTGGTAGTGGTCGAGGGCTGAGGCATTCAGAGGTCGGCGATGAAGGGCGTCAAGCACGAAGGGCGACGAAGGAGAGCGCAATGGAAGAGACGTAGGCATATGACAGTGACATCCATGGGCGGCGGAGCAGGTGGAGGTGGTCGGGAATGAATGATGATCAAGCAGGATCAGGTGAAGCGAGGCAGCTCTAGCGCAGAGGAGTTGGAGGAGCGGTTGACGACAACAGAGGTGTGCTGTGATGGAGAAGAAAAATAGGGAAAAAACAGAGAGGAGGGTTCACTTGGATTTGAGATGAATTTTCCCGAGGACGGGTGGAGAAGAGCTCTCTTCCTGGTTCTTGCTTCAACCTTGGCGGCAGAGCCAAGGGAAGCTCGCTGCTTGAAGCAACAGAGGACAAATACCTCTGGATCGTGCCGCGAACATCATTGATCTATTGTCACCTACTCTCGGGGAGGAAGGGTGAATGGTGAGGAATGGAGGCGAGGGTTTTGTAGGTGACAGAGGTGGGGGTTACGCGAGAGGAGGGAGGTAGAGCGACGACGAGCAGAGGTGGTGGCGGTTATGAGTGTGCATGCATAGACGTGGACGGTTGCGGGGAGGAAGGGGAGGGGGCGGGGGTCACATGTACACACATGACCTGGGAGGGGGAAGGAGGTTACGTCCGCGAATGGTGTGAAGAGAGAAGAGAGGGGAAGAGAGAGAAAGAAGAGGGAGGAAAGAGAAAAAGAGAGAAAAGAAAAAGAGAGGAAAGAAAATAAAAAAAGGAAAAAATTAGAAAAAATAAAAAGATAAATAGAATAGAAAATTAAAGGAAAAAATAAAATTAAAAATCAAATAAATAAAATAATAAAAAATTAAATTAAAAGAAAAATCGAAAAATAGCAAATGAAGTCAAATTAAAAAGTACTCAACATGAAAGTTGTTCATTTGGATGAGATCTACAACTTTCGCGGAGGACCCAAAATCAAAAGAAGTCAACTATACAAAAAGTTTTTTGGAGGTACTCTATGGATAATAAAATAACAAATTTTCCCTTTTGTTTTTTCTTTATATTTTTAACTTGATTTTAATTAGTAGATTAATTTTTATACAATATATATAACTAATTTAATTTTTATGGATTTTTAAGGTTAGAAAAATGGTAAAACAAAATTGACAAAGATAAAGTATGTACAAAGTATAAAAAGTAGATTTTTGGATTTCTCTTGATTTTTCTCTTTTTATGGATTTTAATTCTTTATGTAATGTTATTTTATTAATTAAAGAATAATTTAGAGAAAGAATTAGGTTAAAATAAAGATTATTTACACATAAAATAACAAGCTCAATCTGGGTAAAATTCATAGTTATTTAATTACAGAATTTATCCCTAATTTTAACACAATTAGTTAATGTTAGTTAATTTATTTTAGGGAGTTTAATTAGTGAATTATTAAGGAGATTTTGCTAAAAATCCATATAAAGTAGATGAATCACAGATTCATCACACCCCTATACTTAACTCTTTGCTTGTCCCCAAGCAAATTTTAGTGAGTTAGAAGGTTGAATGCTGTGCATGTGTGAATTTCAAGACTTTCAAGACTTGTCTCAGTAAGAATCTTTGGTTTTAATGGTCCTAAAATTCTAAGTTGAATCAGGCTCTAGTCAAAAGGAATCCAAATTCTATAATTATCATACTCTCTTCTTGTACATATAGTATAAAGGATATGACATTTAAGGTGTACTGCAATCATGATAGTCGAGTCGAAACGTCACTCAAAGTTCTGATCCAAGAGACACTCCTCAAGACCTAATCCTCAACACTATGAATAAATCAGTTCTTGCATTCAGTCTATCATCTCATTAGTTTGTCAGACTCGAAAGTGTAGATGGAAGGCAAGATGATGGAGGATTTAAGCTTGTGTATTTTCTTTTCTTCCTCTCATCAGAACAAGGATCCTCTCGAGTGTCTTATTACTCAACACATGTATTTTTGGGTGTTGACCAGTGCGTCTGTCAAAAGTTGTTGAGTTGTCTGTAATTGTTTTTCTGGGAGTACACCGGGGTGTGTCTTCTTTAACTATCTAATATACTTACACCCAGACTTCTATCGCTTACGATATATAGCCCTTTTGAGGTACTAGCCCGACTCATGGCCCTATTTAGATTTGGTCCAAGTGGACACTTTGAAATGGTTGATGAGCGCATTTTGACTTCTCAATAATCGATTATTGTAGTATAGGAGATAAAAAGCGATTGATTAAAAATCACAATCTTTGAATGTCGTGGAGAATTTTTACTTGGCAAGATACCAAGGCTGAACACATGGAACAATGATTTTTAGTTGAGTGGTTTCAAATTAATTTAAATAATTAATTAGTTTCTAGGTTAATTTCTATGTCAGAAAATAAATTCTAATATAATTGAAAAGAAATGTAAGGAAAATGCGATGTAAAATAAACAAAGAGGATGAGCGCTGGATATGTGATTTTATATGATATAAATCCTCGAGTAATATGATCACTAAAACCTCATAGACCATAGGAGATTTAAGTCTCAAAATAAATATTCAATCTAATTCAAGCAGCAAATATGTTAATCATTGACTAATTCTGTCAGAATTCCCTGTAATTTGTTCCTCAAAATTAATCTTTATAAATTCTTAGGGAGATTAAATTCTTCCTCGATTTAGCCCCTACAAAGATTAGTTCTTCCTGAATAATCAACAATAATATATAGGGACTTAACTAAATTAAGAATCCATGTAGTAAAGTCTTCTCCAAATTAGATCATTAATTTCCTCAAATTAATGTAGCACAACCATGTTAATTTTCAACATGCATAAATCAAATTAAACCTTAAACAATATTCAACAATGAATGTCTTCAGATCAGTTGACAAGATAAAAAGATATACCAATGAACAATCCTTAAAACAACATATTATGCACGGAAATCAGGGTTCCAATAGAGAAGATATGCAAAATTAAAGTTATGGGGACTGAAATGCAATAAAAGTATAAGTTTCTATTTAAAATTGGTCCCTAGAGGGATTTATTTATAATTTCAAGAAGTCAGAGGGTCACCTCTGTAATTTCCTTGTGCGGGGGGTATTTTTGCATTTTATTGAATTTTAGATGGTGTGGGTGTAAAATATTTGTGTGGTGGACTTAACTGCAATCCCGTGAAGATGTAGGCACAATTTGCAAATTTCCTTGATCACGTGCCTCCTTCACGTGACCTGAGAGAGGTTCGAGCTGAGGGTTGTGAGCCCGGGGCTATACGTGGCAAGCTTTGACGCGTAGAAGGGCAGCTCGATCTACCCAAGCCTATAAGGTAGGCATGGAGGCTCTGGCATCATCTAGGCTGTCCGACCGAATCGATCGGACGGTATCTATTCTTCGTGCTCTGCCTCCTGCGACAATGAGGAGACTGGGCTGCGACGAAGTGGAACGAGCTCCTCCTTGCTTCCTACGTTCCTTTGATGATCGAGAAAGGTTGCTGGAGTGCAGGAGAAGGAGATGGAAGCAAGGTAGAGGCCCAGTGACGGCTGGAGGGGCGAGGCACACATCATCGTCGGAGGCGGGATTAGTGACCTGGGCTGTGTTCTTCTAACCAATGAAGATTAGGAAGCCCTATATGTATTAGTTAATAGCCGAAGCAAAGGGAAGTCGATTGGGGTGGACGTGGAAAGTGGATGGGGCTCGGGTCGAGGTGTAGGAGTCGAGCCGGGATGGGTTCCATCCTTTACGAGGTTGTAGGCGGAGCGAGGTGGAGGGAGTGATGGATGAGGGGAGAGAGGTCTAATGGGAGTGAGGGAAGATCTGGGGCATGCAACAGAGATGTTTCGACCTCCAGGAGGTCCCAAGATATGGCGATGCATGCATGGAAAATCATGGAAATAAGGAGAAAAGGATCGAGCGAGGTATCTGTAGGGGACGATGGAGGAGGGTGGTGAAAGGTGGAGGAGTGCCTGTGCTGGAGCTACGAGGAGCTCCGGGGGTCGTGGCTTCTTCATGGGCGGTGGACCACAGAGCTAAGCAGCGTCTAGGGGTGATGCTGCTGCACAACAGAGTTGTGGATCACACCAAGAAGAAAAGGGGTCTTGGCTCTTTGATTTGATCTAGTATATCATGACGAGACTCGTCGGAGCTCACCCTACCTCCTTGTCATGGTGGATGAAGAGGGATGGATGCAGAGCACAAGTTTTCATAGGCGAAAGAGATTGACATCACAAATGATGGTGGTGGCATTTGAAACATTGGTGATGAAGATATGGGGTGAAGTCTGGGTGTGTTGATGGGCACGCGAGGGTAATGGATCGAGGCTCCGTAGAAGAGCGTTAAATCGAGGAGAGGGGGATAGAGGAGACAACCAAAATAGGAAGGGGGTAGGGGCAGAGCGAGTAGGTGTAACACTCAAGGAGAGGAGCGTTTGAAGGAGGACGATGACCGTAGGCTGTTAGATCTAGTGATCCAACGATCCACGTGGAGGGGGGAGGGGTGGTTTAGGTTAGATCCTTGGATCTAATCTAAGGGTCGAGATAGGGGCATATGTGTGTGTTGAAGATGTGATCTGGAGGTTCATCCAATGACCGGGAGAGGAGGGGTGTTGTGTAAGGAGATCGGGCCACTAAATGGGGTCAGATTGTGTGGCTAAGGATAAGACATTAGGGTGCAGTGTAGATTGAATCAGGAAGGTGTGATATGACGGTGGAGGGAAAAGAGCATGCAGACAGCGTGGATGTAGGCAGGCGATGGCTGATCCAAGAGCGTAGAGCAAGTCCAGGTGGCATGCAAAGGAAATGGCCACATGGGCGGTCTAGAGGGCGTCACGTGGCTGTAACAAAATAATCAAAATGGAAAATAAAAGAAAAAATCAAAAAGAAATAAAAGAGAGTCGAATCAACAAAAAGTCAAAATATTAAAGTTGTAGATCTCAATGAGATTTACAAGTTTCATGTTGACCAAAAAGTCAAAAGTGGTCAACTATACGAAGCACAATTTTTGGTAGTATTTTTAATATGTAAAAACACTGCATTTTCAAAGCTTTGTTATTTTTTTTGTATTTTTAATTTCTTTTTCAAGCCAAAACAAATATATACACTAACTAATCTAATTGTAGGGGTTTTTTAATAAAAAAGGAAATGAAGGAAAATGTTAATTTCAAATACAATAAATTAGGGTTAGTATTTGAGTGTTAATTATACACATAGTTAATAAAAGTCAACATCAATGATTTAATTGTGATTTTTATTGAATTGTTTAAGCTTGGAAAATAATAAATGGATTTTAAAATGATGTATCTAAGATTCATCAATGGTTGGGAGCACTTGCCTTTTCTTGAAGCTCTTTGAGATTAACTTGTGTTTGTGAGCTCTTTTCTTTCAATATTTCTTTCTTTTCTTTTCTGCCAACTCCACTACTTTTACCAAGAGTTGGCGTACACTAATCAATGGTTATTTAGTTTCATAGTACCCTAGCACATAGGTCAATATCAAACGATATCATGTGAACTTGTTCGCATACTAGCTAGGGCTTGCTGACACTCAGGTTTCTTGAAGCCTTCATTGACCTTATCCCATCCCCGAGTATCATTAAATCACATCCAGACTCAAATCTCAAGTCCCAATCCCTCAAGTGAAATATCAACTCATCTTATCAATTATGCAGTTGTGCAAGTGATATGTTGATCCTATTCCTAAAGGTAGAAATTAAACGTGCAATAGCACTCACATCTTTCAAACTAGGGAAGTGTGGATTACTAAGTCTAAAACCTTAATGACTAAGGTCAGTTAACTCTGAATCAAAGGACCTAAAAAGCCAGAGTTTCTTTCATTCCTCAAGTCTTGAGTGGTAGTGAAGATATCAAGGATAAAACCTTAAATTAGCTTTTTTTGAAAAAGTTTTTTTGTTAAAGGGTTTTAATTGATTTTTTGAATTTTTTTGTTGTTTTTCGTTATACTCCCTATTTTTTTTGATTATTTGAAGCAAGTATTATTTACACAAGAAATTTAGTATATTATACATAATATACACAACTTGTACCCATATCCGATTTTTGATGAAAATAATTAAAGTACGAGATATGGATAAAGTAAATAGAATATATATACAAACATCCCCCTATACTTAGCTTGTGCTATTTCCTCATGGCACAAAGTGAAATGTAGACATTGCTCGTACCAAGCATAGTTGAATGAAAAGAAAATGAAGTCGACTCGTCCCCCTATACTTAAGCTTTTAAGGGTCTGAGCATAGCAGAAGAGCAAAAAAATGAGACGGCCAAGGGTGAGAAGAAAAGAGTAGAAGTGATGTAAACACAATGATATCGATCCCCCTATACTTTGGCTCAGGCCAACCTAAGTATGATCGAGTAATTACAAGTGGGGAACCGAGTAGATTTACGGATATACAAGGTCAAGGAGGTTTTTGATGAAGCTTCTTGCGGGAGTGTGGTGGGAGAAAATATGGAGATGTAGAGGGTGGTGAAGAGGGGGAGGATCAAGAAGACTAGCCATCGTCAGAGTTGTCCTCAAAAGATTAGTAATCGTATGCATAGGATATCCAACTATTGTCAACCATAAGTAAGTGCCCATTGATCCCAACTGCACTTATTGCACTTACCTGATAAACCACTTCAGGACCAGACGAGGAATCTTCAGAAATCACATGATTTCTAAGATTGAAGGTGACTTTATTGGTCGGTTTGTTTTTGTGAGAAGCATTGGGAGTTTCTGTGAGAAGCATTGGGAGGAAGATGGTCAGAGTTCTTCTCCCTATGAGTGACTGGTGTGGCATTTATGAGTTCCTCGTAAGATGAATCTTTGTAAAAGTCGACCAATTCTTGTAGGGTCATACAAGGCTTGGGACGAGGGAACATGTTCCTGGTGGCTTTGTGAGGGATGGCTGGGGATGTTGATGTCGCCTTCTGATATTCGTGAGTTTTGGTGACATCAAAGGTTTGATGAGTCGTCTCCTTGTACGATTCAAGTATTTCATGAATGACTACCGACTCAAAATTGGACCACTTAAATAATCACGATGATCCTCTGAAATATGATCCAATTCCTCATAAGCTCCTAATTCTTGGTTCCTCAAAGGAGTTGTACCAGGATGACAATCAGAGTTTTGTCCTACAATCGGTCTTTCAGTTGACTCTTCTAGGGATTGTATTTGTGTTTCGTGAGGAGAGTTCTGATCATGTGACATGGTTGTCTCCTGATCATGACTATCGGTTTCAAGTCGGGCTTCCTTAGAGCATGTCGCGTCATTGATGGTTTGTACATTGTGGTATGAGTTTGGAAATTGTATGTCTCGAGTCTTACAATCAAAAATTGCCTTAGCAGAGGCTAAGAACGGCTTTCCTAGTTTGATAGGAGACTTAGACAGTCCTCCACATTGCTCAATGTCAAGGATAATAAAGTTCACTTTGTGTTTGTGATGAATCTTCATTTCATCACCTTTATTCTATCATTTTGGCCTTAAAAACCCGATCCAGTGCATGTAAATAACATTAGTTTGTACAAAATAACATTCATCATTTGTTGCATTTATTGTGTAAGTAATACTGTTTTTAATGCCAAAATTATAGAATAAAGAAAAGAAAAAAGAATAAAATATCAAAGATATTTTATGACCATAAATCCCAATACCTAGTCATCTTGATGAATATGTCGACAAGGAATAAAGTAGGGAGAGATAGGAGTCCAAAATCCAATAAAATCCCTTTTCTTTATTCATTCTTTATTCATTTTTGAGACCTATTTTATTTTTCACTTTTTATACCCTAAATAAAGAAACTTTTTTCATAAAAGTAGTAGATAATAAAATATAGAAAAATACAAAATCAATTTCATACAAAAATAATATACAGTTTACAAATTACATGTTAAATAAAATTCCAAAATCCCAACTTCCCAGACCCATATCTCTCAAATAAAAACTCAAAATATATCAAAATCACTTTAATTGTATATAACTTTTAATAATATATTTAATAAAGGTGGTTTCATATTTTTTGGAATTAAGGTGTGAATGTTAGGTTTTGGATTCCTATTGTATAATATACCCGATTAAAATATTCATTTTATTTATTCTTTATTATTTTTACAAGTTTATATTTTAAAAATTTAGTAAATATTATTTAGAATGCATGTACACTTTAAAAATGGAATAACATACTAAAACAATAATAAAATAGAATAATGTATATAATACATAGATCAAATACATATAAGTATACCTATATAATATACACCCATATTTACTTTTGTATACAAATAACATCATAAAAATATAATAAAAATATATTTGTGTACCTAAAAATATGTTATAAATATAAATAATAAGAAAATAATAAAATAAAATATATAAAATAAAAATAAAATAGTGAAACTATAGATGAATATACCTATAAATACACTCCTAATAATTAATTTGTAACAAATAACACCAAAAAATAAAATCATATTAAAATACTACATAAAATAATAAATTTTTATTTTATAATAAAAATTAATAAATTCATTTACTATATTTAATTAATTAGATTTGAATTAACACTATTGTTTTGTCCTTTTGTGTCCTAGGTGGACCAATCAACACCTAAGGAGACTTGACCTAGGTCACTCCCTCCTCCGCCTCTTCTACTGTTCCTGCCCTTCACGCAACCCGTCTTCTCCCCTTTTTCCCATGCAGGTCTATCACTCAAATAGATCAAACCCCTCACCTAACCCATCTTTGATCGACCCTAATACACACCCTAACCTTAAACCCATTATACATAGCTCCCCATCGTTCCTAATTGCCGGTCAATAAGGGTCGTCCCCTCTGTGTATAAATAAAAGCCTTAGCTCCATTTCGAGTTTTGATCCTTCTCCAATCCCTGAACCCCTTCACGGTGTGTGTGTGTACCTGGAACAACAGGAACACCCCCGAGCCCAAGAGCGTGCGATCAGGCGAGGCAGAGCGATCCAAGACGGCCGTCCAGCCACCCTGCTTCCTGAGCTCCCTTAGGTATAAGACCTGCCTTTTGTTTTGCTTTTTTATATAGCCTTTAGCTGTAGCTTTTATTTTCCATGCTTAGTTTAGGTTTATACTAGTTAAATTAGTATAAAAATCCATCTACGTTTGAGCTCCGGTGAACCCCATCCATCGTACTACGCTGTCCTAAGATCCGCCTACCACATCCTTTCTACTCCTTCACATTTCTCTCACGCCTCGATGCACTTCACTCACCCAGATTCATTGTGGATTTGGGGTTTCATGTCTCCCCTCCTCTGCTCGCCAGAGGCATGCCACTCCGCTTCGCCAACCATCCATCTTGCGCGCTAAGTTGTCGAGGCAACTTGCCCTCGACCCAGGAAAGTTTTTTGCAGGTCCCACGAGCCCTTCACGCACGACTGGAGCCATTTTGCAACTCGCCCGAGGCTCCTGGAGCTCTTCTTCATCTCCAACTCTTCGGGAGCGTTCCTGTAATCCTCAGACCTTTCTTATGCCTCCTGCAGATAGAGGGACCCTCCTGCTCCTCATTGCGAAGCTTGGAGCAGATGAAGACCACCAGAGAGGTGCTACAGCGACGACCGATGCTCGCCACCCGCTCTGTTCTTCCCTATTCTTACATGGAGGTTCAGAGCCGTTGGATCGAGCCCCTCTTCCAGATCACACCTCAGCCTTGTGATCTCTGGAGCGAGCACCGTAGGATCCTCATGCAGGATCTGATCGTGATTGTTGAAGCCCAAGCGTCATCGGCTCTTCTAGAGGCGACGCGTGGCAAGTGGGCCACGCTCTGCCGTTGGATCGTGCCCATTATGGGATAAACTTCACATCTACCCCCCATTTTTTGTATTTATTAATTAGATTTGTTAATAAAGTGCGACATGTAAATAAAATGGGAATTTTGCGTATTGCTCCATGTGTTTCTTATGTATTACATTTGGGTCCTTCCCAGGCCAACTCACGTGTAGTCCCATGTGAGTGGGAAAATTACATGTTATGCCCTGGTACTTTTGTATATTGTTAAATAATTCAATAAATTTTAATTACAATGTATATTTATGGCATTATTACATCATTATCCCTCAAGTTTATTTTATTTGCAATTATACCCCCACTAGTATATGAATTTTGGTGCTTGGATTTCATTAATTAAAAATATCTCCCTATCTCTTAAAATTGTGCGAAAATAGGGTTAAATGACTGGCATGAGTTTTCACGCAATGAAGTTACTTGCATTTTTGGGCACTTCAGCTATTTATTAAAAATCAAATGGAGCTCATTTTTTTATCTATAGTATAAAATGCCAAAAAATATAAAAACATCTTTAAAAATTAAAAATATTATATAATGTCTTATCATGTTTTAATCCAGACAAAAATCACTAAAAATGGAAAAAGAAAAAGCTTAAAAATTGAAAAACCATAAAATCCTTCATAAAAATCTAAAAATTCACTAAAAACTTCAAAAATATATTTTTTCTATTTCGTGATTTTCTTTATATCATTATTCATATATTAAAATTAAATTGAGTAATTTTATACCTTAATTACTATTTTTAAAATTCAAATCAATTTCATATATTTATTAATTCCCTGATTAGGATATGTTTGACTTTAAAAATCCATAAAAATTAGAAAAAATCCCAAAAAATTATAAAAAATTATAAAAAATTATAAAAATATATAAAATAAAAAAAACATTTTATTTTCTGTGTTTTGACTCTTTTTGTATATTTATAATTATATTTGTTGACCTTATAAATATTGCCTCATATAGCTCTATTTTATATATCTTTAAAAGAAGAAGAAAAATATAAAAAATATAAAATTTAAAAAAATCAAAATGCAAAAATTAAAAAAAAAATATAATTTAAAAAAAAACCACAAAAGATATATGTATCTACATGATAAATGACATGGTTGTATATAAACATTTTGTTCATGAGTACCTATAGGCTACGCATATTGCTCTCTATGGTTCGACCGCTATGTACTAACTTGCTATGCATCTTGTAGTAGAGAGTAATAAATTTTAACTCACTTGTGCTATTCATTGCTTTTGTTTATTGTGTGGGTTACTTGCTGATTAATCAAGGACTATTGAATGGTCAAAAAACCGACTACGGTTTCGGCTTGTGAAACCGTACGACCCTTGAATTTAGTCGGTTATTAGTTTGTCACCTCGGAAGTTTACAACGATAGAAACATTCCCCCATAGTCTTTTGGTGGATCGATTGGGCAATTGAACTATAACCCAAGTCTTTTTGAGTTGTCCGACTTTGAGTTGGTCAAAGACGGACTTGGGGAGGATGTTTGATGTGGAGTCATCGTCTACTCGAACATGAGTGAATGTGGAATCCTCAACTTCACATGTGATCCGAGTCAACCACTTGACTTTTTGGCTCTTGGCTTCTTGATTCATCACCAAAGAACTAGCCATAGATATGACATGATATTCAGTCCTTAATCATTTCTTGCTTGTCTTTTGAGGGTTTAGTCGACTCTTCACAAATCTCTTACGATCAGGCACATATTCTATGGCCTTAATCAATGGAAGCTCCAAGATTAGACTTTTGCAAAATGCTTCCATTCAAAATTGTCCATTTTTTTAATTTTCTATTTTTTCAATTTTTTGGGTATTTTCGGTATAATGGGCAGTAAGGGGTCAAAGTCAAAGGAGGTTGTATCCGAGTATAAGTCTCATGATGGACTTATGGTTCGCAAGGGGGGCTCCTGACTTCTTCCCGTTTCTTTGTTGACTGGATGAGATTATATGTATGTTCAGTCAAAGTCTTTTCTCTATGGTTGATCCGAGCAATCTCATCCTTAAAGATCTCATGACTTGGTGATGAATAATCATACACCACATGTTGTAACTCTAGCATGTAGCTCCAGGAAGAATAATGATTATTCATTGGAGTTGTACTCTGATCATGAGTAATATTTTCTTGACTTTTTATTTATCATGGACCATCAACAGAAAAATGGTTATACTCAAGAAGAGAGTCAAACTGAGTTTGGGATGGTGGGAAGTCCATAGTAACCAGAAATCGTGTTTCTATGTTAAAATCAGTCACTCTATTTTCCATCCTCAAATCTGTCTACTCTATTGTATTTTATTGATGGTCAGGATGTGAGAGCGGTCTAGTCCAGGAAGAAGTGTGGACATGGTGTGGAGTGAAGGGGGCAAAGGGAAATGATGGCTGCGGGGGACCTGTTTCGAAGAGACGGTTCCCCTGGAATGAAGGGTATCGGGACATAATCTTGTACGATGGATCTACAGAGTTAGGGTACGAAGACCAATGTGCAAACACCTTCTTAAGAGAAAGGCGGAGAATGATTTGTGAACCTCGATATGCTTGCAATTGCAAGGACTTTGATGTACACAAGACAAACACAAAACAAACTCGTAGATTCACCCACTCGATACTTGTGAAGGCATGTTAGGGTTCGACCCTTATCTTTTCAATTTTAATTTAATGACAAAATCATCTTTGAGCAGATTAAGCATAGCTTTAGGTGCATGAGAATGTCACAATGACTGATCCGAATTCGTACATATAGTTGCACCTACTTTCAGCTAGTATGGGTGTAAGGACGGACCGTAGAATGACGACCCTTATTACTTCAGGACGCTGCCTTAAGCGTTGTTCTTTAACCACCCAATGTACTAAGGAGACCATAGTTCCCTCACTGAGAAGTATCTTGTCATTTTAATTCCAGTCGTCAGAATGAAGCTTCCAAATTTTGTCTCTACCCTAGGTGTGATACTTGTCCTTAAAAAACAATGAGTGGGTTTCTCTCCACCAGACACGAGTTAATTTTATATCAATTTTATTTACAGTTACCTTGATTATTAGTCCCAATTTTAGATTAGAGTTATCACTTGAGTTTCATATAAAAATCACACCTAATGTGCAGTCCCACTTCCTTTAATTCCTAAGTTGCAAAACTGAGGTAGATGATCGAGAAAGCCAATGCAAGCATTTAAATTGATGATGCATGCCAAGAAGAAGACTTACACTAATTCCTTACGTTCTTCATGTGGGATACAATACAAGGAATAAAAAAATACACTAAATGGTATGCACAGATGAAAATGCTGTATGCAGATAATTCTATAGCGGGAAAGAATTGATTTCAGATTTGGTTATTTTTAACGATATACAGTGTGTATAGTTAGTGAAAGTGTGATCTACAAACTACGAGCACAATCAAGAATAAAAATCTAAGCTATCGTATGTGTGCCTAATTTCTATGCCACTCAAGTCAGGTCCCAACCACACAAAAGGGGTTGAAATGGACCCGGCACACCACAAAGAGGTCCAGTCCAAATTATTACAAGTATGAGGTTTCAAAGGGAGGGACCTTGTAAACGATGTAGAAAATAAAATCTAAACTAAACTCTCTCTCACAAGAGAAAATTAAAAATAGTCTTCATCTTCTCAGATCTTTGAATTTATATCCAAGAATTGCTCCATGTTATCCTGGGTGGGAGTATCTCAGGGATTTGGAGGATCCTGTGGGGAGATAATGTAGTTTTCCAAGGGTGCACGTGCGAAGCATGTGCCTCCTTGAAGTCAGGGGCATCTTCCTATACGCTGAATCTGCGGGAGCTGTTTGTTTTTTCTCAACGGATCACACGTGCTAAGCACATGCGTCAGATGGAAAGTCAAGCGGGAATGGCTGGAAGCTCAGGGGGGCGTTGTGCAATTGACGCCCACCTCCACGTACCGTGCATGTGTAGGGGGGATTGGGGCTGGCACGCTGCCCGTGGCAGAGCTGGGTCACGGAGCTGCGAAGTCGGAGTTGGATGAGGCAACTGGCCCTCGAGCAAGGCCAAGCATGGAGCGAGTAGCCAAGGGCTCGTCCGACACATGGCCAAGCGGTGGAGAGTGGCTGCAGGGAAGGGTGAAGTTGCACCGGGCTAAGGCGGAGGCGTAGGGCAGAGTGGCTCGAGGGAGGCCATGGCCCTCTGACCGAGTTGTTGGTGGCTTGGAGAAGGGCGTCGAAGGTGATCGAAGTTGAAGCGAAGTATCCAAGCGATGGCTGCTGGAGAGAGGTCCATGAGGGGCAGAGTAGAGTGACTCTCCGTAGTGGTGAGGCGGAAGTGGTTGTGAAGGGATAGATGGTGATATGCTCGCCTGGGAAGTTTTTTGGAGCTTGGATGCTCCGACATTTCTTTACCTCGATCCAATGGGAAAAATCACTAGAGAAGCTCAATAGCAATGGCTGCTGCAACGAGGAAGGATACTCTCCTCGGATCTCACATGGTACATTAGTTCTTTCTCACCGTCTAGGGCCGACACTGGTATCACCTGCGAACCTACCGGAAGCTGGGGCTAATTCCTTCACATCAACGGATGATGCAAGTGGAGGCGGACATGCTGGGACCTTATAGGAGGGCAAGGGAGGTGTATCAATAATGGTTGGGAGAGAGGGGGGAGGCGGAGGGTCGACGAGCAGAGGCGACGGCGGTTACGAGCGCACAGGCGTAGACGGGGACGACTGCAGGGAGGAAGGAAAGGGGGTAGAGGTCATGTGTGTGCATGTGATCTGTGAGCGGGAAGAGGTCACGAACGTGGCACGTGACCAAGATGGAGTGAAGAGAGAAGAGAGGGGAAGAGAGAGAAAGAAGAGAGAGGAAAGAGAAAAAGAGAAAGAAAAAGAGAGGAAATATATAAATAAAATAAAATGAATTTAAATAGATTATAAAATTAAAGGAAAAAGTAAAATTGAAAATTAAATAAAATTAAATAAAATTAAAGTAAAAGAAAATTCAAAAAGTAAAAGCAAATGAAGTCAAATCAAAAAGTGATCAAAATAAAAGTTGTTCGTCTTGATGAGATCTACAAATTTCATGCAGGACCCAAAATCAAAAGAGGTCAACTATATACAAGATTTTTTGGAGGTACTCTATAGATAATAAAATTCCGAATTTTGTCCATTTTGTATTTTTTGTATTTTTAACTTGATTTTAATTAGTCGATTAATTTTTATACAATATATACATAAATAATCTAATTTTTATGAATTTTATAGGTTAGAAAAAGGGTAAAATAAATCTGACAAAGATAAAGTATGTACAAAATATAAAAAGACAAATTTTTGGGGTTTCTCTTGATTTTGATATTTTTATGAATTTTAATTCTTTATGCCATGTTAGTTGATTTATTAAAAAATAGACTAGAGAAAGCATTAGGTTAAAATAAAGATTATTTACACATAAAATAATAAGCTCAATCCAAGTAAAAATCATAGTTATTTAATTACAGATTTTATCCCAAATTTTAGCATAATTAGTGAAAGATAATTAATTGATTTTAGGGAGTTCAATTAGTGAATTATTAAGGGAATTTTGCTAAAACGTTCATATAAAGTAGATGAATAATGGATTCATTACTTGTCTTTAATCTTGAGTAGAATAATTCATCTAAGAAGACATGTCTTTGCATCTTTCTTTACCAATAAATAACAGATGGTTGAATGAGCTGTAAACACTGTCACCTTAAAATCAAGAAGCGGAGATCTAAATTTTTCCAAGGCAAATACTACAACAAGCATCTCCTTTTCTATCACAGTATAGTTCTTCTAAGCTGGATCCAAAATATTGCTTGCGTAGTGAATGACCTACATGACACCATCTCTCTCTATCCTAGTACAACTCCTACTGCGAAATCAGAATCATCGATCATGATATCAAAGGGAAGAGATCGATCAGGGACTTATAAGACAGAAGTCTTTATGATCTTCCTTTTGAGTAGCTCAAAGGCCTCAAGATATTTATGATCTACAACGAACTCAATTTCTTCCCTATGAGCTCAGTAAGCAGCCGGGTAATTTTAGAAAAACCTTTGATAAATCTTCGATAAGATCCTACGTGCTCCAAAAATGACCACACTTGTTTCACGTTGGTTGGTGGCTTGAGTTTCTTGATCACATGCACCTTGGTTAGGTCAACCTCCATTCCCCTCCTAGAGATGGCATGCCCCAACACGATGCCCTCCATCACTAACGGACCCGATAATACCCTAATTAATTTGTCATTTTTATGTTATAGTCATGCACTTAGGAATAAAAAAAACTAAATATATGAATAAATAATTTAAACAGATTAGCAATGTATGGCTATGTGTTTATTTAACCTAGGCAAGCCACATTGTTGACTCTAGGAGGCAAATGAAGAACTTAAGGCTCAATTAATCAAACCTAATGTACGATTTTCAAAGCATTTTTTGGTATTTTTATGCACTATTATGCAAATGCAAAATGGACATTTTTAATGGCTTTTCTATAATGTTTTGTGAAGAGATGTAAAAATTATGAAAATTTAATAGTAAGTTAATTATGATGACCTACTATGAATTTTTGGGTTTTTTCTGATGCAAAATGAATTTATTAGGAATAAAATAGTGTAGACTAAGTGATTTTCAATAAATTAGTTTTAATAAATAGTAAACTAAGTTAATTTCCAAAACTAATATGAACCTAGATGCATCTAATTAAGATTTATCCAGGAAAAATTCTAATTCCTAAAAATAATAATATGAGCATTAATAATTAATCACATCAATAACCACTTAATTTATATTAAGAAAATGAGACATGGAAATGTAATGATTTTTGTGCAAAATATGGAACATAATTAATCCTACAAAATGTGAATTTTTGGGAATTATTTGGATCACGGTTGAACTACTACGAATTAAAGAATTTATAGTGGTAAAATATGATAATTAATCACCAAAATACTAGTAATAAATCAAGCACATCTCACAAAAATTCATTCATTTCCTCAAATGATAGAGATTTAATTACTCCATCAAATTCATTTTTTTAAAATAAATAAAAGATGTCAAATGTTGGTTTAACATAATATGCAAAGACATAGGTGTAGATGCAAATTCTAAATTAAGAACTACTTAAGTAAATGCATAAGAGGACCTAATCGAGATTATCAAAACCTGCCGGAATCTTGCTGCATTTTTTCCTAGATGCCACATTCCTTGTACGTTCCTAGTCAGTGGGGTGGGGCTCTTTACAATGTCTAGAATTGCAAGGGCTTTCGTGAAAGTTTTCCAATGCCCCATGTGTGGCTCGCGTGAGGGGGGAGAGGGCAAGAGGGCCGAGGGCATGACAATGGTGATAAACCTCCCTTTCATCACCTTTATTCTTTCATTTTAGCCTTGAATCCCTAGCTAAATGCATGTATATATCGTTAATTTGTCAAAATAAACACTATGTAATTTGTACAAAATACTATATAAAATAATGTATATTTCATGTATTTAATTCCAAAATAAAAGAATATATGAAGAAAAGAAAAAGAAATGAGACACACCATAGGTGTTGAGTGACCCTAGACCCTGACACCCAGTCATCATGATAATTTGGTCGACAAGGAATAAAGTAGGGGGGAGACATGGCAAATGAATTGTACATAAAAGACATCAAAACCCTAATTTGTAATTCATCAATAATTAATTTTTTGTACATATTTTATTTTATTATTTTTACACATCAAATAACAAATCCCTCAATATGAATATTAGAGAAAAATATATAAAGAAAGATACAAATTTGATTTCACAGAAAAGTAATGCATAATATGCCCGGGACACACAAAATAAAAACCTAAAATAAAAACTTCACATGCATGTATCTTCTCCATACTGTATGAAAATGGATAAAAATCACCTTTAATTGTATATAACTTTTAATAAGCTATTTGATGAAGGTCGTTTCATTCAATCTGGAGTTAAGATGCAGAAATTAGGTTTTGGGCCCATATTGTGCAATATACATGTATATTTTAATCATTATATTTTTTCTTTGTATTTTTCAAATTATTTTATTTTTCTAAAATGGTAATTATTATTTAAACATGTACACATAATTACAGTAAAATAGAACCATCAAAATAAAATAAAAATAAATAATACATTTAAACACGAAGGTAAAATATACTTGTATATAGCTATAATGTGTATATATATAATTAATTAAGTGTAATCTAAACTCAGGAAAATACAATAAAAAACCTAAATGTGTATTAAAATAAATAAAATATGTGAAATATATTTATAAAGTAATGAGAATATTTAATACAAATTTAAAACAAAAATACCAAAATACATGTCTGTATACATATATTTATACATGTAAATATTAAATTACAGTAAATCACCTCAAAAAAATAAATAAAAATAAGCATAAAATACAACATTAAATGACAAACAATTTCAACTTTTAATAAAAATTTAGATAATTAATTTATTATTTATTTCTGATTTTACAAGGTATTTCTAGATCGGACTTTATGGTTGGTCCACATGGATCAACCAGAAGCTAACACTTGTTAACCTCGGTCACTAGCCCTTTCTCTCTCTTCCTCAAGCCTTGAACTATCAGCCCCCACAATTTCATCGTTTTTCCCGCTCGAGATAATGATGCTCTACCTTGGCGTGCTTCGTAAAATATGGAGATAGGATACCCTTGATTCACTTCAAGACAAGAGAGGTCTGCAATCTTCATCTAATCGCTCGAATGATCCATTGAAAACTCCCTCCTCAAGCAGCCTATAAAATAAGCTCCTCCACTAATGTTCCAAATTTAATCTTTCGTCAGTTTCTTTTAAACCCTCATAGCCAGTCTATTCCCTTCATCGTGGTGACAACTCGAATATGGGAGGTTCTACAACAAGGAGGAGGCGTGGAGGAACCATCCAAGATCATCACTAGAGGAGCTTCGTTGACAGGTTCTGCCTTCTAGACTCCGGTCGAGTCAAGGACCGTCCTTCTGTTCCTAGGTAGATCTTTAGCTCTATTTCATTTTGTGTACTTCAATTACTGTTGTAATTTCATCTTTAACCTTAAAATTAAAATTGCCCAAATTGCTTGAAGCTTGAGCTCCAGGCTAATTCATTGTCTCTCGACCATTAGATCACCTCAATTTCCACCACACTCGACTCCCCTTCATCTGCTCCATTGATCACTCCATATGCCCCCTAGATCTATCATGGATCTGGGAGTCAAGACTACCTTCGCCGCCCATCACCGGAGCCCCACCTTCCTTCCACCCCATGTCGTCTTTTGCTTAGCCCTTTGGTCGTGGAAATTGCCCTTGAACCATGGATCGTTTTTGTGCAGGATAGAGAGTGTGAAGACCATCTAGAACATTAACGAAGACCAGGAGGAACTCCAGGACACTTAGACCCGTCAAATCTCCTTGGTCATCCTTGTCCTCGTTGGAGACCATCGTTGCATACAACGGAGTCCCGACTAGCTACTAGGGCCTACCAGAGGGAAGATCCATCAGTAGAGAAAGGAGGAATATCAAACCGAGGCGCACCATTCAACAATTCATCGACTGTTCTTGCTAACTCCTTCCGAGTCGTTCGATCAAGAACACGACCCAAATCTAATCTAGGCCATTCATCTTATTCGAATGGGTATGTAAGGGCAGGCGTTTGATCAACCATGTGGAGCGTCTATAACGGTCGGATGAATGGACGTTAAGGTGTAAAATTTGCAATGACCCCCTCCCCATTTTTGTTATTTGTAAAAGGTCCTATAATTATTTAATTAAGTACAAAACTTTTAGGACATTTTAAATGTATGCCCTTGTTGCTTATTGATATTGTATATTAGTCTAGTCCAAGTCACCTCACATAGACCCCCACGTGATGGGATATTTTGCAGGCGTACCCTTGAGTGTTTTGTATTTCCTATTTAGTCTAAGAAATTCAAGTTGTAGTTTAAAAGTTTTGGCTATATTGCATGTGATCCATGGACTGTTTTTTATTTGCAATTATTCCCCTGCTAGCTTGACTAATTTCTATTTATGCATTTCTTTTTACTAAAATAGCTCATGTGCTCTAAAAAATGCAAAAATAGGTTTAAGTGCATATTTGGTTGCTTTTTCTCATTATATATTTTATTTGCCATTTCCCATGCATTTATTATTTATTAAAAATCAAATAGAGCCATTTTATTACATGCTTAACTTAGAAAATACAAAAAATTACAAAATCTTTTTTAAAAATTCCAAAAAAGAAGTGTCTGTTTATTAGCCTATTTTCTCACTTCAGAAAAATCACAAAAAATCTCAAAAGAAACCCAAAAAAATCATCAAACTCTTGCTAACCCTAAAAAATTATAAAATATTTTCACAAATCCCAAAAATATTACTTTTTATCTTGTATTTTTTATCTATACATATTAGCATGTATTTAAATTGATTTTGAGATATTTTGAAGCATGTTGCTATTATTTTAAATCTCATATCAATTCGGCCTCAATAAAAAGTTCTTGTATTGCCTTATTTCTATTTTTAAAAATACAAACATTTTGCAAAAATTCCTCAAAAATTCAAAAAAAAAACATAGAAAGATTTTAAACCATAAAAGACTTTATTTTGAAAAAATTGACTCTATTTCTCTATAATTATAATTGTAATACTCCTTCTAGCTTTTATAGACTTATGTAGTATTATATATAGTTTATATTACTTCTAATTATTAGAAATAGTCTATAAATATTTTAAAACTTTTAAAAAATAAAAAGGACTATTCTTTGGGATATTTCTTGATTTTTGTGTTTTTATTATATACATTCTACTACTTATTACTTATATTATATATTGCCTTATATATTTATAGTTATATATACTCTTATATATTATATATTTAAAAATCAGAGAAATTACTATATATATACATATATTAATTAAAAAAATTAAATTAAAACCTACAACATATTGATTGAAATTGTGAATACTTATACATATATAAACTTATATTATTTATTTATAAATAAAATTTCTAGTACGTCCCATGTTCCCTGTGTTGGACCCCTACCTGCTTGTCCACTATACACATTCATTGTAGGGTATAATAAAATTTATCCACATTTTTCTTATATTACTTATTGGTTCTTTATTTTTGGGATAATTGTTGATTTAGGTATTGAGTCTTCGAGAGCTTTCATCACGATAACTTGTTGGTCCCGCATTGTGTGGGTCACAAGACAGTTACTCGGATAACCACGATTAATCAAGTGGCACCGTTGCTGGGGAGCAATAGATAACATAGCATTTTGTATATAGCTTGCACATTATTTTCCCCTTTATTTTGTACTTATTTGTTTTTTATAATTGTTTATCTGTTCTGACTCACTTGTCTCCTTTTGACTTTCTTACAAGGGACCACGTGATGACGACTGCTTATTAGGAGGTGGATGCACCTAAACCATGAGGAGGTGGGCTCTTCTACTTGTGAGCTGACTAGGAGAGAGCAGGAGAGAGAAGCAAAGAGAGAGAGAGGAGTAGAGCAGCTGCCTTAGCTATTTTTTATTTTATTTTGTGAGGAGTGTTTTTCTCTCATTTTTATATAATTATTTGTAATAATTTGAACTTGGACACTGCCACACTAACGAGGTCCATTACCCGGTGTCTGTTCACCTGAGGTCATCATCGTGTTTTTTTTTGTATTTTTATCACTTTCTTTTATTTTCTCTCTCGTGATTTGAGCTTTCTGCCTTTATCTTTCATTTGTTTATGTGAGTGAGCCCCTAGATCTAGGTTTGCTTGACTCGGTAGCTGGGTCCAAAGCCCTAATAGAAGCATGCACATATAGTCTCTAACTCTTAGATCTAGTCGAATAATTAATTGCCAATTACTTGGATTTGGTACCGCGAGCCGTGAGAGACTCCACACAATGCTTTCAGGACCCATTGTGGTGGGTATCGAGGAGTCTCCAAGATCAGACACTTGGATATATTTTTGAGTAGTTGGCATTTGGTTCTTCCTGATAATATCAAATCTTGTTTAGGACTCTTTCATTACTTGCATATCACTCTTGTAGTATATGTTTATATATTCTATTTTGCTTCCTGCTTGGAGAGCGATGGGAAGCACTGTGAGTCTTCTTACTTTGTGTGCATCATTTGATATGAGAGTGAGATTTCCACTCTAATGTCCACTTGCATTGCTTTTCTGACTACTCCCTCTATTTTATATCACATTTAGGACTTAAAAGAAAATACAAAAATATCGTTAAGCAGTTTGCTTTGAAAAATACCCAAAACAAGTGAAAACCAAAAAAAAATAAAATAAGGAGACTGCTAATAAAAGTTTGACTTTAAATAAAATCAGTAATGGACATCCTTGTTTTGGGTACATAAAACCCTCCTTGCTTTTATGTACATTCCTGACTGAGTGAGGCACGTCCCCTTAAGGATTAGAGTAAAAAATCAATCTGTGGCAGCCTTGATTATCACATGGGTTAATGAAGTACTGGTGCTTCTATCATACATGGGCAAGTAGGGTCTTGTAGATGGTGGTGTTCCCACCTTGTGTGGAGCATACTACTTGGTCCGAAGTATTGAGCATAGGCCACACCTTCACGAGGGTGTCTTTCTGATTGCCCTGTAACCGAGTACCTCGCTTGCGAGGGAAGTATTAGTTTCTCCTATTGGCTTCCTCTCTTTATTTCTTTGGTTAAGTAGCTGCTCATACATGAGATCAAGGATCTCAAAATATACAGATCACAAGTTACAAAGGAGGTGAATGAAGTACGAGGTACTTTCCTGGCTGTACACACACTCCTATACGATAACACTCATAAGGATTTGTTAAAAGATTTTCCTGCAAACCAACCACAAAACTGAAAAGATAAGAATAACTGAACTCTTATGGATTAATTTGGGTTGAGTTGGTGAATCCACAACTTGTTTGGTGTTTGTTTTGATTATATTAAAGTCAAAGATCAAAGTTCTGCACACTTGTGTAAAATTTGCCTTTCATTTTCTCTTCTTTTATTCTCATTTGACCCCTGTTTGCTTTGAGCCATTCTACTATTTTGCACTCCTTTTATTTCTTGTTGACCTCTATATCATTCATGTATTCTCGATCTTCCTTTTGACCTCGAGATGGCGACTCATGGATGGCTTAGTCAAGACTCTGCCGACACCTACATCGATACCATGTTCTTGCCTTCTCCAATAATTCAGGGCGATTCTCGAGAACCTGATCCGGACTCCGCGAGCTAATCTCCAGACTCCCCACCTTCTTTAATAATCCAAAATCTCTCTTGTCCCGAAATCTGAAGGATATGGTTAGATCCTCAAGCGCATCACGGAAGCGTGAGTGTCGTATCGAATACGACGAGGAGCGACTAGTCGCACTAGTTGCTCGATGCAGCGGAATTAAAAAAAATTTTACACGACGAAACCACATGATCCAAGAACACTTCTCGGATCGTTTCGTCTAAACCACAAACAAGTAATTAGGATTACCTCTTGAAGCGTGGCTGCGATCAAGTCTTTAACGAAGAGACCTCCTGTCTCAAGTCCGATCCGACGGAGGAGACGCTTGCGAGCGCGGGGATGAACCGCGTGCTTCTCGCAATCCATGTTGATGATCCAAGCGGCGGATCTCCTGATCTCGACACACGAGATCCAACGTCTTCTTCACGAGCGAGGCGCACCGAAGAAGACGGAGATCCACGAGCAGAAGAACGGGCAGCATAACGACGATGCCGCGGCAATGGAGAACCTCTCCATGGCATCCATGGTGGACGACCATGAGAGGGAGAGAGAGGGCTGACCTCTAGAAAGAAAGAGAGAGAGAGAGAGAGTTTTTGCTACAATAGCATGTGTAAAGAGAGAGCCAAGAATGCCTCTCTATTTATAGGGTTTTGGGATCCATGGATCTCAATTCATGTGTCATATAAAATCAATGGATGAGATTGATTTATGACAATCCAATGGTCAAGATTGTTGTTGGTAAAAGCCAACAACTTTTGATTTAATTTTGATTAAATATATTTGATAAATCAAATAAATATAATACCAAATTAAACCACACAAATAGAGAGAGAGAAAATAAGGGAGATACACCTTCCTCTTTGGAAGGGGGGACGACCACCAATTCCCTCAAGGAATTGGTGCCGCCCCCTCCTTTCCAAAAGGGGAGGGCAATCTCCTTGATTTTCTCTCCATCCAATTTCCAACAACAATTTGTTGGTATTTTAATTCACCAAAATAATTCTCAATTAATTTTGGGAATATTGCAATCTTGACATTGAATTATTGTGAATCAAATTCAAAACCCAAAACAAAATGTAATTTACATTTTCAATTAATTAAACAATGTGTATCCTATACACATTAATAATTAATCAACTAATATAAATTATATTTAACTCTCTTTAATACATTATAAATCGCATTTATAATATATTATGAATAATTGGATATTACTATCCACATTATTCTTATCCTTGATAATTAAATCATATTTAATCATCTTGGATCTCTTTATCTCATGTGTTCAAATAATATGAATCACATTCACATTATTCACATCTTTGATAATTAAATCACATTTAATTATCTAAGATAACTCTCCTTATAATATGAATCAAATTCATATTATTCATGATAATTAAATCACATTTAATTATCCATTTTCTCAATGCTCGGATACATATATCAACAATAGAATTATCCATGAACTCTTTCAAGGACAATGCACTTTCTCCACGAATACTTGGAGATAAGGACATAGCGATTGTATTGTTCCACATATAGTGACATGGATATTGAGATCACATCTCAAATCCAGATCTCGGGCCTCCCGTAGATGCTTGATTAAATCAAGACCGCAAATCTAATCTTCTCATTGAATCTGAATCACATTCAGATTAATGTCCAACATTTGGACTAAGATCAGATTACTTCTCTACTAAGAGGAGTCACTAAAATCCAGACCCGTTTCATCACTCCCTAGGAATGGAAGCGTCATGGTTATACAACCGTTTATGATCACATCACCCTCAGGCATTCCCAATACCTGTACATCCTGCATACTGGAAGACTCAGAATAAACCCGAAGTATTAGATCAACTTTATACTGTCTACTTCAGGGTTCTATCAGTAAGTTTCTCATTCGATCATTGGGAGTCGGTATTGGTCATATACTTTCCAAAAGCATATATCATACCTAGGTCTTGATCATATACTTTCCAAAAGTATATTTCAAATCAACAAATTCAGTCAAGCTTCCAAAGCGAGACGACCGTGCGCACGAAATTTGATTCTCTTCAATATCTCATGAGTGAGCTCATGTCTTCCGGTTCAGTAGTGAACCTGTATGATCCCTTTGAGAGATCGTATTACTCATATGCCCTTATATGCACACCAGCGCGCCGGTGTATAGACCTTGATTAGGTCATCAACCTATTGGTCTGCCAAATGTACAAACTCAGACATATAGTAACACATCTGTCTCCGGTCAGAGGATGTGTGCCTATATCATGACAGCATATGATATAGGACTTTGGTTATCTCGATCTCGTTAAGTCAACTCTTTGACCTAACTAATCTGACACCTCCGAATCTCTATTCTTATGCAGAGGACCTGCATCAAGAAGTCGGTCAGATATCAACCTAACTGAGAAAGGATTGCCATCTCCTACTCAGACTGGCGATCATCTCTTAATAATCATTTGACGGTGCTTGATGAGTCCTCAATCTAACTCATTAGATATTCATCTAAGCACCAGCCTCTATGATTCAATAATTGAATCAATAGCTGTATGATCATTAAGATGGCCATGGTACATAACCCTAATTGTACTAAGGGACCTATTATGCAAACTATTTACTCTTTATTTCAGATTAAGGAGTGAATTGCAATAACATTTATTGCATAATGGCTCGCCGTGGGCTCGCATGTTCAACAATCTCCCACTAGCCCAAAGAGCCATTAATGGGCTAATCATTTAAACCCACACTCATGTGACAATCATAGGCTATTAAGAAAATAGCTAGGTAAGCTGATCAGTCACTCCGTTCCCAAGAGACTACGCCAAGTCCTTTTACGGCACTTGCATATCTCCTAGTAGCAGTGCTCGCATCCAATGCGATTGTTGCATCTCATGCAACCGATACTCAATTTTGTTGGTTATAGTGTCATTGACACTACATCTTATTAATTATCATAACCAATATTCCCATAATCCTTATTAGAATACCTTCATTCCTGGAGATCTCTATCTCCTAAGGTATCTACAGTTAAGACCCTTATAGATCACTATCTACAAAGTCTTAAACCTTTGAAGACAAGACTTTGAGATCACTATCTCTAAGTTTCATCAATTTTGAAGATATTGTTATTACTGCAATCAAGTGTTTTATCTCCATAGTAGGATTAGTAACAGTTTACTACTCCCACTGCATGGTAGACATCTGGTTCTTGTACACATCTAGCATACATTCAGCTTCTCATAACTGATGCACAAGTACAAGCAGTTCTAGCATTCTCTTCCTCAACTCTTTGAGGTGCTATCCCTTTAGATAGGTCAGTACCATATCTTAAGGGAAAGAAGCCTTTCTTGGAATTATCCTGGAAATGGAATAAGCCCAAGGTGTACTACTAATGTGACGGTTCCAATACCCTCCTTTCCTTGATTCTGAACAACTTCAGAATTAAGATCTAAGAGGTATCCTTTGAGATCGTATCTCTAGGTATGAAACAACCAAATTTTAAAACACTTATTATTATCCTTATATCATTCCAAATGATTAGAATAATATCTACATTTAGCACGATGAACACAATGGCACTCCCACTAAGCTTCACATGGTTCATCAAGATTCTATCTGAAATCATAACATTTATAATTTCATCAAATCTTATGTTCCAACTACAGGAAACTTATTGGAGTCCAAAGATGGAGTTCTTCAGCTAGCACACCTTGCTTTCCTCAATCATGAAGCCATAGGGCTACTTCATATGAATATCCTCAGGGAGGTATTCATAGAGGAATGCAATCTTGACTCACATCATGAAGTTGTCATAAATAAGTTGTCTAGCTATAGTTAGCAATATTCTGATGGGTTAAAGCAGGGTCACTGGAGAGCAAGTCTTATCGCAAGCGATGCCTTCTCTTCGGTGTGTAGCTCATGGCTACGAACCATGCTTTGAAGGTCTATACCTTCTCATCAGGTTCCCTCTTTCTCTTGAAGATCCATTTACACCTTAATGGGTCTGACCCATATAAGTGGATCCTCGAGGGTCCATATACAACACTTGTATATGTAGTCTACATTAGACTTTTATTGCTAACATCCATCTTTCCATGTCATGATCCTCAAGAGCTTCATCACATGAAGTCCGATCATTTTCAGATTTAACTGACACATGGAATCCATCCTCAAACTTATTTGAAGAGGTATTAATGTTTCATCTTTAATTGTCCTTTTAGTTTCCAATTTCAGGAGCCTCATTATCTTCTCAAGATTAAATGAGTTCCTTCACTTCATTTTATCTCGATTCTTAAGAGAGTCATCATCTAAGAATCACATTCTCAGAGATGAGATCCTTTAAGAATCTCAAGGTCATAAAGTATGTATACAATACCATCCTTTATTTTCCTAATGAAGTAGCACTCTCTAGTGCTAGAGTCTAGCTTTCATGCATGGAAGCTTATTAAGTATATAATGCAGTCTCTACTACATATATATCTTGGAAGCTTAAGAGATAATTATGCTAGGATTAATCATTGATTAAATCATGTCACACATGATCAATTGTATCTCCCTACAACTCCTTTGAGTTAAGGTTCATTAGGAGGATTGAGATAGGAATGATATTCATATCTCCATAAGGTATTTCTTGAATTCATCTAATAGGTACATGCTACCTTGGTTAGATCAAATTCATTTTATCTTTCTTCAAACTTTGGTTCTAAACCAAAATTGTGAAATCTTTGAACATTTCAAAGTTTTCTAAGTGAAGAAAAGAAATCTCATATCAAATAATCACTAATTGATATCACATATCCATAATGTTTATTCTGATATAGTTGATTCACATACATTAATATGTATGAGATCTTGAATACCTTAATCTTACACCTTTCCCAAGGAAGGGTGTATTGGACATTTTACTTTGAATACAATATTCACAAGTATGTGAGATTTGAATCTTTAGACAATCTAAAGTTTCATGTCTTACCAGTCCATTGATTTCATCAACAGACATATGTCCAAAATTTGATGCCAGATCATTGTCAAATGATCTTTATCCTCCTATTGATCTTTTAAAGGTTTAATTTCAGTATTAGAAATCTTAATGAACCATTCAATAATTTTCTAATTTAATAGAGTCCACTAGATTTTAGATTACTATCTGAAATATTTCCATCATAACTCTTTATGATAGATTTATTACAGAATTCATGTTTATATCCAACAATTAGAAATAAACAATGAGTGTATTCTAATATCTAGGTCATAGAGACATTCTCTAAGACTAAGGGCTCCCACTAAAAATATGAAGTCTATTGATCTCATGGAAACTGTTGCAACACTTGCATCACTTTCAACATGGATGATCAATAAACCTTAAGATCAAATTTCTAATATTCTAATACATATGCAACCAATTGCAAGTGTTATTAGAAGATTGAGATACAATTATTAGACTTTATCTTATCAAATAAGTAAGTCAATTTCAATGATTATATGTAGATTATTCTGATGTACTATCTGATTCCTTCTCTAAGGATTCTAGATAGCTTTGATAGTCATAATATCAACACATCAACTTATTGCAGTATTGGCATTCATCCAACTCTTTGGATGTCATATGGAAGTCACAGAAGTACAATAAACTATTTGATTATACTTCTTTCTTGGGTCCAACCCATGCTTCCACTGCGCTCCCTTTATCTATAAACAACCATTGCTTAAGACTAAGGACCTCTTATGTTAAATTCAAAAGAATTTAATATAAGAGCATTTCGACATTTATACATGCTTCACCCAATTCATACAATATGAATATTATGAAGCTTCATGAATGACTAGAGTATAGATAGTAGAATGATGACACTCATCAACTACATTCATCTAAACTCTTAAAACATAGGTTCAGGTAGGTACTCAAACAATTTGAATACATCATCTCTTATAGAGCTACCATTCTACATGATGCAGAGAACCATGTCATTCATGATTAAATGTCAAGAGCACATATGTATGCCAGAATATCTTTATTGATTTTATAAGGATTGTTTGATAATTACGATCATTATCGACATGTCACTTCCAAAGTACATTCGATGAGATCAAGACTTATAGAGACATACAAACCCTAGGGTTTTAGTCCTATCGTCTATTTAATTATCACTTCTCATTATTATGAGGAAACTTGTATATTGCAACCACATACATTATGTGTCCAACTGCAATTACAATATCTGGATCAAGGGTCCAATCCATGATATTCTACTGGTTATTATTGAGTATAATATTGAGTGGGTTTTAATGAAGGATTATCTGAAATAAGAAATTTGCATGAGTGTATATATTTATATATATACACATATTATACTTTGATTTAGGAATTTTATATCAAAGTTGTCTTGCCTTGTCAAAGACACTGAAAGTTCATTCCCTTAATCACTTTCAATGTAAGGGATATACTTACCATTATATCTCAGCAAGATCTGGGATCTCCTCTTTATCTTTGTTACATCCCAATAATATGAGAAACTGCAACTCCAATAAAGAGAAGCGGGAACACATTCCGCCTTGCAAGTCCAACTTGCATCTCCCAATTCGGTCTTTAACACCCGGGCCCACCACCCCTAAGGTGATGTTGACCCGTCGTTAATTGAACCAAACCGTCAACAGGAATAGAACTCGCTATGCGCAATCCAATATCGCCCCAATAATATGAGGATCCGATATTGGGGTCACTACGCATACGGCCTTACTCTTTCGAGAAGCAAAGAGCCCGATCCAGATGCGCTTGTATATAGGAGCTGTCACTTCGTACATGCGTCTCCTATATACAATCCCTGACGACGGAAACCCTTCGCCTTGACGGGAGACCATGGATGTCACTTATGTGATCCTCCACCTCTTATTCAAATTTAATTAATTACTATGAATCACATTCATATAATTAATTCTTCCAAGGGAATTATTAACTCTAGTCATATTAGAGTATTCTTAATTGGATATAATTAACTTAATCATATTAAATTAATTATCAATCCAATTTAATCAATCAAACTTAATTTTATGCTTGAATATATATATGGTATTATTCTCAAAGTACATATTAATTCGTATTTTAATAATTAGAAAAATACATCATAATCCCTCGGACATTATCCCGGCCCTACCCGCTGTCACGACCAGTACCGACGGGAGTGGGGCGGACCACATACGTTGCAACCCGCTGACCCAGCGATCCCCGACTAGACACCATATCCGCCTCGGGAAAGGATAATGCAAAATTAGTTATTTTTTACATGAGATGATCATCGGTTCTTCAACCGAAATTATACAATATAGTAATCAAAACAATTTTGTTTTCAAGGAAATTTGCTAGGCAAATTCCCAAGTCCTATTCAAGCAAGAAGTTTGATGATTGTAATTCCAATTATGGTTTAGATCAAATCTAATCAACTAATTGGTTGGGGCCAAGTAAATTAAGGAAATAATCATTCTCTAATATTTCACATATATTTTTCATAATTATTTCTCGAAATTAACAATTAATTTCATTAATTGACAATCACATGGTTCTTGATTAGGAAAGCAATTTCAGCAGTGACCCCTACTTACTAAAATTGGCATATCTCAAATATATTAAATCCAAATTAAGCAAAGTCAATTTCTAAAGTTTGCTAATTTGATTTAGGACAGAACCTAAGTGATGTTTCACGCATTTTGAGGCAAGTCTAAACAGTAATTAACATTTTAATCACGTTCAGATTCACAGTTCCCGCAACAAGTTATACATGTTCATTAAAACGACCATATCTCGAGCATACGAAATCTGATTTACGCAAACTCAGATCCTATGGTTTCCTTATTTAATGGGGAACAAAGTCCAAGTATTAAATTCGTGTTTAAACAATTTAAACAGTGCCGAATTTATTTACTGAACAGATCTGCGAAATCAAATGCGAAGAAAACTTTCGCGACCTTAACGAACCCAAGTCGTCCTCGGTTAGCGAATCATATTCGAAACCATCGACCTAAGGCTCTGATACCACTTGAAGTATATGGTTAGATCCTCAAGCGCATCACGGAAGCGTGAGCATCGTATCGAATACGACGAGGAGCGACTAGTCGCACTAGTTGCTCGATGCAGCGGAATTAAAAAAAATTTTACATGACGAAACCACATGATCCAAGAACACTTTTAGGATCGTTTCGTCTAAACCACAAACAAGTAATTATGATTACCTCTTGAAGCGTGGTTGCGATCAAGTCTCTAAACGAAGAGACCTCCTGTCTCAAGTCCGATCCGACGGAGGAGACGCTTGCGAGCGCGGGGATGAACCGCGTGCTTCTCGCAATTCATGTTGATGATCCAAGCGGCGGATCTCCTGATCTCGACACACGAGATCCAACGTCTTCTTCACGAGCGAGGCGCACCGAAGAAGACGGAGATCCACGAGCAGAAGAACGGGCAGCATAACGACGATGCCGCGGCGATGGAGAACCTCTCCATGGCATCCATGGTGGACGGCCATGAGAGGGAGAGAGAGAGGGCTGACCTCTAGAAAGAAAGAGAGAGAGAGAGAGAGTTTTTGCTACAATAGCATGTGTAAAGAGAGAGCCAAGAATGCCTCTCTATTATAGGGTTTTGGGATCCATGGATCTCAATCCATGTGTTATATAAAATCAATGGATGAGATTTATTTATGACAATCCAATGGTCAAGATTGTTGTTGGTAAAAGCCAACAACTTGTGATTTAATTTTGATTAAATATATTTGATAAATCAAATAAATATAATACCAAATTAAACCACACAAATAGAGAGAGAGAGAAAATAAGGGAGATACACCTTCCTCTTTGGAAGGGGGGGACGGCCACCAATTCCCTCAAGGAATTGGTGCCGCCCCCTCCTTTCCAAAAGGGGAGGGCAATCTCCTTGATTTTCTCTCCACTCAATTTCCAACAACAATTTGTTGGTATTTTAATTCACCAAAATAATTCTCAGTTAATTTTGGGAATATTGCAATCTTGACATTGAATTATTGTGAATCAAATTCACAACCCAAAACAAAATGTAATTTACATTTTCAATTAATTAAACAACGTGTATCCAATACACATTAATAATTAATCTACTAATATAAATTATATTTAACTCTCTCTAATACATTATAAATCACATTTATAATATATTATGAATAATTGGATATTACTATCCACATTATTCTTATCCTTGATAATTAAATCATATTTAATCATCTTGGATCTCTTTATCTCATGTATTCAAATAATATGAATCACATTCACATTATTCACATCTTTGATAATTAAATCACATTTAATTATCTAAGATAACTCTCCTTATAATATGAATCAAATTCATATTATTCATGATAATTAAATCACATTTAATTATCCATTTTCTCAATGCTCGGATACATAAATCAACAATAGCATTATCCATGAACTCTTTCAAGGACAATGCGCTTTCTCCGCGAATACTTGGAGATAAGGACAGGGCGATTGTATTGTTCCACATATAGTGACATGGATATTGAGATCACATCTCAAATCCAGATCTCGGGCCTCCCATAGATGCTTGATTAAATCAAGACCGCAAATCTAATCTTCTCGTTGAATCTGAATCACATTCAGATTAATGTCCAACATTTGGACTAAGATCAGATTACTTCTCTACTAAGAGGAGTCACTAAAATCCAGACCCGTTTCATCACTCCCTAGGAATGGAAGCGTCATGGTTATACAACCGTTTATGATCACATCACCCTCAGGCATTCCCAATACCTGTACATCCTGCATACTGGAAGACTCAGAATAAACCCGAAGTATTAGATCAACTTTATACTGTCTACTTCAGGGTTCTATCAGTAAGTTTCTCATTCGATCATTGGGAGTCGGTATTGGTCATATACTTTCCAAAAGCATATATAATACCTAGGTCTTGATCATATACTTTCCAAAAGTATATATCAAACCAACAAATTCAGTCAAGCTTCCAAAGCGAGACGACCGTGCGCACGGAATTTGATTCTTCCCAATATCTCATGAGTGAGCTCATGTCTTCCGGTTCAGTAGTGAACCTGTATGATCCCTTTGAGAGATCGTATTACTCATATGCCCTTATATGCACACCAGCGCGCCGGTGTATAGACCTTGATTAGGTCATCAACCTATTGGTCTGCCAAATGTACAAACTCAGACATATAGTAACACATCTGTCTCTGGTCAGAGGATGTGTGCCTATATCATGACAGCATATGATATAGGACTTTGGTTATCTCGATCTCGTTAAGTCAATTCTTTGACCTAACTAATCTGACACCTCCGAATCTCTATTCCTATGCAGAGGACCTGCATCAAGAAGTCGGTCAGATATCAACCTAATTGAGAAAGGATTGCCATCTCCTACTCAGGCTGGAGATCATCTCTTAATAATCATTTGACGGTGCTTGATGAGTCCTCAATCTAACTCATTAGATATTCATCTAAGCACCAGCCTCTATGATTCAATAATTGAATCAACAGCTGTATGATCACTAAGATGGCCATGGTACATAACCCTAATTGTACTAAGGGACCTATTATGTAAACTATTTACTCTTTATTTCAGATTAAGGAGTGAATTGCAATAACATTTATTGCATAATGGCTCGCCGTGGGCTCGCATGTTCAACAAAATCTTCCCATTTTGGATGGAAATTGATTTCACTCCATATACATCTCCATCCTTAATGAAATTCTGTGTTGACCTTAACACATAACGATTTTCCATATCTAGTTCTTCAATAGAGATTGATCGGGGTATCATTCCATGTGCAGATCAAGAGCCCGATCTGGAGCCAGAATTGTGTCAGATTCATATTCAGAGAAAGAGATGGCTCCTATTGGAATGGGGAAAGGGCATCATCACCCACCACAGTTGCAGTCAGGCCAACAACCATATCAGAACTGGTGAATGCCCAACTTCTTGCCTCTATCCAGGCAATCCAACAACAACTCACCAACCATGAATTAGCCCAAGTTTCTTTTCCGGGATATGTTAAATGATTTGAGGAGAAGGAGAGATCAACCAAGAGGAGGAGAAGAATAATAACTTAGAGATGGACCCCATGGAGGTGGGGCAGATGTACCAAGAAGAGAGCAGCCCAGGCTGACTCTCAAGGAGACCTACTACCCTAGTGTCAGACAGATGATTGAGTGGATCTAAATCCCTGCTGTCCTGCCCATTTTGAGTTGAAGCCTCAACTCTTGGTGCTTCTTCCCATTTTCCATGGGAATGCATATGAAAAATCATATTTCCATCTCCAATAGTTTGGGCGCATCTATGGAACCACTTTCTACCTTAACATCTCGGCTAGGTGTAGTCAAAATGATGGAGTTCTCGTTTAGCCTTCCAAGACAACGCACTTCACTAGTTCAATCATCTGGGTAAGGTCGTCACCACCTGGGAGGAATTGAAGTCCACCTTCTTGCACTAGTTCTACCCTCTCGAACGACAGAATCAGATGCATGCCCGTATTGCCAACTACACCCAAGCCACCCACGAGTCCTTTCATGAGGCTTGGGAGAGGGTTACAAATCTGCACGAGAAGTGTCCCCATCATGACATCCCTCGAACCAACTTGGTCCATTATTTCTTTGGGGGACTTACCATTGAAAATCAAAGCTCTTTGATGCCATTGACAACATGTCACATTTGAACAAAGATGAGGATGCTGTCTGACAATTTTTTTTGAAAAAAATGGCAGAAGGAGAAGCTACCTTATCGTCGTCCCAAGCCTACCAAAGACAACCACAACTTCATTAGAAGCCAGTACATATGGTTGCAAGGTACGAGCCTGACAGGGGTGAAAGCTCCAATTTGAGCATTATAGGGAGCCACCTGTCCAAGGTGAATATTATTTAAAAGCGATCACATGATCTTAAGAAGCTCACCGTGATTGAATAGAGGACCAAAAATTAGGACAAATTGGATTAGATTACCAAGCAGCTGGAGTAGTTGGTAAGCATAATCAACGCTTGCAAATCCGTGTCTGCATCGGCTTCAACTCCAGCTGAGACGAAGGAACCATCATCTCCACAACCTCCTCAGTAGAGTCTTGCATAGCTAGCAGTTCAACATGTTTACTACATGCAAGCCCCTGAGCCATCATCGCCTCAGCAGCCACACCAGCAACTGGTTGTATACCAACCAAAACCTCACATTCTCTCAGATCCATGCTCTCCTCCACCACCTCTCATTCAAGAGGTGAATGGGGTTTGGTTAAATGACGTGCAACTGGCCCATCTAGGTGGACCTCAATAGGGCCAGTCTGCCAACTCACGTTCATTCCCTCAGCAACAAGGAGGGAGATTTGTCCAATGGAATCAATAGTCTCACCGCCAGCAGTCTTAGCCATATCAGTAGGGTTGGAGACAGAATCAGTTCCAATAACCGTAGTACTAGCGGAATCAACAGTATCATCAGTACCCGATTGTTCCTTATCAACATCCCCTCCTCAGCATCAGCAATACCAATCTTCTCCCCAATTTTCTCAGCATTCCTATCAGCAGCCTCCTCACCATTCCTAGTCTCAGCGTGACCAGCACACAGAACAATCCGAGGCTATCCCTCCTTTGAACCCAGCTTTGGACTACTTAGCTCTGCTAGTTAAGAGCCTCGGAGATATGAGTCAAAAGTTAAATGACCTCACTGCTGCTAAGACCACTATTCTAGTACAGGTGGAGGCCAACCTCAACAACTTTAAAAAATGAGAGCAAGTAGTTTGTGATGTCCCGTTTAAACATCCCGATTCAGATGTGCATGATACTTTTTTATCTAATTTTGTTACTCTCAGAGGCGATAGGACCCTACATCCATTTATAACAATGAAGGAGAAAAATAAAGCTTCCACGATCGAGTGATTATCTTCTTCTGCATCAACTGTATAAGCAGCCGGGTGATGAATCCGTAACTCATCAGACTAAAATATGAAAATAGAGCTGCACTACTGAGTAATTAGCTGCATTTCATCATTTATTCTGTATTTTTACCATTCATGCACTTAGAATTAAAATCTACATTTTAATACGCATAATTGCATTCATAATCATCTTCACCTTTCCACCTAATTCCATGAATTTTAACTAATTCATGCTAACTCCAATTGACATTAAACCACCTTCATTGTGTACATATTACAAACAAGATTAAAGAAAAAAATACAAAAAAATGACTAACTTAAATAATTGGCCCAAGAGAAAAAACTCCAATTTCAGAATAGATAGACTAAAACACACATATCTTCCTCATACAACGCCTGATTTAGTTCTATTACTTTTAAAATAATATTTATTCAAAGACCTTCAAAACAAGACCAATTTCATAAAAATCGGAGCACATATGTGAAACTTTGGTTTTGAGCCTCTTTTATGCATTTTGTGTTTTAGAGATATTTGACCTGATATTTTATGTACATAATTAATCATTTTTCTTTTATTTCTTTTTCATTTATATTCTTTGATGAGATTTTTATTATAATACATAAAAATCCAAATACAAAATAAGACTGAAATCAAAGAAACTGACCAAGTTCGAGTGTCCCTTGTGAGTCTGTATAAATTTCCCATGTTTCCCAACTTTATTTTATTCTCCTATTTTCTTATTTATTAAAATAAAAAAAGATTAATATGTAAATCTTTACCTTTGATTTTATCATGTTTTTCTTAATTTTTCTCTTAATTAAAAATCACAAAAAATACAAAACCCCTAAAAATCAGTGTTCTATGTACATAGATCACACCAAAAATATCATTTTGTGTAGATGACCTCTTTTTCTCTTGATCCCTTCATGAAAGTTGTAGATCTCATTGAGGCGAGCTACTTTTGTGAAAAAAAATATCGACCTGAGCTCGTTTGCTCAAATTTTCTAGAGCTGACACATGGCAGCTCCTGAAGCTGCCACGTGTCAGTCAGTTTTGGCATTTCTTTTTCATTCATCTTTTTTTTAAAAAGTTAATTAAAAAATGTCTCCCTCCCACCTCATGTGCCATGCACGTAAGGGTCCTCTCCTTCCTTCGAGTCAACTTGCATGCACCCTTTTCAGCGCAGTCCACAACCGCCACGGGCCTGCTCCTCCTCTCGTGCAACCTCTGCCTCCCAATGGCCTAACGGTCGTCGACTACCCCGCTTTCTACCCTTATCCCTCTCTTGATTCCCTATTTAAATCTCCCAGGCAAACTCATCACATCCATCTGCCATAACTTCCGCAAGCGAGAGAGAAAGCTGGAAAAGACGCTTGTGATAGGGGCTATCCTCTCCGGCGTTGACCCTATCAATGTGCTCATCGCATCTTCTCAAAGCCTTCGCCATCTGTCGATTGAAGCGAAGACACCGGAGTGGCACCTCTTCCCTCCAATCCCAGGCAAACTTCTTCTTATCCCTTTCTTACTTCCTCTGTTTTAACCAAAATCCTTTATTTCGTATTGTTCATCTCCTTCTACTCAATCACTCTCCCCATCCACTCCACCACCCCATTGACAACGCCCATCCATCACCGCGCACAGGAGCACCACTCACCACCGTCCTTCACGCAACAACAACGCCAGGAGTACCTCGTTCTTCACCGATCTCTGCTCCTCTACCCCATCGACACCTCTTAGCTAGAGCCATGAGTCATCTAATCTGCCCGTAGGTGCCTCTGCCAACTACTTCCAACCCGTCGTGCGCCACTATCTGCCGCTCCTTCGCGTGCAGCTGACCACACCGCCTCCACGGTACACGTTCGCTCTAAGAGTTGCTCGCGTCCACCGATGGTCGTCTATAAACACAGCAGCTACACACCTCTCGTGAGCGCCGCCCCAAGCCTCCTTCCTCTTTTGCCCCATGTTGGACCCGCCAGCCATCCCACTTCATCCACGTTGAGCCCCCAGCTCTTCCGCCTTTCTTCCTCGTAGAGCAACTGACACACCTCGCAAAAAATCCCGCCATCTAGGCCAGGCCAGAGCACTAGCTCCACTCTCAAGCTTCGCAGCCCAGCTCTGACGCTTCCCAAAGCTCTCAAGGCTCAGCAATTGAAGCATCTTCACCGCCCATCGGACACCACCGTTCACCACTTTCTTCCGCCAGGCTAGAAGAACAAGTCCCCTCACGTGCTCTGCCACGCGTGAGGGGAGGAAAAATTGTGGAAGAAGCCCCTGCATTTATGCCAACTACATCAAGATCCAACCACTCCAGGGTCACGTGAGGCGCATGTGACCCCCTGGGAAAATTGCATACATGCCCCTAGAGGGATATGTAATTACATACAAGTCCAGTCTGCATATTTATTTTACTGTCAAAATTATTTTCAATATTGCATTGAGAACCATGTATTTGCATATTTATTTGAACAATCATTCGTCATCATTTTATTATTCTAAAAATTGCACATTGTTCTAGAATTAATTCTCTACATTGTGGTATGTTCATCGTATTTTTATTATTTGTGGTTAATTATTAATTATTATTCTTACAAAGATTTGTATATTGTATCCAATATTTGCTTAGAAATTCACAGTTAATTAACCGTTGCTCCAAAAATTACCAAAAATTCACGAATTGTAGTTGATATTTACATTGTGCATAAAAAGAATTGCATTTGCAAGCATATTTTGTTCTATAAAAATCATTTTGTGTATTTAATTAATTACTTTCTAATAAGTAATAAATTTAATATTTTTAGGATTTAGGATTTTTCTAAGATATATTACCTAATGATATCTTAGATAATTTTATTTCCTGAAAATAAGTAGATTTAATATTTATTATAATTAATTTTGGAAAATCACACTACTTGCATTCATAAGGTCATTATTTATTCATTCTGCATCCAAAAATTCCAAAAGAATACAACATATTCATTTAATCATATTTCACATTATGGCAAGTTTCATAATTTTTGTACATTGTTTGAACGTAAATTGCATTTTAGTCCTTAAAAATTGGCCAAAATTGCACATCATCCATTTATCGCATTTAAAAATAAAAAAATGCCTCTTTGAAAACCTAACTTCAAGATCGACTAACAACCAACCTAAGGAGACAATTACCTCCCTGAGTTCGACCTTGGACTTACCAAGTAAAAAAAAGTTGACCGCTCGCTTTAATTTGACACATTAATTAAAATTAGTGGTTTTTGATCAATCCATAATTGCCCGATTACTAAAACAAATCGACACTATTAAAAGGGCAATTTTAGGGTTCTTCAAATGGCGTCGTTGTCAGGAGGCACGACTTAGGTTGTTTTTAAAAAATTAAGTGCCAGGTTTTCCATCCCCGGGTAGTCGGACCTCTAGTTTTCTTGTATTTATTTATGTATTTTCTCACCATTTTTTCTTTTATTTTATATATTTTTTATGAACCTTTCTAATATTTGATCTTTTATTTTTCGCACAAGGTACTCGGTGGACTTGGAACGGCTCTCTTAGAAGCCGACACAACTCATAGCGACCGAACACACGAAGAATTTTATTTTTGAGAGAGAGAGAGAGATTTTTTCTCTATTTTGTAATTAATTGCTCATTTCTAGTGATTCCCGAGCAGGTTCTCACGTGTGTAAAGAGACTGGACTCTTTGTGGTGTGTCGAACCTGTTTCACTCTCCGGTGAGGGTGGGGCCTGACTTGAGTGGTTCGTAGTTCTAAGACTGCACATTCAGCTATTAGAGCTACTAGAATTTTTGATTGTGCTCGTAGAATTTAGGATCACACTGCACTTAATTATATGCACTATATCGATGTTCATTTAGCCAAACTAAATTGTTCTATCACTCGCTAATAAACATTTCTACTCTATGTGCAATTTCCCGTGCATGCATTAGATTTATTTTTTGAGAAATTTTAATTTTATTTAGCATATTACATGAAAATTGCGAGAAAGCACAGTAAGTATTTCTGACTCAGCATTCATCATTGTGTTTCTCGCTGCATGGCTTTTTTGATTATCCCTTGATTTTCATTGACATAGGAATAAAGGAAATTGGAATCCTTGTGTAGATGTGAATTGATGCTTACTCAAATTCAAAGTGATAAACAAATTAAAACAAGGGGACTAATAACATTATTGATTAACTTAAATCAGATAAAATTGAATATAATTGTCTTCATGAAAGCAACCCCGTCATTGTTTGATTTTACTGCAAGTGAGAGGGGGATGAACACTAGGATAGAACCAAGCCATGATTTTCAGATTAACTACTGATTCTACAAAAAAACGATTAGCCACTTCTCAGCAATGATCTACGGGTAGCTGGTAAATAGTCCGGATTTCCTTAGTAGAGTGGGAGGTTTAGAGGACACCGTGTAAGGCTTTGTCCTCAAGTAATGTGTAACCATATTCATATGGTCTGTACTTACTCCCATACTGGCTGAAAGTGGGTGCAACTAATCGTAAGAATCAGGTTGAACTTTAGGAAAATACAAGCACCTAACAACTCGTTAACTCTTTTAAAAATTTTGCAATTATCACCAACTAAAATAGATAAGATAGTTTGGCCGAACCTTTGTGGCCTTCACTAAGTTGAGTTGGTAAATTCGGGGTTTGCATTTGTATATTTAATTATGTGACAATACACTTGCACACACAGATCGTGGTTTCGTAAATCTATTTTTTCCATTCCATTCAAAGATGTCGGAGTATTAGCATTCATACCCAGACTCCGTGGGTCGTGCTCACATAACAAATTCCCAATCTTTGTTTCCCCTTTTTCAGAGAAACCCTCTCTTTGAGGTAGTTTCTCCCCAGCCATCATCCTTTTCACCCACCCACCTGATGAATCTTGATTTCATCATGCTAAAAATCACTATTTAAACCCCTAACTTAAATAATTCAATAAAATTCACTAATAAATCCTCATTATTATCCTGTATTATATTGTATTATATTATGTATATTTAACATGTAATTATTGTACTTAATTACTTCGTATTTATTTTATTATTAAATACCTCTCAAAATTAGGTTGATTATGTGTCTATAAGTTCCTGACCCTTAAAAAGACTAAAAACTACAAAAAAATGTCAAAATAAAAAATCAGTGTTTTTAACCCCTTAAAAATACCCCCAAAAAATACTTTTTGTACGAATGACTTTTTTTTTGGATTTTTATCCAACATGAAACTTGTAGATCTCATCGAGATCTACAACTTTCATATTTTGACTTTTTCCTAATTTAGCTTCTAATTAATTCTGTTAGATTTTTCTTTATTTTTTACTTTCTAATTTTTCTGATTGGGCCACGTGGTGCCCTCTGGGCCGCCCACGTGGCTATCTTCTCCTCTTACCACCCGCCTTCTTCTCTAACCATCAGATCCTTTTCCAGCCGCCTCCATCACAACCGTTGATCTCTGCCTTCAAATCCAGCCGTTGGATCTGATCCTGATCACATCTGAGCCACTCCCTTGCGCTTCACTCTCACCCACACGATCGCTCCTCATCCTATGCCCACCATCTCTCCACATCACCCCCACTCTCACCACCCTTAGATCAAGCCCTAAGATCCATCCAACCCGTTCGTTTGCGCCTAGCCCTCAGTCGTTCGATCAGTTCTTTGATATGATCGTGGACCTCCAACCGCGCCAACACCTGGGCCTTTGGATCGTGAGATCCAAAGGCTAGGGCATCGTCCCCTATCTCCCAACGCCCCTTGCCAGGCATTACGTCTCAAGCCGCCCCTTGCATTTTTAGCACCCTCCTCTGGTGATCCCCTCGCTCCATAACTGCTCCTCCACGTAGCCCTATCCTCTGCCATCCTCGCGCCATGTTCACTTCCCCTGCCTTCACTCCCCCATCACTCCTCCGACCGTTTGAAAACCCCTCGCCACCTCGTAACACCCGACCATCCCCTCCTATAAAATCCGTCACCAGTCATCTTCATCCATCATCCAAGTGTCTCCTCCCTAGCTTCCCACACCCTCTGGTGATAATGAACGGCAGGCGTGTAGAGGAAATCATGGTCGTGAGTACTTCGGTGAGATCCATGGTGTCTGCCATGCTAGCTCCACCTCAGGTGGTAGCTAAGCTCCTCGGCAAGGCTGCCCGAGTCAGAGCAACTACCTGAGCTCCAATGGAGCTCATCCCAAGCCAACTTCCCTCCACCAAACACCTTGCTCCGGCCAGGTAACTTCCTTTATTTTTCTTTGACATTTTCCGAATTATCTCACCGCCTACGACAACCATCGCTGCCGCCTAACCCCTCCGCATCTTTGCCATTCACCAACGATTCTCACGTACCCATTTCCTTCCTCCAGAACCCCTCGCGATCCGACCCAACTCCTCCGTTGTCACGGTGGAGGACTCCCCTGAGCTGCCACCTTCTTCACCTCTGCCCGGCTCCCATTTCACTCCACCTCACTCGCACTCGTGCGCACTTGCTTCGGCTATTATCTAACACATGCAGGAACCTTGATTGCTCGAAGTTTGCACCAGAGCTCCGACGAGCAGTTCTCCTCCAGCGAGGCTTTGTCAACCTCCAGCTCCGATCATCTCCTAAGCCTTTTCGCACCTCCATCCTTCTCTCCAAGACGTCAGATACCTTCTCCAGCCTTCAAGCAAGTGGTTGGCATGCAGAGGAGGTACCACCAGGTCGTCGGAGCCCCACCTTCTCCGTTGGCCTGCGGTGGAGCACGAGAGTACAAGAACCGTCCTATCATCTGGATCGGACGGTTCAGATGAAGACACGTGGACAACCTGAGCCTCGACCTGAACCTCCAGGCTCGGGTCTACCAAACCTTGCCCCGAGCCTCCATAACATGCCACGTGTCCCAAGCCAGCTGCGACTGCTGAGCCTAGATTCTTACATGCCCTACACGTGAGGGCTTGGGAAAATGGCAAAGAAGACCCTGGAAGTTTTGATAATTGCAATTTGGTCCCGAGGCGCGTGCTTCACGTGCGCGCCTGGGTTATTTACATAGATGCCATAGTAGGTTTCAAGATTTGCAAAAATACCCCCTGCGCGCATTGGAGACATATGGGCCCAGGCGGTTTGCCGAATTGCAAATAGGTCCCTAAAGGGACCTATTTGCAATTAATTATCTTTTATTTCCCGTATTTTTATTATATTTATGCCCCTGCATTGTTTTCTTCATAACTTAAGCATCGTAGGTCCAAATTGCATGATTTTAGTGTCATTTTGTTCCTTGTTTTATCATCTACATCATGTCATGTTTAATTTTCTCATCTGACACCATTTTAAATGAAGTGATTTTTTTAATGTTAGATGATGACTTGCCCTACATGTCTTTGCTTTTGCCCTGAATTGATGACTGCTCATATTTTTGTGCTCAATTCGACTCTGATTTCGTACCCTAATCTGATGCTCAATTTAAGTGATCTTTTTAGGCATATATGTAATTAACTATTTGCATGTTTATACCCTGCATTCATCTTTGCATTGTTTTCATGCATCACTCCAAAATTGCATCGAAAAATCAAACTAAAAATACATGCATCATTCTATTTACTTTTTAACATGCATTTGCATGAAGACATTAGAATTGAGAATTATTCACCTATACCCTTAATTGACCAAAATTCGATAGATAAATTAAAGTAGCTCGTATCCCTATGTTCGAACTTGGTATACTTGCTAAGTATAAATTTTCCACAACATTCAAACGATTGTGGTTTTCGCTGAATCGAAGATCGTCTCCTATACTATAATTTTAGATAATTAAAGAGGTGATTTTCGATCTCATCAAATGGTGCCTTTGTCAGGGAGGTGGAGTGAGATGGTAGCCACTCCCTCATGCTTCGCTCTCAGCCACTCGATCCCTCCTCATCCTACGACACCATCTCTCCACGCCCCCACTCTCACCACCCTTAGATCAAGCCCTAAGATGGTAGACATTGCAACTCTCACCACCATTAGATGAAGCCCCACTCCCACCAACCTTAGATCAAACGACGCCATTGCCGGGGAGGTGGAGTGAGATGGTATCCACTCCTTCGCGCTTCGCTCTCAGCCACTTGATCCCTCCTCATCCTACGACCACCATCTCTCCACATCGAACCCACTCTCACCCACCCACCATTGGTTAAAGCTTTGAGATATGAACTACTCACAGAACCAAACATGTTATATAAAGACACAATGGAGAGAGCGGACTCGAGGATGAAGGCGTAACCGACTTTGATAGAGGAACACGATCCCGGTTATGTATGAAAATTCACTGTTTGAACCATCCTTTACTCGAGATGACTCATTGCCCGAGTATGATCACTTTTCCTTTGACCACAAAGATGACACTCAAAGTCAAGGAAATAGGACTCATGACCAAACCCTGATCACAAAGACTGACTACATATCAGTTCTGGAGAAAATTCCAATGTCGCAACATATCGAGCATTGTCACTCATCTTCGAGTCATGGGACGATAGTGGATGACATAGCTAGGATCAATAAGAAAACTGAGGTTTTGATAGAATAATTTAATAATGTCATCCAAATAGTAAAAGACATGATAATCAACCAATAGGAATCAAGAAGATCACAGAGCGAAACCGAAACACATCATGTGCCTGATTTTGATACACAAACACCACATACACCTGACCAGCCCATTGACCATCCTACTGACTCTAGTAAAAATTCTAAAAAAATGAAAAACTAGGAAATGCATAAATTTGGATAAAATCAATATGGAAGCTATTTCTAAAAGTTCGATCTTAGAGCTTCCATTAATCAAGTCCATAGAGTAGGTACCTGATCTTTGAAGATATATCAAGAGTCGATTATCACCTAAGAAGAAGGGAAATAAAATATCTCGAACAAAATATTATTTAATTACTATGGCCAGTTCAATGGTGCTGACCCAAACAAGCAAGGTCCGAAAAGTCAAATGATTGACCAAGGTGACCTGCAAAATTGAGAATACTGAGTTTAATAATGTTCGGATTGACGATGTTTCTACCTTGAATATCCTCCCGAAGTCCGTGTTTGACTGACTTGAACGTGGATCACTCAGAAAGACCTGAGTGATCGTTCAATTCCCCGACCAATCCATAAAAAGATTGAGATGAATTGTTTCTATCGTCATTACTTTCTAAGGTGTCGCACATAGAGTGGACTTCATTGTCCTGGACATTGAACACGAAGGAAATGTATATGATTCTCTCATTATTTTGGGAAAGCCATTTCTGGCTTCCTCTAGAGCGACTATTAACTGCGAGACTCAAGACATTATATTCCCGAACCCAAACCCAATCGATCAAATTCTCGAGGACACACCAAATACTAAGACAACCGAACGAGAAATCAGCAATCGTGACATAGAAGAATCCTTATATGCCCAGACCTCTCCACTTATCACAGATACAAACAAAGGAGAGACATCTTATGAAATGGCTGATGAGGCTACAAAGGTGAAAAAATCAACCAAGATACATCTAATTGACCACATTCAGATCTTCTTGAGTCCACACACGCAAAGCCAACAGAGAGAAAATACTCAGGACGTGTGCTGACCTTACAAGAATATTACTATTTATATGGAGACTCATCTGATAAGGAACTTATGGTCAGCACCTCACAAAGAATACCTCTTGAACCATCTATGAATATCACCTGCAACATTTTGGAAAAGGAATCTTCTGAGGATTCCTCATCAGGTTCGGAGGATGTGAGCAATATGCGAGAGCTCAGTTTGGAGAATTTGGAGCCTGATTGGAATAAGTAGTCATACGTTGACCCATGTTGAACTTTTCCTATCCGTCTCTATTTTTCTTCAAAGGCTGACTCCCCTGGTCCCATTCAATACACTAGAACAATCCGTTGTGACCAGACTGATACTTGTTCATCTAAATATTCAGAGGAAGAACATATTGAACTGAAAACTGAGCGAACTCTGAGAAAGCATCTTAAAAATAAAAATAGTTGGAGTGACGTGACCTTTAAGTATTATTCTTCTGATGACACCTCTGACAATGGCTAGAAATCTTCCGATTCATCTTCATTCAATCGATATTCCCTTCCACCACATTTCTTGAAAAAGATCGGTCATAAACCTCCTTGATCATCGGTGACCCTTTCCCCCAACCCCATCGATCCCGTTGTACATTTTCATCCGATACTTAGGCCAAGGCCTAAGTATAGGGGGGACCGATGCCGTTTGTATTTACTCATCATTCGATTCCCCTCTCGATATGTATATTCTCCAGATCCCATCGGTCCTCATATTCACTCATGCCCTATACTTAGGCTAACCAAAGCCCAAGTATTGGGGACCGATGATCGTCATGTATATATATTCATCCAATCCTCCTCTTGACCTCAATCACTCCACTTTTTGATCTTCTTCTATACTTAGGCTGACAAGAGCCTAAGTATAGGGGGGTGGCTAACTTCTATAATCCTTTTTATTTTATTTTATTTTATTTCGTTTTATTTTTCTTCATTCTCCTATGTTTAGCACGAGCTATGTATTTTCATCACTTCTTGTGCTTTGATGACATAGCACACATTAAGTATGGGGGGTTGTATATATTACATCTATACTTTACCCATGGCTCATACTTTCATGTATTGTCATATATATTATGTAATAATTACGGGATGGGTAAAAGTCCAAAAAAACAAACAAAAACAAAACACCAAAAAATGAAAAATCTCTTTACTCTTGCATATCATCCTTGCATTCATAGAGAGAGAGAAAGAGTGAGAATATCATCTTGCGCCTCATATGCATTTCATCAGCATTTCATTTGCATATATAGCATATGTAAAGTGAAAAGTTATTGGGTTTTGAGCTGAGTCACGAATAGAAGTAGAGAGTGGTCTTGACTTAACCTTAATCTACCTAATTTCCAGAGGAACTTCATCGAGAAAGAGGATTTAAAAGCTTCAGGTCTCTTGACTTAATTCTCGAGTTCCGCATGACAATGTGCAGCCTTTAACTCTTAGTGTCTAACCTGGTCTCCTAATTCTGGGTATAGCTTTTGAGTAGGGAATTAATCTGTTCTCTCGCACCATACACTTATCTCAACTCAGACGGGGTGTTGGAAGATTGTGTGGGTCTCTTTTCTGGTAGCATGGACATCTAAAGATCAAAGTATGGGTTGAAATAAAGCTTCGGAAAAGGGATGGATAGTTGGGTATACTTTTTTATAAGACCCACAAAACATGTACGGAAAAAAAGATTGCATATCCGTAGGGGCACAAAGGATCCATGTAGAGTTACCAAAAATCCATACAAAAAAGAAGCCAAACTACCAAATAAATATTTGACCAAAAAGGTCCAAGCTTCACGAAAACCTGCAGATCTTGGTGGAGACTTGGCTAAACTGGTCGTCTTCACAGGGAGAGGTGGCTATACTGGTAACCCTCTAGTTCTTTTCCCATTCTTCTCATTTCTCCGTCTTTTCGATTGTGAACACATCATGACATGCCTTAGAAGGAAATACATGACTCCCCGAGGATGAGTTATTGGGAGAGAGGTTTGCATAGTAGTTCCGCATTCTTGATGGGAAGAGCTACAACCTTTAACACACATGAGACAGTTGTTTAATGTTCATGGGATATACTGTGGGAGAAGGATTGATTTAAGATGACTTCTGAGCCGGAACTGTTATAATGATATGTAGAACTCGAGGGTTGTTGATTTTAAAATCCTAAGTCTCACAGAAGTCTGCCACACTATTAATCCAAAGATCTGGTCTAGCTCCATTTTCACCTTTTGTTCATGACTTTGGTATGCAACCCAAAATCATTTCACTTTTGCATTTATTTTTAGCTGCTTAGGGACAAGCAAGGTTTAAGCATAGGGGTTGATGAATCCGTGATTCATCATACTAAAGGATGAAAATGGAGCTTCTTTCCCGAGTAATTAGCTGCATTTCATCATTTATTCTGCATTTTTACCATTCATGCATTTCGAATTAATATCTGTATTTTAACATGCATAATTTCATTCATAATCACCTTCACCTTTCCACCTAATTTCATGCATTTCTAACTAATTTATGATAACTCCAATTGAAATCAAATCACCTTCATTGTGTACATATTACTAACAAGATTAAAGTAACAATACAAAAAATGACTAACTTAAATAATTGTCCTGTGAGACAAAATTTCAATTTCAAAATAGACAGACTAAAACACACATATCTTCCTCATATAGTGTCCGATTTAGGTCTAATCACCTTTAAAGTAATATTTATTCAAAAACCTTCAAAATAAGACCAATTTCATAAAAATCAGAGCTCATATGTGAAATTTGAGTTTTTGGGCCTCTTTTGTGTATTTTGTGTTTTAGCGATATTTGACCTGATATTTTATGTACATAATTAATCCTTTTTCTTTTATTTCTTTTTCATTTATATTCTTTGATGAAAGGTTTATTAAAATACATAAAAATCCATATCCAAAATAAGATTGAAATCAAAGAAACTGACCTAGTCCAAGTATCCCTGGTGAGTATGTACAAATTTCCCAAGTTTTTCCCACTTTATTTTATTATCCTATTCCTTATACATTATAAATAAAAAAATATGTTAATGTGTAAATATTTACCTTTGATTTTATCATTTTTTATTTTTCTCTTAATTAAAAATCACAAAAATACAAAACCCCTAAAAATCGATGTTCTATGTACATAGAGCACCCCAAAAATATCATTTTGTGTAGATGACATCTTTTTCTCTTGGTCTCTTCATGAAAGTTGTAGATGTCATTGAGACGAGAAACTTTTGTGAAGAAAATTTTTCGATCTGAGGTTGTTTGCTATTTTTTATTTATCTTTATATTTCATTTCTTAAATTTTCTAGAGCTAACACGTGGCAGCTCCTGGAGCTACCACGTGTCAGTCAGTTTTGGAATTATTTTTTAGTTTATTCTTTAGAAACATTAGAAAAGATTTCTCCCTCTCACCTCACGTGCCAAACACATGAGGTTCTTTTCCTTTCCTCCCAGTCAACTCGCGGGCATCCACTTCAGCGCAGGCCACGATCATCAGGGGTTCGCTCCTCCTATCACGCAACCTCCGCCTCCCAATGGCCTACCAGTAACCGACACCCCCGCTCTCTACCCTTATCCCTCTCTTGATTCCCTATTTAAACCTCCCAGGCAAACTCATCAGATCCATCTGCCATAGCTTCTGTAAGCGAGACAGAAAGCTGGAGAAGACGCATGTGACAGGGTATATCTTCTCCGGCGATGACCCTATCGGCGTGCTCATCGCAGCTTCTCGAAGCCTTCGTCGATCGCTGATCGAAGCGAAGACACCAGAGCGGCACCTCTGCCCTCCAATCCTAGGAGAACTTCTTCTTATCCGTTTCTTACTTCATCTCATTCTACTCGATCACTCTCCCCATCCACTCCACCGCCCCATCGACAATACCCCTCCATCACCGTGCATAAGTGCACCACCTGCCATCGTCCTTCGTGTAGCAACCATGCTAGAAGCAACTCATTCTCCACCAACCTCTGCTCCTCTACTGCATCAACACCTCCTGGATGGAGCCATGAGTTGTCTCCTCTGCCCGCAGGTGCCTCTGCCCGCTACTGCCAACCGTCGTGCACCACTGTCCGATGCTCCTTCGCGAGCAACCGACCTCACTGCCCACCACGTCCTACGTCCGCTCCAGCAGTTGCTCGTCACCACTGAAGGTTGGCTACGAACACAACAGTTTCCACCACCTGTGAGCATCGTCCCAAGGTCGCGTTCCTCCTTCCTAATATGCCCCGCGCTGGATTCACCTGCCATCCTGCTTCACCCATGTTGAGCCCCCCGATCTTCTGCCATTCTTCCTTGTAGAGCAGACGGCATACCTTGCGGAACTCCCACCATCTACGCCAGGCCAGAGCACTAGCTCTACCCTCGAGCTTCGCAGCCCAGCTTCGACACTTCCCTAGGCGCTCAAGGCTCAGCAACTGAAGTATCTCCACTGCCCACCAGACTCCACCGCTCTCCACTTTCTTCCACCAGGCGAGAAGAAAAAGCCCCCTCACGTGCTCCGCCACGCATGAGGGGAGGGCAAATTACGGAAGAAGCCCCCGCATTTATGCCAACCACATCAAGATCCAACCACTCCAGGGTCACGTGAGGCGCACATGACCCTTGGGAAAATTGCATACATTCCCCCAGAGGGATATGTAATTACATAAAAGTCCAGTCTGCATATTTATTTTATTCACAAAATTTTTTTCTATATTGCGTTGAGAACCTTGTATTTACATATTTATTTGAATAATCATTTGTCATCATTTTATTACTCTAAAAATTGCACATTGTTCTAGAATTAATTCTCTACATTGTGGTATGCTCATCATATTTTTATTATCGGTGGTTAATTATTAATGATTATTCTTGCAAAAATTTGCATATTTTGCCCAATATGTGCTTAGAAATTCATAGTTAATTAATAATTACTACAAAAATTGCCAAAAAAATTGTGGATTGTAGATTTAATTGATATTTACATTATGCCCAAAAAGAATTTCATCTGCATGCATATTTTTTCTATAAAAATCATTTTATATATTTCATTAATTATTTTTTAATAAGTATTAAATTCAACATTTTTAGGGTTTAGGACTTTTCTGAGATATATTACTTAGTGATATATCTCACATAATTTTATTTATGAAAATACAATATTTAAGATTTTTATAATCAAATTTTGAAAATCACACGGCTTGATTCATAAAGTCATTATTTATTCATCTGATAACCAAAAATTCCAAAAAATTACAATGTGTTCATTTCATCATATTTCGCATTCCGGCTTAGTTTCATAATTTTTGGAAATTGTTTGATCGTAACTTCCATTTTAGTCCTTAAAAATTTTCCAAAATTGCATATCGGCCATTTATTGCATTTAAAAATAAAAATGCCTTTTTTAAAACATAACTTCAAGATTGACTACAAACCAACCTAAGGAGACATTTGCCTCCCCGAGTTTGACCTTGGACTTACCAAGTAAAAAAAGTTGACCACTCACTTTAATTTGACACATTAATTTAAATTAGTGGTTTTTAATCAATCCTTAATTACCCGAACATGACAACTAATCAACACTATTAAAAAAGTAATGTTAGGGTTCTTCACTAGGCCGGGTGATGAAGAAGAAGAAGGAAAAGCTCCAGATGACAAAATTCAAAAATGGGCAAAAATTCAAAAAGAAAACAAGAGGACAATAGTAGCCGGAGCACTGGCCAACAAAAAACAGAGTGGATAATACCTACAACCTATTCAGAGTCAACCGATGGAGCCATGCCTGCTATTTTGGGATGCTCACCACCTCAGAAGGATGAAGATACTTCTTTTTGTCATCCTGCTATTAATCGGATTTGAGCATAGATTTTTTTGTAAATAAGAATAATTTTTCTAATTTTGGTTCTATAGATATTCCTTTTCCAGATGCTTTACAAAAATCTAAAAAAATTAAAAAAAGTGAAAAGTACCCTGACAGATCCTGATGTTGTGCAAATAATTCAGAATCTTGGTCTAGAGATGCCTTTTCTACATGCCATTATGTACGTGTCAAATGTTAAGAAATGGATGAAGGAGTCATGCACTTCAAAGAGACAACCACATCGAGCTAGATAGAGAAATGTGAAGCACATCCCAACGACGATGATAGTTAATTTGATCAACAATCTCCCTAGAAAAAAAGAAAGACATGGGAGCCCCTCTTATCAGATGCACGATGTTTGATCAAGAATTCGACTGAAATCTTCTTGATAGTGGATTGTCAATCAATCTGATGCCTACATCATTGCTAAAGGAATTTGGGTTTGGATTGCTAAAATCAACAAGGATGATTCTGCAGTTTGCAGGCACTTCAATCAAGTGGTTCCAAGGAATTAGGAGGATGTCATCGTCACCATTCAAGGAATGTAGTTCTTTGTGTACATCATTCTTGATGTGGTCACCTCAACTCCTCTTCTTCATACCTTGATAATACTTGGACATCCGTTCCTTCGAACAACCGAAGCAGTAGTGGATTACGGCGGCAGACAGACCACCTTTTGCTCCAATTGCAATAAAGTGCCAATTCAGAAGATCTAGATGCCCAAACCGATTAAATCTACATTAGATGCGAATATGCTTGTAGACAAGATCGAAGACTGATTTTTTTGTAGAAATCAGAGATACTAATATTTTTATGGATGACATCAAGACCTATGAATTCCTCTTTGCTTAGGAAAGAGTGGATAACACAGTCGAATTCTTCTCTGGCTGTTATGATAAGATTTTGTTGATGTACCTGAAGAGCTTATTGTTGGTCATCTGTCCTTAGCAGAGGAAGAGGAGATCATTGAAGACTTCTTTGAACAAGATTCTATCATCAAAAAATTTTCACCATTAGATTCAGGACTTGAACTATCAAAGGTGGACATTGTACAATTGAAAGATTTGACACCATCGATGCCTTGCACAGTCGTAGAAGTTATCATCGAAAAGATTCAGACTCTACCATATCTCAAGCCACTCTATCAAACATGAAGTACGTCTTCCTTTCGGGTGCACAAAACATGTTTCCTCAAGCCACTCCAGCAAACATGACTCAGGAACATGAATCTAGTCTTCTCGAGGATCTAGAAAGAAACCACATGGTGATATGATAGAAAATCTCCGATCTCCATGGGATTAATCCATCACTGTGTTCCCATCACATCTACCTGGAAGAAGATAGCAAGTAATCCTACTAATTTCAGCTGAGATTGAATCCGAATCTCCATGAGATTGTTATGAATGAGAATACAAAATGGTGTGATGCGGGATTCATATATCCCATCTCCGACTCAAAATGGGTGAGTCCCTTGAATGTCGTGTTGAAGAAACCAGGGATCACCATTGTGAAGAATGATAAAGGTGAGGAGATCACAACCAGAGTTCCAACATATTAGCACATTTGTGTAGATTACAGACGCTTGAACTTATCGACCAAGAAGGATCATTTTGTGCTCCCCTTCATCGACCAAATGCTCGAAAGACTGGCCATGAGTATTTCTACTTCTTGGATAGATACCTGGATATAATCAGGTTGTAATCACCTTAGAAGACCAAGAGTAGACTATCTTCACCTATTCATTTGGGACATATGCCTTCCGCAGGATGCCATTCTGATTGAGCAATGCTCCTGCGACCTTTCAGAGGTGCATGTTGGCAGCTTTTGTGGATATGGTTGGTAGTTCAAGATCTTTATGGACGATTTATCTGTCTACAATGACCGTTTTGATCAATGCTTATCTTACCTAGATCGAGTTCTGAAAAGATGCAGTGAAGTCAACTTGATGCTCTCATGGGAGAAGAGCCATTTTATGGTAACCGAAGGGATTGTGCTAGGCGATGTCATATCTAAATGTGGCATGGAGGTTGATCGTGCAAGGTGGATGTCATTTTAAAGCTAGAGCCACCTATAGATTTGAAGCAAGTCAGGTCCTTCCTTGGGCACATGGGATTTTATCGTCGAATTACCAAAGATTTCAGCAAGATTGCTCGACTCCTGACTGAGCTTTTAGGCAAGGAGGCAGATTTCATTATCGATGGGAGAGTCCTCCAAGACTTCAATCAATTGAAATATATGATCACTCAGGACCCTATTCTGCGATTGCCAGATTGGTCTCTCCCATTTGTGATCATGGCATATGCTTCAGATTATGTCATTGGAGCGGTTCTAGGATAGAGGAGAGACAATCTTCCATTTATGATTCACTATGCTAGCAGAACTCTTGATGAAGCACAAAATAATTACACTGTCACTTAGAAAGAGTTGCTTGCAATCGTCTTTACTCTGGAGAAGTTCAGATCTCATTTATTTGGATCTAAAGTCATTGTCTACAAAGACTACTCGGCCGTCAAGTACTTGCAAGCCAAGAAGGATGCCAAACCAAGGCTAACTAGATAGATCCTTTTGCTCCAAGAGTTCGATTTCGAAATTCATGATAAACCTAGAGTTAAAAATGTGGTGGCTGATCATTTATCAAGATTCCTAGAGCCAGATAATCGTAAACAGAGCCTATTTCCCATTACAGAGACCTTCCTTGATGAAGCTATTCTGTCAATCACCTCTCTCCCCTAGTTCGCCAATATTGTGAACTATCTTGTGTCCAAGAGAACTCCACAAGATTGGTCGAAGCTGAAATTTGATAATTAGGATATTCATTCTATTAGTGGGAGGATCCATATCTCTTTCGTGAAGGGGCATATTGCATCTGGAGGAGGTGCATTCTTCATGAGGAGGTTCACAGTATCCTCAAGTATTACCACGCCCGAGAATGAGGAGGACAACACTTTGGGAAGCGCACGGCTACGAAAGTTCTACAATGCAGCCTCTGGTGGCCGACTCTCTTTAAGTATGTAGAAGATTTTGTGAGAAAAGTGTACTAACTATCAGAAGATGGGGGGAACCATCGGAATGAGAGACACAATGCCCCTATAGTACATTCAGATTTCAGACATGTTTGATGCATGGGGCATTGACTTCATGGGCCCATCTCCCAACAATCGGAGATATGAGTATATTCTCCTTGTTGTTGACTATGTCAATCATTGGGGGAGGCTATCCCGATCCGAGCTATCGATAGTCGCATCTTCTGTCAGTTTCTAAAGGAACATACCATTACAAGGTTCAAGATCCCCATAACTTTGATATCAGACAGGGGTATCCATTTTATCAACAAAGAGGTGAAGAAGATAACTCAGGAATACTGCATTGAACATCAAGTAGCTTCTCTATACCACCCACAGTCTAATGGCTTGGTAGAATGTTCGAATAGGAAAATCAAGACGATTCACCAGAAACTTATATGTGCAGACAGAAAGAACTGGTCTCAACTCCTCGACTCAGTTCTTTGGGCCTATCAGACTACGTACAAGTCACCTTTGGGATTGTATCCCTACCTCATGGTATACGACAAGCCATGCCATTTGCCCATCGAGCTGATTCATAAATCATTGTGGGCAATAAACATATGCAATTTGGATATAAAGAAAGCAACAAAGAATAAAAAGCTAAATCTGGATAGACTTCTCGAATTCCACAACTATGCATACGACAACAACACGATGTACAAGGAGAAGGTCAAGAACTGGCACGATAGGCATATCTGCCGTAAGACTTTTGAGCTAGGTCAGAAGGTTTGGTTGTTTGATGCAAAGTTGAAACTTTTCCCAGGGAAGTTGAAGAGCAAGTGGATCGTGTCGTTTATAGTGATGCATGTACGTGACAATGGAAGCATAGTCATATATCGACTGTCAGTTGACGCATAGCCTTTCGTCATCAACAGACAATTTCTGAAGCCTTATCTTGAACATGGTACTTTTCTATCTATGGTTGACTCCATTCAGGTGGTCTATGATGAAGAGCTTCAAGTTGCAACATCTACAGATTTAGACAAGGCAATCATAAACATTTGTTATTAGTAATTTTTTTCTTCTTGTCTTCTTTTCATTCTTCCGAAACTTCACTCATCCCATTTATCATTGCTATACTTAGGATATGCTTCATCCTAAGAGGGATGAGTGTCTACGGATGCCCATTCTTTAATCACCTCACATGTCTCCTCAAGTCTTGACATTCTGTTTATACATAGGATATTTTACCCTAAGTATTGGCGGAGACATGTTGAGCAGATGATTTGTCTATTCCCATCCTCGACCCTTCTTGCCTTGTGTACAGTCTGCTATACTTAGGATTAATTGATCTTAAGTACAAGGGGGATGGTTGACTTATTATTCCTTCTTCAATCATAATAATATATACTTGCCTATACTTAGTACGAGTTATGTCTTCCTTTCTCTCCGATCTATGAGGACATATCTCAAGCTAAATATAGGGGGTCATATATACGTTGTATATATTTTAGCCATAACTCGTACTTTTGTATTTTTATTAATATGGCTAATTAATAAAAATTAAATCACATATCCATTTTTTGTATATACTGATTAATAAAGCGGCTAAAAATGTTTTGCCAAATGTTTGAAAAATGGTTGGAAAATCTCTTTGAAAAATCCTTTGAAAATTGTTTGGAAATATTTTGTAAAATATTTCCAAACCATTGTAGAAATGTTTTGTTTGTAAAAGTTCTTTCTTTATTTGGATAAAATGTTTTGAAAATCTGTTTGCAAATGGTTGCTAAAATACTTTATCAAATTATTTGCCAAAATAAAGTTTTCAAAATATTTGTGAAAATCTTTTCAATTGGGAACTATGTACATAAACCAAACAAGTAAATTTTTTTACAAACTCTGTATAAAAACCTATAAACATCAAGTGTACATTCTCGAACCCTAATTCTTGTAAATAACGAAATGCACTCCCATGTAAATATCTGCATAGATTTCTTTTTCTGGCTCTTTTATTTTTAAAAAAAATCACTAAAATTTTCCAAAACCAAAAACCCATAAAAATTTGCAAAATATTTTCAAGAATTAAATAAAAATTTCCAAAATTTTTCCAAAATCTATAAAAAATTTCAAAATAATAAAATTACATCACAAAAATATTTTCTTGCATTTCATGGCATTCACATTTTTCGGATTGATGATAACAACCAAACTAGTCTAAATAAAATCCGAAGATTGGAGCTTAGTTGGACTTTTATCTACTTAATCACAGCAACCTTACATGAACTGGAATTGAGGCACTTCGGGTATTAGACTTAATTCTCTGAGACCACGAGACTCGTTTCAGTGTCATCTTGACTACCTAAGTAGAATATTTCGAAAGACATGCATGATTCTTGTCGATAGTGACCTAACTATCATACTTGCGCCTTTCACTTTTTTTAACTCAGTTGAAGTGGTAAAGGGTTGGATTTAGCAGCATGAGACACAAGTCAATGAAAACATCAGTAGTCACAATTCTGTGTCCATTGTACCCTAACCCGATCTTGTAGAGATGAGGTCCAAGGATGGACTTCTGTGGGTTGCAATAATGCTTCAAAAGAGGGATAGTCTACTGGCTCATGAGGGAAAAGTTCATATGTAAATTCTGTCGTATATAATATTTAAAAAATAAAAATAAAAAATCTAAAAAATAAATGAGTAAAAATCAAAGAAAATCAATTCCCATCGGAGCATGTATAAAGTCAATAAACAAGCTTGAGATCAAAAGTCAAATACGCATGTGAGCCTACAGCTGGATGACTTGGCTACACTTGTCGAGCATCCTAGGACATGTATATACACTAGATACAATCCATTCTCTTCACCACCTCCTCTTCTTGAGCTGGTTATACTTGAACGTAGAAAGGAATATCCCGCTTCTTGAGGAAAGAGTTATTGGAATGGGGAATTATGGTCACCATGTTGAAGAAGCATGACTTTTACCGCCTCAGCCGAGAGGAGATATATATCGTTGACACCGTACAAGATAAACTCTTAGTCATAAGGGACTGCGTAGGACATCGACTTGTTCTGACCTGGCTTTTGGGAATACATGGGCAGAGTTTTATGGATTTCAAATGCTATTGTGTTGCAAGTCTGGTTCTTAATAAGGTTCCGACCAAAAAAAATCCAAAGGTCTGACAGAGCTTCAAACTTTGATATTATGAAGACAAGTTTAAAATTTAAAATCAATCTAAGTTTTTTCCTTTTCTTTTATTTATTTTCTTTTCTGCACTTATAAGAATAAGTGTTTGCTACGGACTACCAAAGGCAAATATACGGTGTGATGAATCTCCCTTTCATCACCTTTTTTCTTTCAGTTTGGCCTTAAATCCCTAGCTAAATGCATGTATACATCATTAATTTGTCAAAATAAACACTATGTAATTTATGCAAAATACTATATAAAAAAATGTATATTTCATGTATTTAATTCTAAAATAAAAGAATAAAGGAAGAAAAGATAAAGAAATGAGACATCATAGGTGTTGAGTAGCCCTAGATCCCAAGACCTAGTCATCATGATGACTTGATCGACAAGGAATAAAGTAGGGGGAGATAGGGCAGATAAATTATACAGAAAAGACATCAAAACCCTAATTTGTAATTAATCAATAATTGATTTTTGGTACCTGTTTTATTTTATTGTTTTTACAGATGAAATAATAAATTCCTCAACATGAATATTGTAGATAAAAATACAAAGAAAGATACAAAATTGATTTCATAGAAAAATAATGCACAGTGTCCCTGGGACACACAAAATAAAAAGCTAAAATAAAAACTTCACAGACATGTATCTTCTTCATATTGTATCAAAATGTACCAAAATCATCTTTAATTGTATAAAACTATTAATAGTCTATTTAATGAAGATGGTTTCATTCAATCTAGAGTTAAGATGTAAAAATTAGATTTGGGTCTATATTGTAGAATATACATGTATATTTTAATCATTATATTTATTCTTTGTAATTTTCAAATTATTTTTTTATAAAATGTAATTATTATTTCAAACATGTATAGATAATTACAAGAAAATAGAAACATCAAAATAAAATAAAAATAAATAATACATTTAAACACATATGTAGAATATACATGTATACGCTTATAATGTATATATACATAACTAATCAAGTATACATCTTAACTCTGAAAAAATACAGTAAAAATACATAACTGTGTACTAAAAAAAATAAAAAATATATAAAATAAAATTATAAAGTATTAAAATATATAATAAAAAATAAAAATAAAAATACCAAATACATGTTTGTATACATATATTTATACATGTAAATATTAACTTACAATAAATCACCTCAATAAATAAACAAATAAATACATAAAATACTTCTTTAAATTACAAACATGTTTCATATTTTAATAAGAATCTAATTAATTCAGTTCTTATTTATTTCTGATTTTACAAAATATTTCTGGATCGGATTTTTCTGGTTGGTCCATGTAGACCGACCAGAAGCTAACCCTAATTGACCTTGGTCAACTAGCCCCCCTAGTCTTCCTCGAGCCTTGAACTGTTAGACCCCACAATTTCATCCTTTTTCCCTGCTCAAGCTAATGTTGCTCTACATTGGCATGCTGCATGAAATATGGAGATTAGATACCCTTGATTCATACCAAGACCAAAGAGATTTGCAATCTTCATCGAATCTTTCGAATGGTCAATTGAAAGCTCCCTCCTCGAGCAACCTATAAAATAAGCTCCTCCAATGTCGTTCCAAATTTGATCCTTCTCCGTTGTCTCTTAGCCCCTCTGAGACAATATATTCCCTTCCTCGTGGTGATATCTCGAAGATTGGAGATTCTGCTGCAAAGAGGGGGCACGGAGGACCGATCCAAGATCATTACTAGAGGAGCTTAGCCGACATATTCTGCCTTCTCAACTCCGGTCGAGTCGAGGCCCGTCCTTCTATTCCTAGGTAGATCTTTAGAACTACTTCAATATCCGTACTTCAATTCCTGTTGTAATTTTGTATTTACCCATAAAATAAAAAAATGCCCAAATTGCATGGAGCTTGAGCTCCAGGCTAATTCATCATCTCTCTTTGTCCATCAACCACTCCATCTGTCCCCCCTAGATCCATTGTGGATGTGGGAGTCAAGTCTCCCTCCGCCGCCCTTCGCTAGAGCCCCACCTTCATTCCACCCCATGTCGTATTTTGCTTAGCCCTTCGGTCGAGGACATAAACCTCAAACCAGGGATCGTTTTTGTGCATGATTGGGCACGTGAAGACCATCTGGAACCTCAACGGAGACTTGTAACAACTCCATGTCGCACGGAGTCGTCAGAGCTCCTTGGTCATCCCTGTTCTCGTTGGGGACCACTGTTGCATGTGGAGGAGTCCTAGTTAGCAGCTGGGCATGTCAAAGGGAAGATCCTTCACTGGAGCAGAGAGGAATATCAAATCGAAGCTCATCGTTCAATAGTTCATTGGTTGTTCTTGTTAATCCTTTCTTAGTCATCCGATCAAGAACATGACCCATATCTAGTCTGGGTCGTTCATCGTAATCGAAGGGGTATGTAAGGGCAGCTGTTTGATGAGCCACGTGGAGCGTCTACAACGGTCGGATGAAAGGACGTCAAGTGGTAAAATTTACAACAACCCCCTCCACATTTTTGTAATTTGTAAAAGGTCTTATAATAATTTAATTAAATACACAACTTTTGGGAAATTTTTCATATATGCCCTTGTTATTTGTTGTTATTGCATATTAGTCCAGTACCAAGTCAACTTACCTGGATTCCCACATGAGGGGAAATTTTGCAGTAGTACCTTTTGGGGTTTGGTATTTGTTACTTAATCTAAAAAAAATCAAGTTGTAGTTCAAAAGTTTGGATTATTTTGCATGTGAACCCTAGAATATATTTTATTTGTAATTATGCCCCTTCCAGCTTGATTAAATTTTATCTGTGCATTTTTTTATTAAAAATAGCATATGTGCTCTAAAAACTTGCAAAAATAGGTGTAAGTGCATGATTGGTCACTTGTTCTCGCCATATAATTTATTTGCCATTTTGTATGCACTTATTATTTAATAAAAATCAAATATAGCTATTTTATTCTCTGTTTGACGTAGAAAATATAAAAAATACAAAATATTTTCTAAAAATTCCAAAAAAAGTAGTCTCTTTATTAGCATGCGTTTTCACTCCAGATTAAAAATCACTAAAAATCTCTAAAGAAACCCAAAAAATTAGTAAACCTTGCTAAACCTAAAAAATTATAAAATATTTTTAAAAATTCCAAAAATATTAGTTTTTATCTTGTATTTTTATTTATACGTATTTGCATGTATTAAAATTTATTTTGAGAAATTTTGAAGCATGTTGTTATTTTTTAAATATGAAGTCAGTTTGGCCTCATTAAAAAAGTTCATGTTTTGCCTTATTTCTATTTTTAAAATAATAAAAATTGAAAAAAATCCTCAAAAATTTACAAAAAGAGAGTAATATTTTAAATACCCAAAAAGACTTTATTTTGATTTTTTTGACTATATTTATCTATATTTATAATTATATTACTCCTTTAGCTTATATAGACTTATATAGTATTATTATATTTATATTATTATTAATTATTATAAATAGTCTATAAATATTTTAAAACCTTTAGAAAAGACAAGAAAGATTGTTATTTGGGATATTATCCAATTTTTGTGTTTTTATTATATACATTATACAAGTTATTACTTATATTATATATATTGCCTTGTATACTTATAGATACGCATACTCATATATGTTATAAATTAAAATAAAAAAATCAAAAATTAAAATATATATTTAAAAAAGAATTAAATTAAAACCCACGACACATTGATTGAAATTATGCATACCTATACATACATACACTTATATGATTTATTTATAAATAATAATTCTGCTACATCCCATGTTCCCTGTGTCCGACCCCTACCTGCTTGTCCACTATACACATTGATTGTAGGGTACATAAAATTTTGATCCACATTTTTCTTGCATTACTTGTTGATTCTTTATTTTGTGGGTTAATTAGTGATTTAATCGTTGAGTCTTTGAGTTGTCATCATATTAACTTGTTGGTCCTGCCTGTGTGGACCACAAGACAGTTCCTCGGATATCCATGGTTTATCATGTGGCAAGGGCGTCGAAGCTCGAGGTGATGGTCGAGCGGGGGTGCAGCTTGAGGCTTAAGGGGTGATGGTCATGGCATCAGGCGTAGCGGAGTTGGGGTTCCATGGAGGTGGCACATGGTGGGGCGGAGCGGCCCAAGGGATGAAGGTATGACAATGTGACTCGTTGGAGGAGGTCGAGGGGAGATAAGGATCCTCTGGTTGCTATCGTCGATGCGGTTGAGGGTGGAGATGTAGCACGATGCTTAGGGCCTGTAAGCACAAAGGAGCGGTACGAGTGGTGGTTATGAAGATCGAGGTGGTCATCACTGAGGCAAGATGAAGTAGAGGTGATTGAGGCGATCACAAGGGTGGTGCTTGAGTCGAAGACGCAAAGCAGAGTTAGCGAGGGTGAAAGCTCGAGGCTATGGCCGGGGAAGAATTAGGTGGTGAAAAACATAAGAGAGGAGAATGGAGGTACGAAAAAGAAGGAGAAAAGAAAAGAAGAAAAGAGGAGGAAGAAGGTACGAAGGGAGAAGTTTTCGCTCGAAGCCTCGATGAGGATGAGTTTAGGTGACTTAGAAGCTCGTGGCAGCACGCATGAGCGGCTGGATCTCGCCAGAGGAAAGAGCTAGTCATCACTCGATAACTTGGAGTCTTGGGGATTTCACCATGAAGAGGTTGAGAGCTAGATCTCTTCCTCATGTAACGACGGTGGTGAAGGAGTTGGCATGGGGCAGGCTTTTGAGGAGGAAGCAAGGGGAGGTTGCAGAGTAATGACCGCGGGCCATAAAGTTCATGGGTCGTAACGGCCACAGAGGTGGTGTCTGACCGTTGGTGGAAGAAGGAGTGCAACGGTCGCAAGTAGAGGAAGGGAACATCTATCGTTTGTGGGAGGAATGGGGTAAGAGAGAAGAGAAAAAAAGGAATAATAATAATAATTAAATAATATAAATAATAAAATAAAAGGGAATAAAAGAGGGGTGACATGTGACAACTCCAGGAGATGCCACATGTCGCTCCTAGAAAATTCAAAATAGAAATTCAAAGAAAAAACAATAAAAATAGTAAATGACATCAAATCAAAAAATGGTCTACATGAAATAAGCTCATCTCGATGAGATATCAACTTTCTGAAGGAATCAAAATCAAAAGAGATAACTATACAAAATGTATTTTTAGTGATACCTATAGATATAAAATACTTTATTTTTTTCATTTTGCAATTTTTGTGAGTTTTAAATAAAGTAGAAATCGATATAAAATTGGATAAAATATAAAATAAATAAATACACACTAATCTTTTTTTTGGATTTAGTAATTAAGAAAATAAAGAAGTCAAATAAAGGAGACATATATACTCTATATACAAACTTAGAGGGATTTATTTTCTTTGATTTTTTATTCAATTTGGATCTGCATTTTTGCATATTTTAATAAGACATAAGTCAAATAAAATAAATGAAAAATAAATAAATAAGAGTTAATTTTGTACATAAAATAATAGAGTTAAAATGATAGTAGGTTCCATACATGTTAAATGATAGTATGTTCCATACCAAGGTCATGAACAAAAGATGAAATGAAGCTCAACTCAACCTTTGGATTAATAATGTGAGGGGACTCCTTCTGAGAATTAGGTCTTTGAGAACAAAAATCTTCAAGTTGTACAAATCATCATCCAAACCAAACTAAGATGTCATCTTAGATTAACCCTCCCCCAAAATATCCCACATGAACACCGAATAACTATCTCTGGTGTGTGAAGGGTGTTAGCTCTTCCCATCCAAGATGCAGAACTACCATGCAATCTCCTTCTCTAGTAACTCATCCTTGAGGAGTTAGGTATATCCTTCTAAGTTCAGGAATATGCTGGTTCACGAGTGGGGGGAAGAAGTCTAAAAGAAGGAGAAAAGAAGTGGGGAGTGACCAATGTAATCAACTCCTCTGTGAAGCTTGGCCGATGTAGCCAAGTCTCCACCATATTTGCAAGCTATCTGAAGCTTGGACCATTGTGGTTAAATATTGTTCTTTTTTATTTTCTTTTTGGTAGAATTTGTGGTTGCTTTGCATTGATCTTTTATGCCCAGATGGATATAGAATCTTTCCACCTATGTTTTGGAGTCATAGAAAAATTATTCTAGCAGTCCATGTCGCATCTAAAGCTTTATTCAACCCGGTACTCCGATCTTTAGATGTTTATGCTACCAAAGAAAAGACGCATGCTCTTTCAACACCTTTTCTGAGTTGAGCTAAGTGCGCAGTGTAGAGTGTAGACTAATTCCTTATCCAAGAGTCTACTCAGAATGAGGCGACTAGGTTAGACACTAAGGTAGCGTTTGGCATGCAAGTTACCTGCGGGTTAGGGGAGTTTACTCCCCTTAACCCACACCCCCCTCTCTCCCCGTGGGCCCCACTTTATTCCTTTTTTAAAATTAAATAAATCAATTATACATCATCAATCCTATCAAAAAATAATATATTATACCATCATATCATATAAAAATTATAAACTACTCCACTTCTACTCACTTTTCTAAACTTCAATACAATTACATCACAATAACTACTCACTTTTTCAAACTTCAATACAATCATATCACCCCAAACCCACTTCTAACCCACCCCCATTTTATCCCTCTATCCAAACACCAAAACACAAAAACAAGTTACCCTCTACCAGTTTAACCCACCTTAACCCGCCAACCAAACGCACCCTTAGTGTAGACATTGCTTTGTGAACTTGAAGAATTAAGTCTATGACCTGAAGTTTCTAAAATCCTTATTCTCAATAAGTAGTTCATTCTCTAACATAAGTAGATTAAGGTCAGATCAAGTCCATTCTCAATTTTTATTCATAACTCGGTTCAGAACCCTCTAATTTCTCACGTTGCATATGCATAATATGCTAATGGAATGAACAAATGTAATGCAATGCACATGAATGAAGTGTAGGTTTTCAAATGACAAACTTTTTTTATATGCAAGAATGAATAAGAAGCCACTTTTTTGTTGTTTTATTATTATTATTTTATTTTTGGGTGTTTTGTTCTAAGGATAGAAAAGGTTTTCTATAAGGTTGGAAATATTTACAAACACAAGTAAATCTCATTTACACCTTCATTTTTAAAAGATTTTTGAAAATATTTTCCAAACCATGTCACATAATATATAGATTTTCAAAACATTTTCAAAAGGTTTTCAAAATATGCACAATCCCCATTTTTCAAACCAATTTCAAACATTTTCCAAACATTGTCACATAGACGGAAAAAAATTCAAATCATTCTACAATCATTTTTACAGAAATCAATTCAAAAGATACTTTGCCCAATCCCCAAAAAGGTTGAAAATTTTCAAAATGCGAGCTATGGATAAAGTATATATGAAATATATACAGTATACCCCCTATACTTAGCTTATTCTATGTCCTTATAGCACTATGATATGAAGCCATAGTTCATGATACAAAGGAATATATGGGAACTGACTCGGATCTCCACCTATACTTAGGTTAAAAATAACCTAAGTATAAGAAGAGGACCTAGACGAGGGATCATTAAGTAAAGAATAGAGAGGGATGAGGATGTCAAGGATGTAAAGAGAAGAGCGGGAATTCCCCCTATACTTATCCTTTTATTAGCCTAAGTAAAAGTGAGTATCAACAAGAGAGGGAACTTAGGCTCTAAAAGAATGAATAAATCAAGTGTGTATAAGTAGAAAAGAATGAGTGAATCTTCTTGCTACCAAATCTTGATGCTGCATCTTCATGAAGAGTGGTCTGATCTATCTGTACTGTACTTGCTCTGCATGAAGTTGATGAACTCAACTTGGAATAACTATTCTTTAGAATCTGCGAAGTGCTTAAATAGTTGTCCATTTACCAAAAAGGAACATGCACCATCTATGGGATCGTCTATCTATATACTTCCATTGCTATGCACTTCCTTAACTACGTAGGGACCCATCCATTTGGAGTTGAGCCTCCTGTGGAACACCTTTAACATGGTGTTGAACAACCAAACCTTTGTCCATGTACAAAGTTCTTGCACCTAATGTGTTGATCATGCTATTTCTTAACCTTGTCCTTATAAATCAAGTTGTTGTCATACTCCCGGATTTTGATTTCCAAGAGCTCGTTCAAGCTCAAGTCACAACAAAGCTTCCCTAGATGACAACTCCGATTTACTTTCTTGTTTTCCCATTCTGGCGCGAATTAACTCCATGGGAAAATGACATAACTTTTCATAGATCATTCACAAAGGTGAAGTACCGAGTAGGTCTTGTAGGGATGTCCTATAGGCCTACAGAACTTGGTCCAAGAGCTAGGACCAATTTTTCCTATCAGGTTGAACCAACTTCTGAAGAATGCTCTTCACCTCTTGACTCGAAACCTTTGCCATACCATTAGACCGTGGGTGGTAAGGACTAGCTACACTATTCTCAAATCCATAGTCCTTAGCTAATGATCTGACATTTAGGTTCATAAAGTGGCTACCCCAACCAGAAATCAAAATCTAGGGAACCCTGGACTGAGAAATGACGTGGTCTTTCACAAATTTACAGATAGTCTTGCTGTATGCGGCCTAGGTTGGGATATCCTCCACCCACCCAGACAAGTAGTCAACCACCAAAAACATGTACTCATGTCCATGACTGTTAGGAAAGGATCCCATAAAATATATGCCCCACGCGTCAAAAACATCACAGAAAATCATCAGTTGCATGGGCATCTCATCTTTGTATCCAATAGTCCCTCCCACTCTCTGACAAATTGGACATGGTCGTACAAAGTAGAAGGCATTTCTAAATAGGGTTGGCCAATAAAATCCACATTGGAGTACCTTCTGCATGATACTCTTTCCCGAATGGTGTCCTCTAGTCTCAAGTGAATGACAATGTATGAGGGCACTCTGATATTCCTTCTGAGGAATATATCTTCTCTAGACACAATCCATACCTTCAATGAAAAGGAATGGATCCTCCTAGTAGTATCTCCTCGAATCCGACTTCATCTTGTCAATGCTGCTCCTAGTCCAATCATGGGGAACCTTCTTAGAGATAATGAAATTGAACATGTCGGCATATCATGGGAGTGAGTCAATAGCACAAATTGACTTGTCTGGGAAGTCCCGCTGATCTGCTCAAATCTAGGGGAATCCTTCAACTCAATTCAGGATAAATGATCAACTACTACATTCTTCACTCTAGGTTTATCCTTAATCACCAAATCAAACTTTTGTAGTAAAATAAATCTAATAAGACACATCTTCACGTCCTTCTTTTCCATTTAGTACCGAATGGTTGCGTGATCTGTGAAAATTGTCACCTTGGAGTCTAAAACATAAGATATGAACTTCCTGAGGGACCATACTACTGCAAGCATTTCCTTTTCAGTCATTGTATAATTCTTATGTGCAGGATCTAAAATTTTTCTTGCATAGTGTATAACATATAGAATCCCATCTCGCATCAGTCCTAACAAAGATCCTATAGCAAAATCTGAAGCATCGGTCATGATCTCGATGGGAAGATATCAATCAAGAGCTTGTAGGATAGGCGAGTCACAAATCTTCCTTTTCAAGAGCTCAAAGGCCTCTAGAAACTTGTGATCTACAATAAACTTTGTGTCTTTTCCTAAAAGCTCAGTCAGTGGGTAAGCTATCTTTACAAAAACCTGAATGAATCCCCTATAGAATTGAACATGCCCTAAGAAAAACCTCATTGACTTCTCATTGGTTGGAAGATCGAGTTTCTTGATCACATCCACCTTGGTAGGGTCAACCTCCATTCCCTTCTTGGAGATGATGTGCTCCAACACTATACCCTCTGTTACCATGAAATAGCTTTTCTCCCAGGAGAGAACCATATTCACCTCTCTACACTTTTGAGGACTCGGTCCAAGTACGCTAAACATGTATAAAAAATCACCATGGATCGAGAAATTATCCATGAAAACCTCCATGAAATCTCCCTCCATCTCGACAAATATGACGATCATGCACTGCTAAAATGTGCCCACGACATTGTAGAGCTCGAATGGCGTGAACCTGAATATGTAAGTGACAAATGGGCATGTGAATGTAGTCTTTTCTTGGTCCTCAAGAGCGATGTCTACATGATTGTACCCTGATTACCCATAAGGAAATAGAAGGACGCTTTTCCTATTAGTCTCTCCAAAATTCTGATCAATGAATGGCATAGGAAAATGGTCTTTCTTAGTCGTGGCATTCAGGAACCTATAATCGATACAAATGCTCCACAACATGGGTACTCATGTCACGATCTCTACCCATTCCTTGTTGGTGACCATATGGATTCCTGACTTCTTCAGACAACATGGAGTGGGGACACCCACTTAGAATCTGAAATGGAGTATATAAATCCTGCTTTACACCACTTGTCGATCTCATTCTTAACTACTTCCTATAGATTTAGGTTAAGTCTCTTATGGAATTCATGGGAATATCTTACATTATCCTCAACATATATGTGGTGTGAGAAGAAAGCGGGATTAATTCCCACGAGATCCGACACTGTCCAGCCAATCGCTCTACATCTCCGCTATAAGACATCTAAAATCCTAGACTCCTGCTCTAAAGTAAGTTCAACATTAATGATCACAAGACATATCACTTTGGGTCCTATAAGAAAGGCATACTTCAGTATTGGAGGTAGAGGCTTCAGCACTGGAAACATCGTGTCATCAATCAAATATGGGATGAATCGCATCCGCATTTGGTTGAGTCTATATGGATATGGATCTATCTGTCCGGTACTCACCACCAACTATTGTATAGGGAGTCAGATAGCCAAGAAACATTGTAATTTTGCTAAAGTTGTGTCTAAGTCATCATCTATGTCCCTTGGCTGTTCCAAAGGAGGTGCAACTGATAGATCCAAAGGGATCTCTATGTCATCAAGGGAAGAGGGGGATGCATCTCTCAAGAAATTAGGCAACACCTTGCAAATTGATGCGTGCACTAAATCCTCTCCAAACGAGAGGGTCTCGCTCTGCCATGTTGGGATCTGTCTCCAAATCCCAACTATGTTGATCATCTTGTAATATGCCTCTAAAGATGAATAGTCTGTGGTGGTCTCAGAATCGGGTCACTGCCACTTTATTTGCTTCATCTCTGAGTTCACTTATCTGCCTAGAGAATGAAACTTCATCATTCATGTCTGATAATCAAATGATGCACCGATGGTCCTTAGGAATGATAGTCCAAGTGATCTAAGATTTTTTCTAATGATTGGGGATTTTCTAGTCAAGGATCGTGAAGTCCACCTTGTAGTCTTGTCCCTTAATTGAGATAACCACATTCTCCACTTCTACCGTAGGTCTCTTCACTAATTTGTCTGTGAATTGAAGTGATGCTCATGATTTCTCATGTGGCCCCAACTCCAATTTCTCATAATATGATAAGGGCAGAAGTTTGATAGAAGAACAATTATCTAGGAGAGTGTGTGCAAACACAATGCCATTGATATGACTTTCCACATAGTGAGCACCCATGTCTCTCTTTTTCCTTGGAAATTTCTGATTCTTGAGATAGTAGCTAGTGGCTACTAATAAGATGTGAGTCTTCACATATTGATCAGTTTCTTCCTGCTATCCCTAGTAGGTCTGCATCTCACCTTTAGGTAATTTTGAAATGAAGGATTGTTAGCCATATAATCCTTAAATAACACTTTAACCATGATGTTTTCCTTATAAAATCGTGCCATGTCTAGGTCATCCTTTTGAATCTTTTTTATGTGTTTTCCCCATCGTAAGAGCACGTATGAAAGGGATTGAGGCAAGTGAAATAGAAGAAGAATCTAAATCGAAAACATAAATCATGGAATTACGAGAAAAAAGAATTCTTAAAAGAAGAATTGTTTTTATACAACTTGGAATTAGAAATAAAGCTGTCTATAACAGATTGTGAGTAGATACTACAGGTGTATTCTCCAAAATTAGAGGTGCAAGGTACTCCGTAGACTCTGAAATGTCTCCAAGTTGCTATGGTAATTGTGTCCTCTGTCTCCTCTCTATTACCTGAGTAGGTAGCCTCGTCTGCTGCTGAGAGGTCTGGTGAATGTGATGCATCTCCTTCTCGTCCTCTGATGACTCATCAAGTTGAGATCTAGAGGTGACCCTCTCTGTGTCCCTTTCCTGGTCAGGTACAACCACTGTTTCTTCCACTTCTGAGTGCCACATGATAAGCATCATCACATGAAAGAATCTCATGCTCAGATCTAAGAGTGTCTGAGTAGTATACCTGACCCATGTGTTGTTGTGACCGAGACTTGTTCAGGCTATTGGGGATAGCCTAAACATGGGTAGGAATGGAGGTATGTGGAGCCATCTGCTCGACTTGCCATCGAGACAAGCGATTGATATCAACCTGCATGTCCTAAATCACATTATGATAGGAACAAAGCTCATCAAGAATCTGGTGTTGAAAGTCAGTGGGTGCTAAAGAAGAGGTATTCTGCTGAGAAGAGTGATATCGTGAGGATTGGCCTTGATGGCCCTGATACTGTTGGTGGTGTTGCTGGTGCTGGGGTGATGCTGGTAATTCGGTCCCTAGAAAGCCGACTAGTATTGGCCCGGGTGGTCGTGTTGCTATTGTTGTTGTTGCCTCTACTTAGGTTGATAAGGGCAGTGGTTGTGTTGTGGAGGATGTGGTGCAGAGTTGAAAGCAGTGTTGTATAAGGTCGAGGGATGCTAATTGGACCGTCGGCACCACGTACTTCCTTGACGAGCTAGGTCATGGGTGTACCATACACCATTCACCTCCCATGTATTGTCTCAGTTGGTGGTTCTTACTGCTAGAAGGATCGGGTATAAGAGTGGTCTTCTACCCATGGTTGGTATTGCCCTGACATCGACTGCTCATGTACATTGTGTACACAAAAAATGAGAGAAGCCGATGTAGTCATAACAAGTATCTTAATCTTGGATACCCTCTCTGATAATTCCTCCACTTGATTTGGGAGCCTTGTTAAGCTTTCTAAGATCATTAATCCTTTTAACGATATGCTCGACTACTGTCAACTTGTCTGCGATAATCCCCATGGTGGGAACCAAGTCCTCTTCTCAATGGCCTATAGTCTTTCCCACTTTTGAATATGAATGAAAATAGGGATTCAGTGTATGCCCTACTGGTCATATGTGTGTGGCTAGTGTCAGCCATCTGCTCGAATACTGTCCAGATGGTATGCGCTCCACTTGATGTATAACTGCCTCCATAGGCAATGCTCACTCTACCCTACATCTCATGGTTGAGACAATGAATAGAGATTGGACCAAGATGTTATCATTCAGTCCACATGGACACTTCTACAGTATGTCCTTGAATCGTTCCCAGATATCACAGAAAGGTTCATTAGGCAGCTGGAAAACATTTGTAACGTATGTCCTCATCTGGTTAGTTCTACTTAAAGGGTAGAACTTCTTCAAAAATAGGTCCTTGAATTGGGCGTAGGTGGTTGATGATCGGATAAGAGAGTAGAGGGACGTATGGTTTCACAAGGCAAAACCGCAGTCGGTGTGTTGACCACTCTAAAATCTCCAGTTAGTCAGCAGTTAACCCACAATATGTATAATAAAATGAATAGCAAAATGTGGAATTATAATTTATTTTCTCTACCATAAAATGAATAGCTAGTAAGCTTGTAGAGGTCGAAACATAGAGAGCAAAACATGTAGCCTATGGTTATTTATTTACAACAGTGTGATTTATCATGCATATACATATATCTTTTTGTGGGTTTTTGGATTATATATATATTTATGTTTTATATTTTTAATTTGATTGTTACTTTTCTATTTTCTATATTTTCTTTTATATTTTCATATATTTTCATATATTTTTTATTTCTTTTTTCTTTTATATATAGCATATATAAGGCTTTATATACACAATATATAGTAATATGTATATAAATACTAAAAAATATAGATAAAATACATAATAAAAATTATTTTTGTATTTTATATGTTTTTATAATGTTTTTGTGATTTCTTTGGAATATTTGGTATTTTTTTGTATTTATTTTTTTTAAGTCAAAAATACCCCAAAAAGGGATTATTAATAATTTAAAATTTATTTAAATATTAAAAATATCAAATAAGTTCCAAAAATATCCAAATCAATTTTAATATGTGAATATTTATATAAAGAAAATTATAAAATAGAAAAACCATTTTTTGGATTTTTAAAGGATTGTTTTAGATTATTATAAAAGATTTTGGGGGTTTTCAAATTTTTAAGCTTTTTATTTTTCCATTTTTAAGTTATTTTTGTTCTGTATTTAAAATAGGACAAAATATACTATATATAACTTTTTTAGAATTTTTAGAAACAGGGAATAGATAGGCTCCATTTCATTTTTAATAAATGATTAAAATGCCCAAAATGCAAAGTCAACATGTGGTGTGAAAGTACATGGCATGAGACATGTAACCCTATTTTGTGTATTTTTCTGAGCACATTAGATATATTTAATAAATAAAGGAAAAGTATAAAAATATATGTCCTTGCAGGGGCATTTTTGCAATACAAATAAAATCCAGGGGATCAAACGCGCATTCACCAATATAAAACAGCATTTATTTAATTTTTAAAGATTATTTTACAATTACAAAAATCGCTAGGGGCATCTATGCAAATTCGCCACCTCACGTGGGGCGACACGTGAGGTGACATGGAATGGACCCAAATGTAAATAGCAAAAGTACATGGTCCTCTTTACAAAATTTCAAATTTATTTAAAACATTGTAATTTATGTACAGTACTAAATAGTAATTACAAAAAGGCGGGGTGAGTTTATGCAATTTACCCCATTAAAGGCACGTAATTTGACGACGATGAAACTTGACACGCGTCGCCATCCTATCGTCCGATACTGGTTCGTCGATAAGCAGCTGAGATTAGATCGAGGGGTGCAATCTAACGGTCAGGGCATGGCCTGATCAAGCGGCTCTTTTACGATATGGGGACTCTAGCAGATCGAACGGTCAAGGGTGGGTCTGGAAGAACAGACCAAGAACTCGCCTGGGGTGAGTTTTGATTCGTTCTCTTAGTCGTCCCTGGACATCTGGAAGGCTCGGGTTAGGGGCAAAATGAAGCTTGGGATTCTTTGCTTCTAACGACGCCACTAGGAGGTTCGCTGCAGCTCAGATGACATCGATTGAGCTCTGGAGATAATAAAGCTCTAGGAAGCTCTTCTCTCATCAAGATCGACTCCTAGTGTAGTGTTTTGGCCTCCAGCACCTGCAATAAAACTCAAACAAGAAAATAGGGTCTTGAGGGCTCTTATTGGTGGAGAAAATGGGCGTCGGTGGTGCGGGGCGGAGCTCCTCCGGTGAGCGGTGGAGGTGAAGGAGCTGATCTCCAGATCCGGTGTCGATCGTGGCGAGCGAAGGTGTGCGGGGTGTTCAGAAGGCGTAGCGGAACAAAATGAGGCGATATGAGTGACAGGGAGTTTGTCGATCACGCACAAAGGATCTCACTGGAGCTCAGTGATGAATCTGTGATTCATCACTCTAAAAGTTGAAAATAGAGCTTTGTTCCGCAACAATTAGTTGCATATTTCCACTTATATTACATAATTAACATTCATGCATTCATAAATAATATATGCATTTTAGCATTCATATTTTCATTAAATAAGAAGCCCAATTCACTTGTAAAAATCACCTGTAAATACCATATTTGTATCTATTTTGTACTAACTCCAAATCCAATAAAATCAACTCTATAGTGTATATATTACCAAGACTAATAATAGAAAAATATCAAAAAAATACTAACATGTAAAATTGACTAATAAAACCGAAATCCAAGTTTGAAACTATGATCCTTAAAATGTACATATCTCTCTCATACAGTGTCCGACTCAGGTCTAACTTTTAAAGTAATATACATTCAAAGTCCTTCAAAACAAGACTAATTTCATTAAAATTAGAGATCGTATGTGAAACTTGGGTTTTGGTCCCCTACCCCTATTGTATATTGTACATATTGACCCAACTACCCTTAATTTTATCCTTTTATTTTCTTAATTAAAAATCCAAAAATTAAATTAAATTGTAAATATTCCTTTCATATTTTCTATACTTTTAATTTTTAATTTTCCCTTATTTAAAAATGATAAAAAATTGTAAAAGATGAAATTCAGTATTTTATACCTATAAGATACCACCCAAAAATACACTTTGTACATATGACTTCTTTTGATTTTTGATCCTTCACATAAGTTGTAGATCTCGTCGAGATGAGCAACTTTTATGTTGATCATTTTTTGATTTGACCCCTTTTGTTATTTCTTTTTTACTTTCTTTACATTTAATTTTTGATTTTTCCAGGTGCGACTCACCCTTTTTTATTATTTATTAAATTTGTATTTTATTTTATTATTTATTTTATTTAGTTTTATTTTTGTTTTTATTTTATTTTCTTTATTTATTTTTTCTTTTATTTGCTTTTTCTTCTTTATTTTTAGTAGCCTACTTATTTTATTTTTTTATTTTATCCCCCCCTTTTACTTCTTCTCCCTCTACTTTTTCCCCACTCCAAGTCATCAACTTCCCATTTCATCCACTTTCTCCACTTCTTTTCTAACTCCCTCCTCCTCCTTTTTATTCTCTTCCCCTCCATCATTTTCCCCATCCGACATTTGAAAGAGAAGGTGACTGAGCTCCCCCTCCAGCCTTGGTGACAGCAAGAGAAAGACCCGGTCGAGCGACGACCGTGTTCATCCTTCCAGGCGAGATCCAAAGGAGACATTTCCTTCGTTGCAGCAGCTCTAAGCTCCTGCTTGAGATCGGGCCAGCCGAGCCCTCGAGCGACGATCGGTTGGAGCTCGAACTCCAACTCCACAGGCACCTCATCCAGCAACCTCCCAGGAATACATCTCTTCCTTCTTTGTTCTCCTTCCCCTTCCTCTGCTTACCTCCGTCACCACTTCGCCCTTCTGCCCTCTTTGCCTCCACCTTCCTAGTAGACAACCTTCACCCCTTGGCCGAGCCAGCGTCGACATACAGTGCCTTCCCCTTTCCTCTGTTTTCACTGTATTCATCTAATTTTCCCAATTGCCCACCTTCCAACTTGACATGTCTTTGAGTCCTCCGCCACTCCATCGAACCCCCCTCACCCCGGTCAGATCGCCCCCACTTGCAGGTCAAGCCCGCAGTGAGGAACACCTCACCTGATTGGTCGGACCACTCCGGCACCAGAAGGCCGCACACAGTCGCGTCCTTCACCACCTTCACACTCCCCTACTGCACTGTTGCGCACCTCGCACCCACACCGTTGCTCTGCCTCGACAAGTAGCAGCACCCCACACAATTTGCAGAACTCCATACGTGCACCTACCTTCACAGTGCTGATCAGCAGCATGCTACCTCGATCGGCGTGCCGAGGACCGACTAGAGCCACTGATGTGACACTGCCTTTCGTGATCTGGCTGCCAACGCCATTGCCCGACCCCCTCGGGCTGCACTCCAGGCTTAGTGCACCCCCTCCAGAAGCCAACGCCTCCTCCAACTATCGTCGATAACGCCTTGCGTGATAACCACACTCGGCAAATCCACCTAGAAGCCCTGCCGAGCATCCTCTCCATCTCCAGGCGTGTGTCGCCTGGTGAGGCCTCCAACCGCCGGGCAGCTATGCACCTCTGCCGCCCTACACTAGGCGCACCTCCTGCCTGCCCTTGGCTTGTGTGTCGCTACTTACCCCCTCCTCACGAGCATACCACGTGAGATTGGGGTACATTTACGTGGAGACCCCCACGCTTTCTTTAATCGTGCACAGGTCCACACCAAAGTGGGACCACGTGCCGCACATGCCCCCACTGGTAATATTGCATCGGTGCCCTCACATCTCTCGTGATTCATCAAAGGACCCCCACCGATTGGTATCATGTGCCACTCATGCGACAAGATGGACAAGTTGCAACAAAACCCTCATACATCTAGGTAATTGCATTTTAGTCCTGTCAGCATATTTATTTTTAAGCAATTTTGTTTCTGTATTGCATCCATCCCCATGTGTTCGCATGTTTATTTGAACATTCATTTCAATCTTTTTATTATTTCTAAAAATTTCTCATTGTAGAACCACTTATGCTGATCATTATGGATATTTGACTGAATTTTTGTGAGCCATGATTTATTTAATGTAATTATTTTGGTGAAAAATAGCATATTTTGCCCTATGTGTGAACTTTAATTAATATTAATATATTTGTTGCTTAAAGAATTCTCGAAAATTCAGAATAATTAGATTTTAGTGTGTTCTACTTTGTTTCCAAAAATCATCACATTTACACGCATAACGAGGTCTAAATAAATTAATTGGTATTTCGCTTAATCGATTTTTTTCTAATAAGTAAAAAAATTAATTATTTTTGAGATCTAGTAATTTTCTTGGATTCAGATCACATACAATCATCTAAGATAATTTTAGTTTTTGAAAAGAATTTATTTTGATATTTATTAAAATTAATTTTGTGAAAATCACTCTGCATTTATATTTAATTCGTATTTAATTCATATAGAGTCCAAAAATTCCAAAAAAATAGGATAGCTTCATTTCATCATAGTTGACATTTTTTCCAAGTTTGACAAGTTTTGGATTTAATTTGATTATATTCACATTTTAACCCTCTAATTTGTCCAAGATTGCATTGCATTTTTAATTACATATAAAAACAAAAAACAATATTCTACTGAAAACTTAGCATCTAGAATGACTTTAAATTAATTTAAGGCGAAAGTTGCCTCCCTTAGTTCGACCTTGGGCTTGCCCAAGCAAAATAAAAAAAATACCACTTGTGTTTAATTGATAAATTAAGTAAAGTGGTTTTGATAAATCTGATTTTACCCGACTACAATGAACACATTAAATTTAATCTTTAATCCAGTTGAATTAAGAGGGTGAATCAAGGGATTTTCAAATGGCATCATTACCGGGGAGGCACGACTTACATTAATTTTTGGATCACTTAGATTTTAGGTTTTCTATCCCCGGGTAATCTGATTCCCGGTTTTTCTTGTGAGTATTTTTTCTGTTTATTTTCAGTATTTGTTTATTTTATATCATTCTCTCTCTGACCATTGTTTATTTTTGTACGAGGAACACGAGACATCGAAGGCAATTCACCAGGCAAGCCGAAGAACCTGCATCAATTTGAACTGAGTGGTTTTCAAGAGAATTTGTTAAAAAAAGTTTGCATTTACAAAGGTTCCTATTTGGGTTCTCACGCATGTAAGTGAATAATAAAAAGACTCTCGGTGTTGTATGGTTGCTTGACGTATCATAGGACCTGCACTCGTGGCTCTTAGAGCTTTCTTAGGATTGTTTGTGCTCGTAATATTTAGGACCACACCACCATTAAAAGACACACTTAAACCACAGAACTTAGTCAAACCTAAACTTGTTCTCCACTCGCTAATAGAATTCCTTGTCTAGGAGTGGATTTTTATCGATTGCATTCATTTAGATTAAAATTTCAATTCTATTTTGTATCCCTTATGTAGAGCACGAGGATCACTATAAGTCTTCTGAACTTGGCATACATCATCGTTTTATCGTGCATCAGCTTTTCTCGACTCCTTCTCCCTTGGTTTTCTAACTTAGGATTAAAGGAAATTGGGACTGGACGATAGGTGCGCCTTGTGTGTTGGACTAATCAAGTAGTCATCTAACTTAAAATCAGGACTGCTAAACAAATTGACCAAAAAATCAACATAAAATTGGAAATTCTGTTTGCGGGACAATAACCCCGACCTTGATTTTAGGCTGAGTGAGGGTACAGAGTGTGTGCACACACTAAGGTAGAGCCAAAATCCCCGCCTTCCATATCACGTACCCCGATCCTAGCAAATATCATAGGCTGAACTTCTATAGGTTCAACTGACCAGTGCCAAGTAGCCTCCGCCTATTTCAGTAGGTAGATAGGAAGGAGCAGCGGTGCACCGTGACAAGTTGCTAGAAACCCTCCGGGGTGAAGTTATAAGCCTCGTCAGCCTCCGTCTACTTTGGTAGGTAGATAAGGGCAGGTCCTTGAACTTCTCAGCTGGTGGTATGAGCGAAAAGAAGAAGGGCGTTGGTATCTTAGGAGATAGGTTAAACAGGGGCGACGCATCCCTCAGCTGACTTCCCTTTAGGCTATCACTTAATCCTTGCTATTTGCTTGAAAATCACACTTAAAATCAACTAGATTAACCGGACCTGGCTTTGGGTCCTTTACTGTGTTTAGTGTAAACTCAGGGTTTGCTCTTGCATTTGTCTTTGAGTCTGTCTATGTGCGTTATCTTGTGTAATTTCACGTTTTCTACCTCGATCTGCTTACATTCATCCTTTCCTCTCCAAGATGTCGGGATATTGGTCCCCATACCCTGAGACCTCTGGTCATTCCTCCTTGACCATATACCATTCATCTTCACCTCTCCTTCTTCCATGTATCATCCGCCATCCACGGGAGACCCTTACCCGTGGTCGGTTCCACCTTGACCCGATTATGAAGTCAAAACTTCGACTAATTTCTCCACTTCTTCTCATTTCTCACCTACTCCATATTCTAACACTCCGGATCCACTTCTATCTTAGGTTGACTGTCCTTATTCTTGAGAGCTTGCTGGAATCAATGAACCATATGAAGAGCAAGCCACAGCTGAGACATATGACAGACACAATTACTTGGTTGATAGAACATACCGAATGGAGAGGCATGCACCTAATGATCTTCCTGACTTGATTGACCCTAGTAATCAAGCTTGCAGTGGACAACCTTCATATCACACATTCGGAGAGCCTATACATTCACAGGATTGGACTCATGGATTCAATCTAGGAACCCCCTCTTTATTGACTCCATCATATGAGGCTCCGACCAATATCTGCCATTCAGATGGTCCATACTTAACCCAACATTACATACCAGAGTCTAGGTATGTTGAGTATGAGACCCTGATATTTCAGCAGTATCCTCCAATTGAGAAGAACTCTCCCATGATTTGTCATGGGAATTTCTTGTAGGATGACATTTCTAGACTTATCGAGAAGAATGAATCATTTGGTAAGAAGTTGAGAGATGTCACTCAATTAATGCACTCAATTTCTGCCAGCCTGGGTATGAAAGTGAAAAAGGAAGTAAGTTGATTTTATGTTGAAAATCGAGCGAGCATTAGGGAACCCACACATTCTGTACAACTGGAGTCACTTCTATCTTCCTCTTCTACTGACCCCTTGCCTTCCAATCCAGAGTCTGACCATTCACCCATAAAAAACACCAAAAAATGAAAATCCCAAAAAGAACAAAAACATTGAAAAATCAGAAAAATTCATAAAAATAGAAAATGAAAAAGACTTAAAAAATTGGATCATGCCCTAAGGGAAGCACTTGACAAGGAATTGTTTTTTAAACTTCCCTTAATAAAGTCCATAGATCACTTCCCCGACCTCAAGAGATTTGTAAGGAGTAAATTGATGCCCAAGAGGTCGGGTGGCAAGAGAATAAGGACTGAAAGACACATAGTGTCTATGGCCACCTCCTTGGTGATGGGGAGAAAGACCAAGAGCCACAGAGTGAAGCGGTTGCCCCGAGTTGAATGTGAAATCAAAGACACCATTTTTACCCATGCGAGAATCGATGATGATTCATCAATAAATATCCTCCCGACCTCCATGTTTGACAAGCTCAAACTCGGATCACTTAGGAAGTCCAGAGTAATCGTTCAGCTGGCTGATCGATCCATAAAACAGGCGAGAGGAAACATTTCAGTCATCATTACTTTCCAAGGTGCTCTACTCTAGGTAGACTTCACAGTCATTGGCATTGAGCACCGAGGAGAGTTTACCCGTCTCCCATTATTCTCGAGAAGCCGTTCTTAGCCTTGGCTAGGGCGACTATAGATTGTGAGACTTAAGAAATCGATTTTACAACATTGGGAACACTTTGACCTCACCCATTCTTTGACACGCTCTACTCTAAGGTGAACCACAAAGCTGCTTACAATCATGACCATCAAGAGGTAGATGAGTCCCACCTCTCTACTACACCAAAGATATCGACTATCGAGCTGACCATTGGGTTTAGAGACCCCCCACACATCCATGACTTCACCAACTTCTTGCACCACTACCGTGATAGCTTCTAAGGAGGACTCACAACCTGAAGCTGTCATTGAGTCGGGTATGAATTTTGTTGATAGTCTTGACCATTTCGATGATCCGACATCTCTGACTAATAATGCCATGCCAACTGAGATCACTAGCACCTTCCCGAGACGTGCGCTGACCTTTCAAGAATATTATAATCTATATGGTGACTCGTCTGATGAGGAACCCATGGTCAGCACCGCACCATAGCCTGGACATTTAAAGCAAACAACTAGGACTGAATTGAACCCACCCAAAACCACGGTTGCTCCTTCCTCTAATCGGTTATCAACTGAAAGGAAGTCAAGAATTGATTCCTAGAGGTGTTCCCACGAACCCCTCAAGGCACGTCACTCTCCTCTCCCTCTCAATGATTTAGGTTCTAGAAAATCGACTAATAAAGTTTCCTTCAACATTCCGGAGAAGGAATTTTCGGAGGAATCATCATCGGGTCCGGATGAGGTGATTTATATGAGTGAGCTCAGTTCGCTATTCCTAAGCCATATTTGAGCAAGCAGTCGTGTGTTGACCCTCGTTGGACAATCCCTATACCTCACTATTATTCATCTGAGGATGATTCCTACAGTGACACATATGTATATTACCCACCTCCTCGCTCCCGCAAGAAGGTTTGTCACAAATCTTCTTGATCCTTGTATATTCTCATTCCCCCTTGTATATATTTTCTTTACCTCCCTCCCCAGTGATTCGAATCACTCACCCCGACTCCATATCATTTCATTTTATGGCTATACTTAGGATGACCAGATCCTAAGTATAGGGGGGAAAGTGACCTGAGTCTCTTCATCATTCATTGTATATTCTCTAGATCTCATCGGTTCTCACACTCACTCTCGTCCTAGACCTAGGCTGACCAGGTCCTAAGTATAGGAGGGGGTTGACGCCCATCATGCATATATACTCATCCATTTCCCCTCTTAACCTCACCCGTCCCATTTTTGATCTTCTTCTACACTTAGACTGTCATAGCCTAAGTATGGGTGGGGGAGCGACTTCTATACTTTTTGTTATTTTAGGTCTCTTACGCTTAGCACGAGCTATGTCTTTTCATCGCTTCTCGTGCTCCGAGGACATTGCACATGCTAAGTATAGGGGGCATGTATAAATTACATATATACTTTACCCATAGCTCGTACTTTCGCATATTTTTGTATATATTATGCAATAATTACGAGGTGGGTAAAAATTGAAAAAATAATATATATATATATATTGTATAATATGTATAATACTTTTGTATAATACTTATAAAACTCTTGTAAAAAATACTCTTGTAAAATTTGTTGTAAAATATGAGGTATATAAAAAATAAAAAATAAAAACAAAAAAAACAAAAAATAGGCTTCTTATTTATTGTTGCACATCATCCTTGCATTTAAAAAAATAAGAAAAAAAGAAAAAAAAGTGCTTTGCACTTCATCTACATAGCATGTCATCTACATCTCATATGCATATTTAGCATATGCAAAGTGAAAAGTTAGTGGGTTCTAAACCAAGTTATGAATAGATGTTGAGGATGGATTTGATTTGACCTTAATCTACTTAATTTCAGAGGAAGCTTATAGAAACTGGAGCTAATATTTTTCAGGTCAAGTGACTTAATTCTTTGAGTTCGCAAGTCTATATTCACATGTCATCTTGATTTGTCTAAGTAGAATATCTCATACACACTCATGATTCTTTTAGATAGTGACCCAACTTGGACAAGCACCATTCACGTAGCTCTTCATTGATGAGGTGGTTAGGAGGTAGAATCCTTTGACTTGGAGTAGCACACGGGTGGAAACATCCGTCCTCCTCTAGGGAGGGTAGTGCATCTCAACCTAGTCTGGTGGTGTTGACTTCTAAAGACAGGATGTTGTGGGTTATAATAAAGCTTCAAAAGAGGGATAGTCTACTGGTTCAAGAAGAAAAACTCTCGATGTACATGCTGCACCTTTTATATGTCAAAAAAAAGAGGGAAAAAAAGAAGAAAAGAAGTGAGGACTCCAAAAAAGTGGACATGATGGATTGAAAATAAAATGCATGTCGGAGTCTGTATATTTGCAAGGCATATGCTTCAAAGTCTCATACCATGGAAGCCTGTAGCTGGATAACTTGTCTACACTGGTCAAGCATCCTAGGATAGGTAGCTACACTGGCTACCGTCCATTCTTCTCTCCACACCCTCTTCTTGAGCCAGTTGCACTTGAACTTAGAAAGGAATACCCCGCTCCTCGAGGAAAGAGTTACTGGACTATAGAACTAGATTTACCTTGTTAGAGGAGGCTGGTTGTTTGCAATTTCTGATGTGGAGAGCTATATTTCACTTACATAGTACAAGTGAGAACCATAATCATCAGAATTTGCGTATGAGGATTTATTCTGATCTAACTGTCGAGGCGTCTTAAATAGACGACTTGTAGAACTTAAAGGCTGTTAGGTCTTAAATTCAGATCCCAATAAGGTTCTCCCACACAAAAAACCCAAAGGTTGAGTCAAGCTCAATTTTTACCTTTTGTTCATGACCTTAGTATGGGACCCAAAATCATTTCACTTTTGCATTTCATTTTAGTTGCTCGGGGACGAGCAAGGTTTAAGTATAAGGGGTTGATGAATATGTAATTCATCCCTCTAAAAGTTGAAAATAGAGCTTTGTTCCCAAGCAATTAGCTGCATATTTCCACTTATATTACATAATTAACATTCATACATGCATAAAGAATATCAGTATTTTAGCATTCATATTTGCATTAAATAAGAAGCCCAATTCACTTGTAAAAATCACCTGTAAATACCATATTTGTATCTATTTTGTACTAACTCCAAATCCAATAAAATCAACTCTACAATGTATATATTACTAACACTAATAATAGAAAAATATCAAAAAAATACTAACTTGTAAAATTGACCAATAAAACCGAAATCCAAGTTTGGAACTATAAACCTTAAAATGTGCATATCTCTCTCATACAGTATCTGATTCAGGTCTACTCACTTTTAAAGTAATAGACATTCAAAGACCTTCAAAACAAGACTAATTTCATGAAAATCGGATATCGTATGTGAAACTTGGATTTTGGGCCCCATTGTAAATTGTACATTTTGACCAAAATACCCTTAATTTTATCCTTTTATTTTCTTAATTAAAAATCCAAAAATCAGATTAAGTTATAAATATTCCTTTCATATTTTTTATACTTTTATTTTTTATTTTCCCCTTTTTTTTAAAAAATTACAAAAAAATTGTAAAAAAAGAAATTCGGTATTTTATACCTATTAGATACCACCCAAAAATACACTTTGTACATATGACTTCCTTTGATTTTCAATCCTTCGCGGAAGTTGTAGAGCTCGTCGAGACAAGCAACTTTCATGTTGATCATTTTTTGATTTGACCCTTTTGTTATTTCTTTTTTATTTTATTTACATTTAATTTTTGATATTTTCAAGTGCGACACGTGGCAGCTCCTAGAGCCACCACGTGTCACTCTTTTTCTATTATTTATTAAATTTGTTTTTATTTTTATTTTATTTATTTATTTATTTTATTATTTATTTTAATTATTTTTCTTCTTTATTTTTAGTAGCCTACTTATTTTATTTATTTTATTTATTTTTTATTTACCCCCCCCCCTTATACTTCTTCTCCCTCTACTTGTTCCCCACTACAAGTCATCAACTTCCCATTTCATCCACTTTCTTCACTTCTTTCCTAACTCCCTCCTCCTCCTTTTTATTCTCTTCCCCTCCATTTTTCCTTATCCGCTATTTGAAAGAGAAGGTGACCCAAGCTCCCACTCCAACCTTGGCGACAACAAGAGAAAGACCCGGTCGAGCGACGACGTTGTTCGTCTTTCCAGGCGATATCAGAAGGATACATTTCCTTCGTCGCAGTAGCTCTAAGCTCCTACTTGAGCTCGGGCCAGCCGTTCCCTCGAGCGATGACCAGATGGAGCTTGAACTCCAACTCCACAGGCACCTCATCCAACAACCTCCCAGGTATACATTTCTTCCTTCTTCGTTCTCCTTCCCTTCCTCTACTTACCTCTGTCACCACTTTGCCCTTCCGCCCTCTCGGCCTCACCTTCCTAATAGACAACCTTCACCCCTTGGCAGAGCCAGCACGCCGACCGATAGTGCCTTCCCCTTTCCTCTGTTTTCATCGTATTCTTTATTTTCCCAATCTCCCACCTTCCAACTCGACACATCTTTGACTACTCCGCCGCTCCACCAAACCCCCCCTTGCCCTGGTCAGATCGCCCCCACCTACATGTCAAGTCCACAGTAAGGAACACGTCACCCGATTGGTCGGACCACTCCAGCACCAGATGACCGCGCTCAGCCGCGTCCTTCGTTGCCTTCACACTCCCCTACTGCACTCTTGCGCACCTCGCACCCACACCGTTGCTCCTCCTCAACAAGTAGCAGCGCCCCAAGCACTTTGCAGAACTCCAGCCGTGCACCTGCCTTCATCGCGCTGATCAGAGGCTCGCTGCCTCAACCGGCGTGTCGAGGACTGACTAGAGACACTGATGTGACACCGCCTTCCATGATCTAACTGCCAACGCCATTGCCCGACCCCCTCGGGCTACGCTCCAGACTCCATGCACCCCCTCCAGAAGCCAGTGCCTCCTCCAGCTATCGTCGACAACGCCTCGAGTGCCAGCCACACTAGGCAGCTCTACCTAGAAGCCCTGTCGAGCATCTTTGCCATCTCTAGGGATGTGCCGCCTGGCGAGGCCTCCAACCACCGGGCAACTGCGCACCTCCAACGCCCCACACCAGGCGCACCGCCTGCCTGCCTTGGCTTGCGTATTGCTCCTTAACCATCCTCACGAGCATACCACGTGAGAGAGGGGCGCATTTATGTTGAGACCCCCATGCTTTCTTCAATAGTGCACAGGTGCCCACCAAAGTGGGACCACGTGCTGGACGTGCCCCCATTGGCAATATTGCGCCCATGCCCTCACATCTCCTGGGATTCACTGAAGGACCCTCGTTGATTGGTATCACGTGCCACTCATGTGACAAGCTGGAAAAGTTGCAACAAAACCGTCGTAAGTTTAGGTAATTGCATTTTATTCCTGTCAGCATATTTATTTTTAAGCAATTTTGTTACTGTATTGTATCCATACCTCTGTGTTCGCATGTTTATTTGAACATTCATTTCAATCTTTTTATTATTTCCAAAAATTACTCATTGTAGAACCACTTATGCTAATCATTATGGATATTTGATTGAATTTTTGTGAGACATGATTTATTTAATGTAATTATTTTGGTGAAAAATAGCATATTTTACCCTCTGTGTGAACTTTAATTAATATTAAATTATCATTTGCTCCAAAAATTCTCGAAAATTCAGAATAATTAGATTTTTAGTGTGTTCTACTTCATGCCAAAAATCATCACATTTGCATCCAAAATGTGATCTAAATAAATTAATTGGTGTTTCGCTTAATTGATTTTTTAATAAGTCAAAAATTAATTGTTTTTAAGATCTAATTATTTTCCTAGATTAATATCACATAGAGTCATCTAGGATATATTTAGTTTCTAAAAATTATTTAATTTGGTATTTATTAAAATTAATTTTGCGAAAATCACCCTGCATACATATTTAATTCGCATTTAATTCGTATAGAGTCGAAAAATTCCTTAAAAATAGGTTAGCGTCATTTTATCATAGTTGACATTTTGACCAAGTTTGAGAAGTTTTAGATTTAATTTGATTATATTCACATTTTAACCCTCTAATTTTCCAAGATTGCATTGCATTTTTAATTGCATAAAAAACTAAAAACAATACTCTCCTGAAAACCTGACATCTAGAATGACTTTAAATTAGTCTAAGGAGAATGTTGCCTCCCTGAGTTCGACCTTGAGCTTGCCCAAGAAAAATAAAAAATTGCCCCTTGTGCTTAATTGTAAATTAAGTAAAGTGGTTTTGATAAATCCGATTTTACCCGACTGCAACGAACACATTAAATTTAATTGTTAATCCGATGCAATTAAGAGGGTGAATCAAGGGTTTTTACTTAGCTCCGGCGAACTACGCGAATCCCTAATTAACCTAATTTGACCACTTAAACCCTAAACTAAGAACAAGGAATTAAACCTATGATGAAATGCAATTAAAAGAAATGATGAAAGACAACTCTTATAACTGGGGTCAGCTAGGGAGAAGGGCTGGCGGCGGGACGGCCATGGATGCACCTCCGTGCTCCTGGAGCTCCGCCAGACCTCACAGTGCCTCCTCCTATCACGAGAAGACCAGCTGGATCTAAGACGAGGACTCTTAGATTCAAGGCGGTGACCAAAATATCCATGGAGGACGAAGGCTTTATTTATAGAACATGAGGCACACCGTTATTGACCGGCCAATAGGAAAGAATCTAACATATTTACAATTATTCTAATAAATGGCATGGATCATAGATGATTGAGGAAGATTCGTGTGAAGAGGTCGAAGGCGATGGATGGACGAGACACCCACAAAATAAGGGGGAAGATGTGAGGAATGACAGGTCCGCGTCAAATCATGAGTGCAGGGGGAGTTGACCGGCGGTCAACAATACCTGGAACGGAATTGGTCCAGCTCAGCTCAATAAACGACACAACAATAATTTTATTTTAAAATAATTATGTAAAAATAGTATTTGATTTTATTAATTTTTTATTTTAAGATAAAAAATGTTTATTATTTTATTTAGTATTTTTATTATGATTTTTATTTATTTTTTACTTTATTGATTAGTAATTAGTTTTAAGTGTTTATTTATAGGTATATTTGCCTATATTTTGGCTATTTTATTTTTATTTTGCATAATTTATTTTATTATTTTATATATTTATAACTTATTTTATGTATATAAATATATTTTTATTTTATCTTTATGATATTATTTATACACTTAAATAAATAGGCATGTATAATTTATATGTATACTTATAGGTGTTTTATCTATGTTTTAATTATATTTTAATGTATTTTCTTTCGTTTTATTTTATCTTTATAATTTTAATATAATATAAACAATATTTATAATATTAAAAATATAATGAATAAAGAATAAAAGAATAGGATTCCCTTTTATTTATATACAGGTATGACTATATGTATGTTGCCTATATATTATAGACTTATTTTATTTTACTTTTTCTTTTTGGTTTTATTTTGGCTTTATTTAGGTTTTAATATGCACATATGTTATGAATAATAATTACAAAATAATAAAAATATAGATTTGTGCAAATAGTAAAGAATGAGTATAAAGAATATTTTAATCGGTTCTCATGTATTATGAGGGTCCAAAAACTAACTTTCACACAGTACTCCAAAAAATATGAAACCACCCCCATTAAATAGCTTATGAAAAGTTATATATAATTAAAGGCGATTTTGATTTGTTTTAAGTTTTTATTTGAAAGATATGAGTTTGTGAAGTTGGGATTTTGGATTTTTATTTTGTGTATAAGACGTACATGGTGTATTGTTTTTGTACAAACTCAATTTTATATTTCTATTTACATTATTATCTACAATCATGTTCAAAGTTTATTTATTTGATCATAAATAATAAAGAATAAAATATGTGTTAAAAATGGATAAATAATGAATGAATAAATGGACTTTTTATTGTATTCTTAGCCCTTATCTCCACCTACTTTATTTCTTGTCAACCACCACAATTCTTAACTTGGTCTCGGGGTATAGGGTCATAAATTATCTTTGATATTATTCTTTTTATTTTCTTCCCTTTACTATAATTTTGGAATTAAAAACCTTATTATTTACACAATAAATGCAATAAATGACGAATGCTATTTTGTACAAATTAATGCTATTTACATGCATTAACTAGGGTTTTTAAGGTCAAAATGATAGAATAAAGGTGATGAAATGGAGATTTATCACCCCCTATCTTTCCTTTGCTATTCCCTAGCAAACACTTATGCATAAGTATAAACAGAATAAAGAAGAAAATAAAAGTAAGAATAAATAGAATCGATTTTAATTATTAAACTTATCTTTACAAAATCAAAGTTTGGAGCTTGGGTTAGACCTTGATGTGAGAGTGTGTGTGTGGAACCTGGTCGAGAACCAAATTTAAAACACAACTGCCTTCGAGAGTCACATGATTCAGTTCAAACCACCTCAATAGCCAGGTCAGAGCTAGCCTACATCATACGCAAACCTTTATGGCTATGAAGCTGACTTGTACAGTGTAAGTGATAGTGGCTCTTCCCAACTGAAATGACAAAGGAACTGACTTTTCCAAAATGACAACCTAATGATTCCCCTAATAATTCCCTAATCCACCGACTCTTTCCTCGAGGAGCGAGGTATTCCCTTCTAAGTTTAAGTGACATCCGAATCAAGAGGAGGGGGAGAAGAGAAGAATGGATGGTAGCCAGTGTAGCTACCTATCATGGGACGCATGACCAGTGTAGTCAAGTCATCCAGCTGCAGGCTCACATGGTATAACTTTGATGCTCAAGCTCGCTTATTTTTCTATACAACATATATACATACTCTGACATGCATTTTATTTTCAATCAGGCATGCCTACTTTTTTGGAGTTCTTTTTCAAACATACTATTTACAATAGCATTTACATAAGGAGTTTCTCTTCTTGAGCCAGAAGACTATCCCTTTTCTGAAGCATTATTGCAACCCACCCTCTCCTGTCTTTAGACCTCATGGCAACTAGATCAGGTTGGGGTGCACTTCCCTCCCTAAACGAGGACGAATGTTTCCACCTGTGTGTGTCTCAAGCCATAAAATCCCTTCCCCTCACCAATCTAACAGAGTTGAGCTAAGTGAAAGGTGCAAGTGTCCAAGTTAGGTCACAATCAGCATGAGTCATGGGTGTGTCTCAAAAAGTTCTAGTTAGTCAGTTGAGGTGACTTCAACCCAGCCCTGAGTCTCAAATAAATAAGTCTGAATAGACTTGAAGTACCTTAAATCTAGTTCCCAAAAGGTTCCTGTGCAGTTAGGTGCAATAAGGTCCAACTAAGCTCCAATCTTCGACTTTATTTGGACTAGTTCAATCATCAAGCTCAATTCGAAAGGAATGTGAATGCTATGCAAATGCTGAGTACAATGATGCAAAGAATGATGCATTTTTTTCAAAGAATTTGAAAATGAAAAGAATTTCTACAAATGAAAAGAATTTTGGCACAAGAGTAAAATATGTACAACTATTTACACAGGCATGCTTCTTTTTATTTATTAACAAGAGTTAAGAATTTAAAGACTTCATATGTTCACAAAAAGTGATATATTTAGGTATTTATGTACAATTGGTAAAGAATTTTATTTTTATTTTTATTTTTATTTTTATTTATATATTTTATTCTTATTTAATGATGCATTTATTCCTCAAATTTATTTGAAAATAATTTGTAAGACATAGTATAAAATAGTTTTCGCAAATATTTACAATCATTTGAAAGCCATTTTGCCAAGATTTTAGAAACATTATACATAGATTTTTTTTTCAACTATTTTCACAACCATTTTCAAAACCATTTGCAAATAAGTTTTCAAAATCTTTTATTTCAGACAAACAAAAGAATTTTTACAAATTAAAACCTTTTCCATGGGTTGAAAACATTTCACAAAAAGTTTTCCGAATAGGGTCAAACATTTTTCAAAACATTTTTGCAAAAA
>JAZKJV010009455.1:0-34042 GCA_037367405.1 Ottelia alismoides | reverse complement strand
TGCTCTTTCTTTTGGGATTTGCACAATCTCATAATCCTCTGGATTCACCACAGATTTTTTTCTGTTGCTCTAAATCAACAAAAAGCGCCCCCAATTCCTTACTATTTTTTGAATGTCATTTTAAAAAACCACTATTGGGGAACGACATATGTTTTATTATTTGAATAAGGATTCCCTGCGCCATAAGGGTTATTTATACTATCAGGGGAATATTTACTTCCATATCGCCCATAAGGATTAGATGTTGAATCTGGGTCATATGGATTACTTGATAGCCTCCCCCTATAATTTCCATTTTGGTCATACAGTTTTGGCGCATCCGTAGCATAAGGGTTATTTACTGATTTATTGCTATACTGACTTCCATACTGACTGTATGGATTATTTATGCCATCTGCCTTATAACGACTTCCTGCCCCATACGGATTGTTTAAGCAGTTTTGGTCATACGGACAAACAGCAAACGCAGGGAATGCAGAAAAGACACTCAATAGAATAGCAAGATATATCGCCTTCATAACAACTCCCATAAATTTATCTTTGGATTGAGCAACCCTATCCGATAAAATCCAGAGATGTAAGAGGAAATTCAGAGCATTTTGGGGTATTTTTTGGGGTATTTATCAAAAATCAAAATGTATAACCATTGGTTTTAATAGGTTATATCTTACTGTTAGGCAGCCCCCTGCCCGCCACATATAAATGCGATTTTAGGTAATCCGCATGAATAATTTACCCCATAATTTATCTCCTCGGTTTTGCCAAAGTTTAATTTTTTTGCTGTCGGTAATTTTTCTGGCTTATGTTCTTATTCTTCTATTCGCAGGCACAGACCTCATGCAAATGCGAAGAATACTGATCGCCCCAGTTTTTTTGGGCATAGCTGGTATAGCTTTTATTTATCTAAGTTCGAAAATTCTTAGATACAATTTGAGCACAATACTTCAAGATCATTGGGGCAAGCGATTGGTGATAACTGGCATCGTTATGACCCTGCTCGTCGTTTCTACGTTTCAAATCAGATTAAATGACTCATTTAGACATGCATATGCGAGTGGATTTTTGGCGTATTATACCACGCCAATCATCGCAGAAAAGTTAGGTAATCTAGTCGAATGGGTGACGTCATTTAAAAAGAATGAATTGTTTAATAGCGGTATGGATGAATGCAACAATCGCTCAGGAAGAGAAATCGCTCTCAAAACTAAACAAGAAAATGGGTCTTGGCATGATGTTGAGAAAGCCATCGAAGTGGCTCATAAGACCGATGTTCTGATTAAATCAAAACGTCTTCATACGGATATCCTGAATTGTTTTACAACGCATTTTCCAAATAAAATTGAGAAAATTGAGAAAATGAAGCAGCATATAAGCAAATAAGCAGTACAGTTTAATTCACTTAAAGGCGGCTTATAAATGATTGAATCTTTCAAGATGTGGTAAATGCATTCAGATATTGTACTCGCTCTGACATACAAGGAAATCCTTGGCATCATTTCTGTTGTTCTAACAATTATGGGCTACAGCGCTTACCTTATTTCAACCGCGACGGGTAAGACTAGACCGCATGTTTTCTCTTGGCTTATATGGGGCATCATCAACGGCGTCATTTTCGCCGGACAATATATAGATGGAGCAGGTGCAGGATCTTGGGTTACTGGCATGACTTCAGTTTTATGCTTTGTAATCATTATATTAGGCTTAAGACAAGGCGATAAGTATATAACCCGCAGTGACTGGTTGGCCTTAGGTGGAGCCCTTGCAACCATACCAATTTGGTATGTAACCAAAGATCCATTAAGTGCAGTGTTATTAGCAACCTTGATTGATGTATTGGGATGCTATCCCACTATCAGGAAACTATGGCATCAACCCCAGAATGAAAATTTATTTATGTGGTCAACGGCCTCTGCACGCTCTTTAATCTCTATATTTGCGCTTGAGAATTACACCTTAACTACGACAGTATTTCCAATTGCAATGGTTTTTACGAATGGTGGAATTGCCCTGCTCGTACTATGGCGACGCCATATTCAAAAGACTCTCAAATAAAATAAATTGCTAAATCATACTTATTTAAAGTTTTGCAAGCAAATTCTAGATAATATTTTTATGTACCTCCCTATAATTGACCCGCGTCAAGTTGCGGGGGTTGAGGGAGGCATTATAGTGCCCTCCACATCCCGAATGATGAGGTTCACATGAGATACGATATTCTGATTATTGGCGCGGGCCCTGCCGGATTGAGCTTTGCCCGCGACATCGCCACAACCGGATTAGAAATCGGCATCATTGAAAAATTGCCCACGCACGTGTTGGCTGACCCGCCCTATGATGGGCGCGAGATTGCGCTCACTCACCTGTCGCGCCGTATTCAAAGAACCATCAATTATGATATTTGTAATCTTGCCCCATACCTAAAAGCTTAGACCCATGAACACATCGTCACTATACACTTTCCTCATCATTCACGGCACCAAAGGATCGCCGGATATAAATTGGTTTCCGTGGTTAAAGGCTCAGCTAGAACAGCGCGGACATAACGTGATTGCCCCGCACTTCCCCAAACTCGATGAGCAAAATTTTGACAACTGGTCAAAAATCGCCAAAGCTGCATTAGGTGAGACACCCGCAAATCCGGTCATTTTGGTTGGTCATAGTATCGGGGCGGCTTTTGTCTTAAGACTAGCCGAACTTGCACACCGATCCCCTTTTTTCGCGACATTTTCGGTTTGCCCATTCATCCAAAATCTTGGGCTTCCTGAATACGACAGATTGAACCGGTCTTTTATCGAACACACGTTTGATTGGGCAAAAGTTAAGAGTGGCGCCGGGCACCTTTTTCTATACGCTGGCGATAATGATCCTTATGTGCCTCTGGCCTACTCGCAGGATATTGCCAATCGGCTGAAAGAAAATTTGAATGTTATCCATGGCGGCGGACATTTGAATGGTGAATTTGGCTATGATAAATTTGAGCGTCTCTTGGCCGATATTGACCCTATTTTGAGTTGAATTGAACCGGGTCAGCGCAGATCATCTGCCGTTTCACCTGCTTTACCGCATAGGCCATAAGCCCCATTTTCCTGAAATATCAATAGGTAAGACATATGCCCAATAGGCGTGATTTATAAAATGCCTAGGTTCGGGTCATGCCAACCTGATTTTTTTTGAGGATAGTCATGACTAAAATTAAAGTATTCGACCTGCCGACACGGCTGTTCCATTGGTGCTTTGCCGGGCTCTTTGTCACCATTTATTTTATTACCAACACATTTGACGATGAATCGACGGTTTTCACGGCGCATATGCTGCTTGGGATGATGCTGGTATTTATAACTTTCTTGCGCCTGATATGGGGCGTTATGGGAAGCAAATATGCCCGCTTTAGTTCGTTTGTGTTAGCTCCACGAGACCTGCTCGCCTATTTAAAAGCTGTCCTCACTGGCACAACAGACGCCAAAGTTGGTCGCAATCCTGCTTCGAGCTGGGCTGCACTTACCATGATGGGACTGGGATTTGGTTTAGGTGGCACGGGTTACGTCATGACAACGGGTCGCAGCACCCACACTATCGAAGAAATCCATGAACTGATGGCCAACGGTTTTTTGGTCGTTGCTCTGCTGCACATCAGCGGCATTGTTTTGCACATGGTACGTCACAAAGATAAAATGGGATTGAGCATGATCCATGGCTTTAAAAATGCCACGGACACCACAACTGGGATTAGCCATTCTTATCGCGCAGTTGGTTTAGGTTTTATGGTGTTAATTGCCCTGTTTACGGGTGCCTTGCTTCATGGCTATACTCCGGCAAATCAAAGCCTCACACTGTTTGGGCAGACACTCCAATTGGGTGAAGCCGCACGTGAAGGTGAGGCTGGTGAAGAGTATGAAGAGCGTAGCGGCAGCGAAGATCAAGATGATCAAGAAAGCGAAGCCACTGAGCGCGAAGAGGAAGACGACGATTAAGTTTATTTAACCAGACTATGAATAAGCAAGAACGCACTTTTATTGTTATTGTTTTAAGTCTTATCGCCATACTGATCAGCGGCGATATCATCAGCGATCTGCGTAATGGGTCAACCTGGTGGCACACCTTCGCCGAAGCTCTGGTCGCCCTTGTTGCCATCATCGGCATCTTTATTTTATTACGCGGAACTTTTTATAGTAAGCATACACTGCAGATGGAGCGCGCACGATCAACCGCGCTTCAAGCTGAGGCCGCTAAGTGGCGCGAACAATCGCGAAAACATCTTGATGGTCTCAGCCAATCCATCAATGCCCAGATGAATCTGTGGAAATTATCTGGCTCTGAAAAAGATATTGCCTATCTGTTGCTGAAAGGCCTGAGCCTCAAAGAAATTGCGGAAATCAGACAGACAAGCGAAAAGACCGTCCGCGCACAGTGCACCTCGATTTACGATAAGGCAGGATTGACGGGACGCACCGAATTATCTGCCTTCTTTCTCGAAGATTTGTTTTCTGGAACCGAGGCTCAGAAGTCCTAGATAGGCTAGATTTAACTCTCTGTAATAATTTGCCCTTATGCATATTAGCATTGTGCGGCGCAAAATAACTGAAAGTTTGCATAGTGCATTAATACCTCTTACAAATTGAGACTTTCCATTTTGCGTAAGAGTTAAGTATATGAGTTCACATGCATCCCCCGCTGCCCAATCCCCTGCTTCCGCTTCGGGATTTCCTGACTTAAATCTGCAACCAAGCCAACTAAGTGAATTCCGTGATTTAGTCGTTGCAGCGAACAACGCCAGCAGAACCTACAACGGGTCACGCAATAAATTGGAAGTTCTTAAAGGGGCGCTAGAAGGTTTGCGGCAATTTGCAGCACCCATCATCGCCAAAACTGGCCTTAGCGAAGACGTAGTTCTCACAACCTTAGCCGCGAAATATCATACCGCGTTTAGCAGTGGTCTTAGCCGTTCGCGCGTTCAAGAAGCAGCGTTTAACAATTTTCTTCCGCAAAAACTAGAACGTACAAGTGAGTATCGATTTATCTTTGATACCTTAGCGGTCTATCGATCCCCCCCGCAACTTGTCGATGGCATGTTGATCAAGAACACACTACTCCATCGTAACGGTGTTATTGGCTATCAGCCGCGATTATCAACTGCTTTAAAAGCTTTATTTGAACTGGATATAAGTTTTGAAGATTTCAAAGTGATTGCCGGCAATCATGAAAGCACCACATCACAAGCAGTAGATTATGTTATAATTTCTGTGCCCGCGCTTGATTTACAAATCGCCGTAACAGATTCGATGGCTCGCGACGTTTTTATTCGTAAAGGTATTGCCGATGCCAAGTTTTGGTTGAACGTACAAGCCAGTGAACTTGCGCAAGATAAAACTGTAACTTCGATATCCAATCTTCATGGCGATAAATTTCAACGGCATTTACATTTAGCAATCGAACAAATTAGAACGCTTAATGTGCCTCAATCGCCCCAAGTTGTTTTGGTAACAACACCAGCTCCTGAACCAACTCCAGCTCCATCTCCTGCACCAGAACCTGCCCCCGCGCCAGAACCGGCTCCACTTGCCGCATTAGCGGCTCCAAATGAACCAATTTTAGATGAACATGGATTACCTGCTCCGGCTGACCCAAAAAATCTGACAAGCACAGAAATTCAACAACGCATGCAGGCATTTTTGGCACAACGCGCTCAACGCGAAGGCGGTATGCTTGTCGTTGCAGACCCGATAACTGATATTACTCGCGAATTACAGGAACGCGCTGCTTCAGGTGAAAATCATGCTGCTATTGGCATTGTAGATACCTACAAAGATCAATCTCCTTGGCGGGAACAGCTAGCCAATGGCACACCCAGAAATGCAGTTTTCTTGAGCTGGCTTGCGGTGCAACTCGAAACCATCGCTGATTTACCAGCGGCACAACATCCCGGGATCGATTGGTCACAAGTTATTGATGCTCTGAATTATGAAGCGGCACATTATAATCACCCCGTGCCAACAACCCCGAGGCAGCGGGCTGGGAAAATTGGCAAGGTTAATGCTCCAGCTCCAGTTCCGGCTCCAGCCTTAGCTCCCACTTCACCTACGCTACCTGCGCCACCTGCGCCACCTGCGCCATCTGCGCCATCTGCTAATGACTTCGATGGTGATGAAGCTTTATCACCAGATACTGAAGCTTTACTCATTAAAGTCTTCGGTAAAGAAGAGTTGCCAAAGCCCGCAGCACCCGCCCGGGCACAACGACCAGCACCACAAATTGAAACTGCTGAGACGATTGCCGCCCGTAAAGCGCAAATTATTCTGGATATGATTGACTATGCGCAGGCTAACTCCGTTTTTCCTTCAACGCATAACAAACAAGATGCCGCCGAAGTTCGCCAGCAGTGGAAAGAACAAGTACGTTGGTTGCAACAACACAATATCGCTGGCTCATTAGAAGAATATATCGATGGCTGGGTTATCGCGCAGGCGGCTTCATATCGCCCCAAACATAAAGACAGAAATCCAGATCATAACGCTGGTGAAGTGGCTGGATTTGAAAATATAACGTGGGCCATTATCGAGAATTGCTATCGCAAGGCAGAAAACCCGTTGCGCGATCAATTAAAGAAAGTATTGAGCCCGGACTATATTCCAGCACAAGCTACGCCACCATCACGTGCCGCAAAAGTATTTGCCGAAGCTGCAACAGATCCCGCCACAGACCCGGATTGGCAATCCAAAGCTGGGAAAGCGAGGAGAATTGAGGCGCGCAAAGCTGAAGTTCTGTCTGATATGATTGGACACATTATCGAGAAACACGAATTTCCCAGCGTCTTTAAAGCCGCCACCCCCAGTGAAAAGAATCTATGGGGCAAACATATGCAGTGGTTGAACAATAACCTCAGTCTATCCATCCTCGAATTTTTGAAAGGTTGGATCAAAGATAAGGCTGATGAATATGCCACCCAGCATGGTGGCATGAAACCTGATCGCACGTCAGGAGAGGTTGCCGGTTTTGGCGGCCTAACATGGGAAATACTCGCCACATGTTGTGATAAGCTAGTAAAAAGTGCCAGAACTTCTCTGGATGTCGTGGTCGGTACGATCACTGAAGAGGAATTCAAGACGAGCCTAACTTCGGCTAAGGCTGCACCCAAAACTGAGAGGTCTCCTGCCCCGAAACCAGCGGGTACTGCATCCCCAGCGAAAAAAGCTCCTGCATCAGCCGATGAGAGTGATCTGACACTGCGTAAAAATAAAATCATTCAATCGATGATTGAATATGTCGTTTCGCACAATCAATTTCCTAGCCTGACACGCGATACTGACCCCATCGAAGTCAGACGTTATTGGGGAGCGCAAGAACAATGGCTGCGCAAACATACAGGCTCAGGGAATACTGAATTTTTTAAATCTTGGACCAGAGACCAAGCCAAAATATATGCAGAGGCTAATGACGGTGCTCACCCAACTCGTCATTCTGGTTTAATCGTTGGCTTTGAACCTCTGACTTGGAATCATTTGGCGATTTGTTACGAAAGCCTTTGGAAAGCCGCAAAAACCTCGCTTGAAGAAGTTCTTGGTATAACTCCAAACTATACCACTCCCGCAGATGTAAGCCATGAAGGGCTGATGGCAGCCGTAGTTAACCTAGGTCAAGGTTCTGGTAAAATCATCAAAGTCGCCTTCGATGGTTCAGATATAGATCGTCGTCCGGCCCCACGCCCTATCCCATTCAATGCTGCCGCTGCACCTGCACCTGCACCTGCACCTGTAACTGCAGATGCTCCTGCTGAGAGTTTTGCCAGAGCCGCAACCGTAGAAAAACCTGATCCCTGCATGCATATGTACACTCTTGGCAGGCCTGCCGATGTGACAGAGTTAATGAAGCGTGTTCTTGAGTACTGCGATAAGAAGGAAAAATTCCCACATTTAATCGATGCATCACATTCCGATGCTGAAGCCAAATTTTGGGCTGCGCAGGATAAATGGATCAGCGGCTTTATTAATATGGGACTTCAAGAGTACATCATCAGATGGATCAGAGGTCGTGCCGAAGATTACCGGAGAAATCATAATGGCATGCAGCCAGATGAAAACTCGGGCCCGATCAATGGTTTCGAGGACTACGATTGGATGCTAATTTATGACTGCTGTCTGGTCGATTCAGAGATGATTAAGTTCGAAGAAATCATATCCCGAAAGGTAGATGGCAGCCCCGTCCAAGTGGCAAGATTTCCGCAAATGCCGGCTTCGCCAGCAAGGAAATAGTCAAAATTGGTTATTTTCTAAGAAAAACTGGCATTTATTCTAATCTATTACTTTAGTTTATGTCCTTTCTACTTTGGGTCAGGAGTTGTTTTCCCGAAAATGAATGCTATTGTAGTCAGAATCTGATTATTTTCAGGGACTTCCACAAATTTGTTTAAGGACTATTTCTGAGTGACTCAAAAGCGAAAAGCATACAAACGACATAATATTGCTGAATCGGGCCCCAACCCAGTCGATCTACATGTTGGTCAGAAACTAAGAGCACGCCGTACCCTAGTTGGGATGACCCAGCAGGAGATGGCTGAGGCGATTGGTATTACTTTTCAACAAATTCAGAAATATGAAACTGGTAAAAACCGTACCAGCGCTAGCAGGCTTTTCCAATTTGCACGTCTATTGGATGCCCCTGCCGACTACTTTTTTGATGGATTAAGCGTCTCAGATACCAAAATCGGAATTAAGCCGGGCTTCGCTGATAACAAGCAAGCCGAATTCGATGCGGAAGAAGACGATATCATGACCCGCAAAGAAACCATTGATCTGGTTAAAACATACTATTCGATTCAGGACGAGCAGTTGCGGAAAGATTTCCTGAAAATGCTGAAGCAGATGTCAAAAACATCGAAAGCTATTCAGGATCGCGGGTAATCCGACTTGTCACCATAGCTGCAAGGATATAGGTTGTTTCAACTATTTCGATTCAACCCCCGGATTGTTTTTCATATGTTTGCCAAGATGCCCAAACCACGCCACAGGCCGCCACAGGTCTTAAAGATTTCATTTTTACCAGCGAGTCTGTTTCAGAAGGTCATCCCGACAAAGTTTGCGACCGTATGTCCGACAGTATCGTTGATGCCTTTCTGACGCGTGACCCATATGCCCGTACGGCAGTTGAGACGATCGCCACCACTGACTACGTTGGTATTATCGGCGAAACCAGAAGCAGCAATCCCCTCTCCCATGACGAAGTAAAAGAGATTGCCCGCAACTGTATCCGTGAAATTGGTTACGAGCAGGACGGGTTTAACTGGAAAACCGTTCAAATTGATTGCCGCCTGCATGCTCAGTCTGCAGATATTGCAGTTGGCGTAGATGCCTCAGGCAATAAAGATGAAGGGGCTGGCGACCAAGGTATTATGTTTGGGTATGCCTGCACCGAAACCCCAAGCTTGATGCCTGCTCCCATTTATTATTCCCATGCCATTCTGCGTACATTAGCAGAAGCACGTCACAAAGGCATTCTGGCTCAGTTGCGCCCTGATGCTAAATCGCAATTCACGTTGGAATATCGTGATGGGAAACCTGTGCGGGCGCATTCCATCGTTGTTTCTACCCAGCATGCCGAAGGCTTAAGCCAATCTGACGTCAAGGAAATGATCCGCCCCTATGTCAAAGGCGTTCTGCCCGAAGGTTGGATGTGCGATGAGAATGAATTCTATGTCAATCCAACGGGTCGCTTTGTTATCGGCGGGCCAGTTGGCGACTCTGGCCTGACTGGTCGGAAGATTATTGTTGACACCTATGGCGGCTCTGCCCCACATGGCGGCGGCGCTTTTTCTGGTAAAGACCCGACAAAAGTCGATCGTTCAGCGGCCTATGCCGCGCGTTATGTTGCCAAGAATATTGTGGCGGCTGGGTATGCAGAAAAATGCCTGATTCAAGTTTCGTATGCGATTGGCGTGTCCAAGCCGATTTCATTATACGTCAACACACATGGCACTGGCACCGCGCCAGAAGCCGAAATTGTTAATGCTATCACCAAGGTTATCGATCTGAGCCCACGCGGACTGCGTGAACATCTCAAATTGAACCGCCCGATTTATGCACGCACCGCAGCTTACGGTCATTTTGGTCGCGAGCCGGATGCGGATGGCGGCTTCTCATGGGAAAAACTTGATCTGGTTGACCCGCTGAGAAAAATCCTTGGCTAAACCTTGTCCTGAAAAAGTACCGCGTAAAGTGCACGGGCGTAAACTTGGACGCCCGATGCATAAAACTCGCATTGAAGTTCTCGACACCATTCTCCCGCGACTGGAAATCCCCAAGGCACTGTTGCAAGAAACCCAATCACTTGATCCGTCTGAAATCTTTGGCGTTAAACCTAAAGCTTTGCATGTTGAAATTGGGTTTGGCAGCGGTGAACATGTGCGGGCACTGCTTGACGCATTTCCCGATCATCATGTGATCGGAGCTGAACCTTATATCAATGGGATGGCGGCCTTTTTAAAGGACGTAAAAGATAATCCGCCATTTGAGCGCTGCCGTGTTTTGATGGATGACGCGCTGATGATTTTAAACAGTCTTCAAGATGCGTCCGTTGATTATTTGTATATTCTAAATCCCGACCCATGGCCTAAATCACGGCATCACAAACGGCGCATGGCACACCCCGATAACCTGAAAATTTTTGCGCGTATCCTTAAAGATAATGCGACGATGATTCAGACGACGGATGTTGATGAACTGGCTGGTTGGATGGCAAGTCAAACCGTTAACAATCCAGATTTCGAATGGTTGGCAGAGTCCGCTACCGATTGGCAAACACCCCCTGTTGGTTGGCTTCCGACCAGATATGAAACCAAAGGTATTGCCGCCGGACGGAAACAAACTTACCTGCAATATCGTCGCAAACCCCGCAGTTAGAAAATTTCACCAAAAAATTTGCGAAAACTCTGATTTTTTCTTGAGTTTTTTCTGACTTGCCTGACATAGTAGTCGTTATCAAAGTTAGCTTGCTGAAATACCAAGACTAATAAAATTATAAAAAAATATGAGTTGAAGAGGGTTCTGCGTTGTCTGCTGAGTTCAAGCGTTTTGCTTCAATTGAAGATTTTAAGGCTGTTTCCGATCAAGGCCTCTTCTTAGTTACTGACCGCATTGCCAGTTTTGAAGAGCGCGCCGCGGCTTTTAATGACGCCGTTGATGCCAAAAGAGCAGCAGACCGCGCCGCAAAACATCTTCCCGTCCGCATCAGGGTCGACATAGCAAAAGAGCTCGCGCTTCTACAAAGCCGTATTAGTTCAGCTCTCAATCATTTTTTACCTGAAACAATCAATGGAAAGCCTAATCCACATCACTTAAGCGTTTCAGAAGAAAGTCATATGCAAATGATGTTTCGCATGGCAGTTGGCTTTGATTTAGGACGCTCGCATTTGATCAAAGCCTGCCTTGAATTAAGATTGCTGGAAGTTGTTTCGCCAGAATTATTAACTGCCGCAAGTCGAGAACCAAAAGTTGACGGTGAAACCTTGGACGAAAAACTCGTTCGCTTGAATGCCCGTGTGCAAGCAGCAAAAATCATGAATATTCTGACGCGACTGAAACAGCTTACTCATTACGACCCAGATGAACGCATCGTCGCCATGGTTCACGACCCAGATTTGCGCCCAATTCTCCTCGACGATGCAATAACGCCGAATGATTTTGTCGCCATGGCACGAACCATGCCGTTGAATGAGCTTTCCAGAGGATTGGATGCAGACTGGTAAAACCCGCTGTTAAGCCAATCTATCTTACTGAAATTAAACAATAAATTGGCACAAGAAAAAGCTTGCGCCAGCCTGGATTGAAGCGTATAACAACTTCAAATTATGGCTCTGTAAAAACAGGGTGGGCTCAAAATCGAAGCCCGCCTTTTTTGTTACCCAAAACGTGCAGAGCTGGAATTAGTACTAGAATTTGTGCCGGGGTTATTGCCGGATATTGTAAGTGATGAAAGCAACGCAACAGGAAATAAAAATTGCGGGATTAATCGAACCCGCCATTACCGATCTAGGCTATGACCTGTTACAGGTTCGCTTGATCGGCAGTCAGAAATTGCAAACTTTGCAAATCATGGCTGAACATCCTGAAACCGGTACGCTGGATTTGAATGCCTGCACCGCCATCAGCCGCAGTGTTTCTGCTCTGTTGGATGTCGAAGATCCGATTACAAGCGCCTATCAGCTTGAAGTCAGCTCGCCGGGAATTGATCGCCCGCTGCTTAGGAGCAAGGATTTCGAAAAGCATGTAGGCTATGAAGTTACCGTTGAAACCGACGTGCCCAACGAAGATGGGCAAAAACGTTTCAGAGGCAAAATGACTGGGTTCAGTGATGATGTCATCACCTTGGTCACGGATGAAGGGGAAATCAATATTTCCTTGGCAGATGTGATCAAAGCAAAATTGGTTTTAACTGATGAGCTGGTAAAGGCAGCTTTGAAAAAGAATAAGTGAGGTAAAGGAAAAACATGAGCAAGATTGAAATGCTGCAAATCGATGCAGTCGCCCGCGAAAAAAATATTGATAAAAGCGTTGTTTTACAGGCCGTCGAAGAAGCCATCCAAAAAGCTGGCCGTTCTAAATACGGTTATGAACACGACATTCGTTGTCACATCGACCCACGCACTGGCGATGTCGAACTGAAGCGTTACCGCACGGTTACCGAACCTGCCGCTATTGAAAACGAAGCTGCGCAAATCACGATTGAACAAGCCAAGCGCGAAAAAGCGGATGCTAAAATCGGCGACATTTTGATCGATACCCTCCCTGCGTTTGATTACGGTCGAGTTGCCGCGCAAACCGCCAAACAAGTTATCATGCAAAATATCCGCGAAGCGGAGCGTGAAATTCAATTCAATGAGTATAAAGACCGCGTTGGCGAAATCGTCAGCGGTATCATCAAACGTGTTGAGTATGGTAATGCCACGATCGATTTGGGTCGTGCCGAAGCCGTCTTGCGCCGCGATGAAACACTGCCACGCGAACATCTGAAAAACGGCGATCGTGTTCGCGCCTTTATTTACGACGTACGTCGCGAACAACGCGGCCCGCAGATTTTCTTATCGCGTACACGCGGTGAATTCATGGCAAAACTGTTTGCCCAAGAAGTGCCGGAAATTTATGACGGCGTCATTGAAATCAAAGCTGTGGCACGTGATCCGGGCAGCCGCGCTAAAATCGCTGTTTATTCCCGCGATAGCGGCATCGACCCAGTCGGCGCTTGCGTTGGTATGCGGGGTTCACGCGTCCAAGCCGTTGTTGGTGAATTGGGCGGCGAGAAAATCGACATTATTCCATGGTCACCTGATGTTGCGACATTCATCGTGAACGCTTTGGCTCCTGCCGAAGTCGCCAAAGTGGTAATGGACGAAGTCAAAAAACGCCTTGATGTCGTGGTTCCAGAAGAACAACTGTCATTGGCAATTGGTCGTCGTGGTCAAAACGTCCGTCTGGCATCGATTTTGACTGGCTGGTATATCGACATCCTGACCGAAGCCGAAGAATCAAAACGCCGTCAGGAAGAGTTCGAACAACGCTCTGCCCTGTTCATTCAGGCACTGGACGTGGACGATGTTATCGCCCGCTTGCTGATTGCCGAAGGCTTTACTCGCGTCGAAGAAATTGCGGAAACCCCGCTCAATGAACTCGGCTCGATCGAAGGCTTTAACGAAGAAATCGCCAGCGAACTGCAAAACCGTGCGCAAACATGGTTGGCAGCAAAAGCTGAAGAACTTAAAAACCGCCAAACTGAATTGGGTCTGCAAGATGACCTCGTTAAATTTGAAGGTTTGAGCGTTAATCAGATCATCAAACTTGGTGAAGCAGGCGTCAAATCACTCGACGATCTGGCTGATCTGGCTGGTGACGAACTGGTTGAAATTCTTGGTGAGTCCGAAATTTCAGAAGGCGATGCAAATGCCCTGATTATGAAGGCTCGTGAACACTGGTTTGCTGAGGAAGGCGCCCCTAGCGGCACCCAGCCAGCTAACTCCAACTCGTAAAATGAGGACTGGGAACACAGGATGGCCACAGACAGGCCTGAATATTTCTACCATCCAGCCGTGGGCGTCGTTTCGCCCGCGAGCTTGGCGCTATTCAGGCTGAACGTCGCAAAAACTTCGTTCGCAACTTCTGCTGCTGCCTCCCCTGTCCCAGTTCAAATTCCAGCGGCTTCATCTCAGGTTAAATCTACTGCCGGCTCTGTCGTTTCCGGCAGTGCCGTTTACCATGCAACCCCAAGCGGGAGTCCCATCATGGCTAAACCACCACGTCAGGAATTACCTGAAGCTACGCCGCCTAAATCCCGTCACGCGCTGACGCTCTCTAGAACTGAAACTTGCATGGTGACGGGCAAAGCCACGGGGCTTGACCGTCTGATACGTTTTGTAATTAACCCGCAAAAAGAAATCGTTGCCGACCTTTATGAGAAGCTGCCGGGTAAAGCGTTTTACATTACCGCTGAATTGCCCATTCTCAAGAAAGCCATCTGGCGCAACACATTCACGACTGTGGCGCGTGAACCAGTAACCATTCCAGAAAATCTGATTGCGCAAATCGAACAAGGTTTGGCGCGTCAAGCAGTTGAAACATTGAATATGGCGCGTCGCGCAGGCCAACTCTTGCTGGGGTTTGCAAAAATTGAAGAACAACTGCGCCAGAAATCATCAGGAATTTACATTGTCGCCAATGATGTCAGCGACCATAGCCGTCAGAAACTTGAAAAATTGGCGCGCGAACTGATGGTCATCGATAACTGGAACAGTGAGGAGCTTTCGCAAGCCCTTGGGGAAGCCAATACCAATCATGTATTGCTGTCGGCGGGCAGCCTTGCAGAAAAATTGACGCGCATTATCAGGAAATTGAATTCAATTAGAACGGAAAAATAAATGACTGAAGAAAAGAAAACTTTAAGCCTCGGTGGCAGCAAAGGTACGCTTAGCCTGAAAGGGAATGTTCCCGGTCAGCAGCAAATCACGCAGACATTAGCGCGCGGTCAAAGCCGTGGCGTGGCCATCGAAGTACGTAAAAAACGCGGTGTCCCGACCCCGGCTAACCCGGCATCACCTGCGGACGCGCAAGGTCTGGATCAGGATCAACACCTGACCAACGAAGAGCGTAACGCCCGCCTGCTTGCTTTGCAAAAAGCCAAAGAAGACGAAGATCGCCGCCGCGAGGAAGAAGCGAAACGCCGCGCCCTTGAAGCCGAAGAACAAAAAATGCGCGAAGAAGCCGAGCGCACTGGTAAGCGACCGGGCAAAATCGATGCATCAGAATTGCGCCGTCGCGAACAAGAAGAGCTTGAGCGCATTAAAGAAGAAGACCGTCAAAAGGCAGAGGAAGCTGAAAAACTGCGTCTGGCGCAAGAACGCCTGAACGAGAAAAAACCGATTGTAACTCGTGCCCGTGAAGATGAGGAAGATACGAGTTCGCCGAGCTATCGTGACCGTATTAAACGCGCCAACACAAAAAATGTTCGCACCGAGAGCGATGATGACGATGGCGCACGTAATTTACGCCGCCTCACGGTCAATCAGGTTATCAATGCCCAGTATGAGAAAGCAGAAAGCGGACGGTCGCTTGCGTCAGTTCGCCGTGCCCGTGAAAAAGCACGCTTAAGCGGTATCAAACAAGAACAAGCAAAAGTTCTGCGTGAAGTGACTGTGCCGGAAATCATTACGGTTCAGGAACTAGCCAACCGGATGTCTGAAAAATCATCTGATGTCATCAAATCACTCATGAAAATGGGCGTGATGGCAACGATTAACCAAGGTATCGACGCTGATACAGCCGAACTGATCATCATGGAATTCGGGCACAAAATTAAACGTGTGACCGATAGCGATGTTGAAACCAGTATCGAAAGCAACGTGGATGTTGAAGAAAATCTGGTATCACGTCCGCCAGTCGTCACCATTATGGGTCACGTTGACCATGGTAAAACCTCCCTGCTCGACGCACTCCGTTCTACGGATGTTGTATCCGGCGAAGCAGGCGGCATCACGCAACACATCGGCGCTTATCAGGTCAAAGTACCATCGGGTGCAAAAATCACCTTCCTTGATACCCCGGGTCACGCCGCCTTCTCGGAAATGCGGGCGCGTGGCGCGAACGTAACAGATATCGTCGTTCTGGTCGTTGCCGCCAATGACTCGATCATGCCGCAAACGATTGAAGCTTTGAACCATGCCAAGGCGGCAAAAGTACCGATTATTGTTGCTATCAATAAAATCGACTTGCCTGATGCCAACCCAATGAAAGTGAAGCAAGATTTGCTGATGCATGACTTGCAGGTTGAGGATATGGGCGGCGATGTTCTGACCGTTGAAGTTTCAGCCAAGAAAAAACTGAATCTCGATAAGCTTGAAGAAACCATCCTGCTACAATCAGAGATGCTTAATTTGCGCTCCAATCCCAATCGCGCAGCGCAAGGTACCGTGGTTGAGTCCAAACTGGAACAAGGTCGCGGTTCAGTTGCAACCGTGCTGATCCAGAACGGCACATTACGAATCGGCGATATTTTTGTCGTCGGCGCCGAATGGGGTAAGGTACGCGCACTGATCGATGACCGTGGCAACCAGATTAAAGAAGCGTTGCCGGGACAACCTGTCGAGGTACTGGGTCTAACCGGTACACCGGATGCAGGCGATCCATTCGCTGTCGTGCCTCATGAAAACAAAGCCCGTGAAATCGTGGCTTATCGTCAGCGCAAGAAGAAAGATAAGGAAGCGGCAGTGGTTACTGGCACGACCTTTGAACAACTTCTGGCTGCGGCTCGTGAAGGTAAAAAAGAACTGCCCGTCATTATCAAAGCTGACGTGCATGGTTCAGTCGAAGCCATTGCCGGTTCATTGAATAAAATGACCGAAGACAACAAAGAAGTCGGCGTCCGCGTCCTGCATACGGGCGTTGGTGGTATTACCGAATCTGACGTCACGCTTGCCAAAGCGTCTGGTGCTCTGTTGATTGGTTTCAACGTCCGCGCCAATGCTCAGGCTCGCGATATGGCGAAACGCGATCGTCTCGAAATTCGTTATTACAACATCATCTATAATATCATTGATGATGTGAAAGCGATGCTGGGCGGGATGTTGTCGCCAGTTATTCGTGAAGAATATCTGGGTCAGGCGCAAATTCGACAAGTGTTCAACATTACGAAAGTCGGCAAGATCGGCGGGTGCATGGTCACAGTTGGTCAAGTTAAACGCGGGGCCAAAGTTCGCCTGTTGCGTGACGATGTCGTTATCCATGAAGGCACTCTCAAAACCCTCAAACGCTTCAAAGACGAAGTCAAAGAAGTTAAAGAAGGTATGGAATGCGGTATGGCCTTTGAAAACTATGAAGATATTCGCGAAGGCGACATCATCGAATGCTTTGAAGTTAAAGAGGAAGCGCGCCAGCTGGCTTAGATATGAAACAATCCCCTACCGGCCCTTCCCAAAGGCAACTCCGCGTTGGCGAGCAACTGCGTCATATTATTACGGAGACACTGCAACGTGGAAAATTCCACGATGAAGTGTTGCTCGACTCCGCGCCATCCGTCACCGTGACCGAAGTCAGGGTCGCCCCTGACCTGAAATATGCGACCGCGTATGTTTTATCGTTGGGCGGTTTCAATATGGATGAAATTTTGCCCGCATTGAACGAATGCGCACCGTATTTCCAAAAGGAAGCAGCGCGTCAATTGACGACGAAATTTACGCCACGCATCAAGTTTGTCATGGACGATACTTTCGATCACGCTCAGCGCATTGAAACTATCCTGCACAATCTGCCCAAAGCAGCCCAGCAGGATTAATCGCGGATATCAAAAAATGCCACGTAAACCTAAATCTGACCTCAGCGGCTGGATCAATCTCAATAAGCCTGCGGGCATGACGTCGAACGATGCACTGAACATCGTCAAACGCGTCCTCAACTATCCGAAAATTGGTCATGCTGGAACGCTCGATCCATTGGCTTCTGGCGTACTGCCTGTTGCATTGGGCGAAGCAACTAAACTTGTGTCCTACATGATGGAAGACGATAAAGTTTATCTCTACACGGTCACATGGGGTGAACAGCGCACCACCGATGATGCCGAAGGCGAAGTCATGCTGTCATCCGATGTCAGACCCAGCGAAGAGCAAATCAAAGCCGTCCTGCCCCAGTTTACAGGCCGGATCATGCAAAAACCGCCGACCTTTTCGGCCATCAAAATTGATGGTCAACGAGCCTATGATTTGGCGCGGTCAGGTCAGGAATTTGATATCGAAGCGCGTCCAGTTGACGTGTACGAGCTTGATCTGGTTGAGTTTAATGACAGTTCAGCTACCTTCCGTGCCGTATGCGGCAAAGGCACATATGTCCGCTCTTTGGCCCGGGATATGGCGAGGAAACTTGGCACTTATGGCTATGTCAGCCGCCTAATCCGTGAAGCGGTTGGCCCATTTAACCTCGAAAATGCGATTTCGCTGGACAATTCCCGGGAAAATAGTGATAACAGCGCCTTGGAAAGCGCCGTCCTTCCGATCGAGACAGTACTAGACGACATCCCGGTGCTGTCGGTCAACGATCAGGAGGCTGTCAGGCTAAAGAATGGTCAAAAACTGACCTTCATAGCCCGCCCGCAAGTGCAACGACTGGTTGATGCTGGTCTCGCTCCCGGGCAAACGACTGAACCGGGCATCGCCATCGCCATGTTTCAAGGTAAGCCATTGGCTATCCTCGAAGTGGCAGGTGTAGAAGCCCAGCCGGTGCGTGTATTTAACTTATAATTTTTTTAAAGGAGACCCCGATGTCGATTACTACAGAACGTAAAGCCGAAGTTATCAAGGACAACGCAACCGCAGCCAACGATACCGGTTCACCTGAAGTTCAAGTTGCCATTCTGACCGAACGCATCAACAATCTTTCTGGTCACATGGAACACAATAAAAAAGATTTCAGCAGCCGTCGTGGCATGCTGACCATGGTTGCGCGTCGTCGTAAACTGCTCGACTATCTCAAGAAAAAAGATGAGAAGCGTTATCAAGCTCTGATCGCTAAACTGGGTCTGCGTAAGTAAGACCTGCCGTAGCGGACAAATTTTTAGAAAGCCGATCCACTGTGGTCGGCTTTTTAGTTTAATAATTCAAGTTGGAATAATCTTTGCAGGTCGTTTTCAGAATAGATTTGCGAGTCAAAGATTATGAATATCCTCAACACAGGCGCAGTTGCCGCTACGTCCCTGTTTAATAAGCCGAATAAGTTACAAACGACGCAGACTCAGCTTACGTCGACGACGGCAAGCCATACCCAAGTGAACTATTCTGCCTCGGCAAATTCTGCAGGGTCGGCAACACATGGAACCAAAACCGCCTCGACGCTTTACCATGCGCAAAGCATCGCCCAGCAATTTATGGATTTAATGCAGAAATCACCTGAACAATTGATGCGTGAAGAAATCTTGCGTGAGCTTGGTTATAGCGAAGAGCAATTAAGCGGCATGGATGCCAAAGAGCGCGCCAAGATCGAAGAAAAAATTCAGGCTAAAATAGAAGAGAAAATTGAACAGGCACTCTTTGAAAAAGGGCTGAAAATCGATCTCTAATTATTTAAGGGCTAATTTGCGGATAGGAAAGCTGGTTTTCGTTTCGCTGAAATCATAATTTTCCGGATCGCTCAATTGTTCCATAAACAAACGCCAGCCAAATTTTATATCCTCTTGGACTTTATCTAAAGTCATTGATTTGTGCACACTGGCTGCAGCAAAAGCTTTTCCGACATAACCTTTGGCTTGAAATTCCGTATCATTGACCAACTTAAAAGCTTCGCCCAAAGTTATGCTATCGCCAGACTTGTGTTTAAGCTGGCTAAGCACTTTATATGTCGTAGGTAGAATGAATTTATCCTTTTTCGCGTCTTCCAAGCTTAAATCGACGCGCGTTGGTTCACTCGCTTTCATCGCATCACGCTCGGCGGGTGAGCGCTGACGTTTGCTGGGTACATATTGAGGATTGGTTTCTTCGACCTGCAAGGATATGCCCTGCTGTTTCAGGATAATCTGGTTGGTGACTTGTATCGCACGATGAAAGAATTTTGTGCCCTGAGCTTTTGCGACCTTGATGAAAAATCCGGCTTCGCCATCATTAAACTCATAGTGTTTTAAATCGTACTCAAGCCTGAAGACTTTTGCTTCGGCGCCCTGCCCGGCGCTCAATCTGAATTCACCCTTACGCGTCACATCGCGCATGGCATCTAAATCGTTTTGTGTCAGGTGATAGGTTTCACCTTCGCTATTTTGTCCTTTGTAGCCTTTTTTACTCAGGGCGCGGATTGGCAGGTAATAAACCCCGTTGGCTTTATTGCCTTGATAATCATCCATGACAATCAAACAAAAAACTTCTGAGCTAACTCCCGGCAGGCGCACAACATCCCCCGGTTTGGGCACCGGAATATCTGCGGCTATTTCTGGTTTTTGCGGTTTATGAGTCATGACACCCGTTTTTATCTTTTTTTACAAAAGGTTATCCCCCATGCCAATTATACATATAAAAAGTTGATTATTTCTTTAAAGTCACTAATATCAATCAAAACAGGGGTTTAAAGAATGGCACACGCAGCAGGGACACCAGTTATTGTGACATTGGATCGTGATCCAGATGGAATTTACGTTCATGGTGCTACACAGCGCTGGCTGGCAGAGGATTTTAGCAAAGCTCATTTCCCCACAGCAGATGATGCACAACAAGCTATTAGACGAGTGGCTCAACAACACCGCACCCACCCCCCTGTAGTTTTCAGAGAGCGCAGCCCACAAAAATCATAGCCCAAATAAAAAGCCGCCAATAATTGGCGGCTTTAAAATTTTAGACTTAATGCAGACAGTTATTCTTTACTGCCGCTGCCGCCGCTACCCAAAACTGATTTCAGTTTGTTCCAACCACCAGAGACGGCTTCGGTCACGGCTTTTTTAGCTTCATCTGGATTTTCAGCAGCGCGTTTCACGGCGTCTGCACCTTTGATAATTCCCTGACGTGTCGCTTCGCCAGCTTTAGCCGCCAGCTTCTTGGCTTCTTCGGTCAGTTTCTCATCAAGATCGGTTTGATCGAGTTTGGCCTTAATTTTGCCTACGGCCTGATCTGCCAATTCATCGGCTTTGTGCAGAGCTTTTTTAGCTGCTTCTTCCGCTGTATGGCTGAATTCAACCACTTTTTCTTTCACTTCTGGTGAAACACTAGCGAGCGCTTTATCATGCAAAGCTTCGGCACCTACTTTATCGCTGAGATAATATTTATCCTTACGTGCGCCATTTTCAAATTCGATGACCAATGGGCTGCCCGTCGGGATTTCCGTCTGATTGATATTTTCAGGTGTGTTCTCACCCAGAATAATCAGCAAGGCGCGCAGCGAATTACCATGGGCAGCCACCAAAACATTTTTGCCCTGATCGATAAGCGGCTTGATCTCTTTCATGAAGTAAGGGCGTACGCGTTTTTCGACGACGTCTTGCAAGCTTTCACCACCCGGCGGTTGCACATCGTAAGAGCGACGCCAGATATGCACTTGCTCTTCGCCGTATTTTTGTTTGGTTTCATCCTTATTCAGTCCAGTTAAATCGCCGTAATCGCGTTCACGCAGATCATCATGTTTGATCATGCTTGCGATAAGGTCACCCTGCCCTGCGGTTTCAAGGGCGATTTGCGCGGTGGTGTACGCACGTTTCAAAGTGCTGGTGAACACCACATCAAATTTAATATTGGCTTTGGCAAGATTACGTCCGGATAATGCTGCCTCTTCACGACCTTGATCGCTGAGATCGACATCTTTAAATCCGGTAAAACGATTTTCGAGATTCCATTGGCTTTGACCATGGCGGAGCAAGACGAGATAACTCATGATTTTCCTCTTGTGCTGATACAGGAGGAAATTGTCACAAATCAGACTCTAAATCCAGTCAGTCTTTCTGATATTTCAGGCTGTATATCGATAGATACAAGCGTCAATAATGCGCCCACGCACATCATTGGGCGGCAAATTCCTCATTTGCTCAATATAGGTCTGAACTTCTTCCAGACCACCGGGTTGCAAGCGTCCCCTTTTGTCTAGAGCCGTGACCTGATCTGAAATTCTTTGCAAAGCCTGATTATAGTCATGGTGGGCCGACAATACTGCACTACAGGTACGACTGTTTAAACCCATAAGCCGAACACCCATTAATGCCATATTTCTGGTATTGCCAAAAACGGTCACTTCATTGAAGGCCTGCCCTAGCAAAGCATGAGGGTTGACTTCATCTTTCTTATTCATGTTTGAGCACGCTGATAGGAACGCAATACCCAAGGCGCTAGCGGCGGCACAACATCCCAAAGCAAGGCCAGTTTTCGTCAATTTCATAATTTAGCTCGATTTAGAGTGTAATCTTATGGGGTACAATCTGTGCCAGCTACTGGCGCAACCATGACGCGTTCAGCGGTTTGCTGGTAAGACGCTGCAACGGTTGCATCCATTTTCCCAGATTTTTGCAGTTGAGCAACACCGTCTTTCACGATTTGTGCGTCTTTTTGCAATTTTGCTAATTCGGCATTCAGATCAGCGCAATTAAGTTTCTTAATTCCTTCGATAACCATGGTGCCTGCGGCAACGCTGCGCATTTGTTCAGCAGCACTCAATTTCACCATGGAATTATTGACCTGAACCATGGCGTCATTATCTTTACTGCTTTCTGAAGAGCAGGCCGCTAGCACACACAGCCCTAAAGCCGATGCAGCTGCGCCAAAACGGGAATTCAGTCGATCTATAAAAGCGTTAAATTGCATGTTTCTGTCCTCGCGGCTGGAGTATCCCGCCATTATAAAGTTATGTCAATATTTTTCGGGAGTTTCATTGACTTTAATGGTTAATTTTGCCAAAAGAAGGCAAGACAAAGGTCTGGTGGCCGGACACGATTCCATCGGTTGACGGCCAAGTTCAGAAATACTGAATTTGGCTGTCCACCGACAATCTTCCCCCCGACCACCTCTCCTGAAGTTTTACCCAGACGACTGCGATGGCGCAGCCGCTGGTAACTTGTATGTTCATGAAAGGACACAATTAATGTTTAAAACATTCCGTAAAGAAATCGACTTTGGCGGTAAGAAAATCATTCTCGAAACTGGTAAAATTGCCCGTCAAGCAGATGGCGCAGTTCTGGCAACCATGGGTGAAACCACGGTTCTGTGTACAGCCGTTGCCGCTAAATCAGTTAAAGATGGTCAGGATTTCTTCCCACTGACGGTTAACTATCAAGAAAAATTCTATGCCACCGGACGCATTCCCGGCGGATTTTTCAAACGCGAAACCAAACCAAGCGATACCGCGACACTGATTTCCCGTCTGATTGACCGTCCTATTCGTCCACTGTTCCCAGAAGAATTTCTCAACGAAGTTCAGGTCATCGCAACCACCCTGTCACATGACCTTGAGAATTCACCTGACATCGTCGCGATGATTGGTTGTTCTGCTGCTCTGTGCCTGTCTGGTGTGCCATTTATGGGCCCAATCGGCGCTGCACGCGTAGGCTATAAAAATGGTCAGTACATCCTGAACCCGAACGCCCAACAAATTGAAGAAGGCGAACTGGATCTGGTCGTTGCCGGTACGTCCGAAGGCGTGCTGATGGTTGAATCCGAAGCTCAACAACTGCCTGAAGACGTTATGCTCGGCGCTGTTATGTTTGGCTGGAATGCATTCCAACCTGTCATCAATGGTATCATTGAGCTGGCTGAACAAGCTGCCAAAGATCCGTGGGATGTGCCAACCATTGATCCAAAAATCAAAGCTCTCGATGAAGCCCTTAAAGCTAAATTCGAAAAAGGCTTTGCTGAAGCTTACCTCGAAAAAGTTAAGCAAGTTCGTCAGGACAAAGTCAAAGCTGTCAAAGACGCTGCGGTTGCTGAATTCCTGAACGAAGAGAACGGCATTACCAAAGAAGTGATTGGTAACTCCTGCTTCAAACTGGAATCTGCGGTTGTGCGCGGACGTATCCTTAAAGAAGGCGGACGTATCGATGGTCGTGGAACCACTGATATTCGTCCAATCGTTTGCGAAGTTGGCGTTCTGCCACGCGTTCACGGTTCTGCCCTGTTTACCCGTGGCGAAACCCAAGCTTTGGTTATCACCACGTTGGGTACTGGTCAGGATGAACAGATCATTGATGCAATCGAAGGCGAATACAAAGAACGCTTCATGCTGCACTATAACTTCCCACCGTTCTCAGTTGGCGAATGTGGTCGTATGGGCGCTCCGGGCCGCCGCGAAATTGGTCATGGTAAATTGGCATGGCGCGCGATTAACCCGCTGATCCCGAAAGCCGAAGACTTCCCATACACGATGCGTGTGGTTTCGGAGATTACCGAGTCCAACGGGTCATCTTCGATGGCAACCGTTTGCGGCACCTCCCTGTCGCTGATGGATGCCGGCGCACCGCTGGGCGCACCAGTCGCTGGTATTGCTATGGGCTTGATTAAAGAAGGCGAAAAATTTGCCGTCATTTCCGATATTCTCGGCGATGAAGATCATCTGGGCGACATGGACTTTAAAGTCGCTGGGACTGATAAAGGCGTGACCGCCCTGCAAATGGACATCAAGATTACTTCGATTACCGAAGAAATCATGAAAATCGCCCTCAATCAGGCAAAACAAGGCCGGATGCACATCTTGGGCGAAATGGCCAAAGCGCTGACTTCGGCCCGAGGTGAAATCAGCCAACATGCTCCGCAGATGGCTGTCATTAACATCCCAACCGATAAAATCCGTGATGTGATTGGTACTGGCGGTAAAGTGATCCGCGAGATCATTGAAAAAACTGGCACCAAAATCGACATCGAAGATGATGGCACGATTAAAATCGCCGCAGTTGATGGCGAAGCGATTGAAGCCGCGATTGAAATCATCCGTGGCATCACGGAAGAGCCTGAAGTCAACAAAATCTACAAAGGTAAAGTCGTCAAAATTATGGACTTCGGCGCCTTTGTAAACTTCATGGGCGGCAAAGACGGCTTGGTGCACATTTCTGAACTCGCCGATTATCGCGTAGCTAAAACTACCGATATCGTTAGCGAAGGTCAGGAAGTGAAAGTCATGGTCGTCGGTTTTGATGATCGTGGCAAAATCAAATTGTCGATGAAACGCGTCAATCAGGAAACTGGCGAAGCCATTCCACAAAAACCGCGCGAACCACGCGAGCCTCGTGAAGAACGCGGCGAACGCGAAGCTGGTTAAGCAATGCTTCAAAAACCCTCCCCTCAAGGGAGGGTTTTTAGATTCAGGGGTCACCATGAAATCAGTTTTATTCCTTTTGTGCTTGCTTGGACTTTGTGCAGCCCTGACCGCGACTGAAGCGGCGGCGGCGCAATACAAATCTTGCGGCAAGGCCAAAGGTTTTAAAACTGCGCTAAAGGTGGATTTAGAAGTTCCCGAACCGCAAATCGATATGAGCGTCAATCGCAAACAGCTCAATGCTGGGCACGATCAGCTTCATGCCGATTGGGTTCAACGTAACGGTATGCAGACCATCTGGAAAGCGGATGAGATGGAAACCTTGGGTTTGGCCGCTGGCGGCTGGGCGCTGTTCCATACCTCAAAATTTCTAGCTAAACCCTATGATCAATATGGCACCAGTTGGTGTCCGTTCTTCCAAAAAATTGAAATCGGCATGATGTACCGCACCATCATTCATGTCCCAAACGATTATAAACCGGGCAGTTGTGAATATAACATCATCATGGCACATGAAATGCTGCACCATGAAACCAACGCCACAGTGGCGCAAATCATGGTCGGAAAATTACGCGAGGCGTTGCCGATGATCGTTGCTGAGGTCGAGCACAGCGCACCCGCTATCTCCCGTTCCAAGGTCAATAATCATTTTAAATACATGGACGAGTCCCTGAAGGGCGCGATTGACGTGTTCCTGACCCAAACCATGCAAACCGAAATGCAAAAGCGTAATCATTTGATCGACTCGCCAGAAGAATACGCAAGAGCCAGTAAAGCGATTGCTGACTGCAAAAAGAAGAAAACCTAGAAAGCTATTTCATGCCTATTAAATTGCCCCCTGTCATTGGTCATCGTGGTGCAGCGGCTTATGCGCCCGAAAACACCCTAGAGAGCATCCATACCGCCGCCGATATGGGGGTGACGTGGGTTGAACTTGATGTGAAACTCAGCAAAGACAGCGTACCAATCTTATTTCACGATGATGATCTGGATCGCACGACCAACGGACATGGCCCAGTGGCGGATATGTTGTTTGACGATTTGCGTGCGCTTGAGGCCGGCAGTTGGTTTTCCGACTCTTTTTCTGGTGTGGTCATCCCAACCTTGGAAGAAGCCGTTGATGTCCTGATGGAACGCGGATTGGGCGTCAATTTTGAGATTAAGCCCTGCCCAGGTCGTGAAAAAGAAACCGCAGAAGCAATACTGGATTCACTGGCGCGGATTTGGGATGAGCCTGAAAAATTACTCATTTCCAGTTTCTCTCATGTCTCGCTCGAAGTTGCCATGGATATGGCAGAAGAATGGTCGCGTGGCTTGTTATTGGACAGCGAATGGCCAGAAAACTGGAAAGAACTTGCCGAATACCTGAATGTGACCTGCATCAATATTGATGGACGCACCTGCACCCGCGATATGGTCGAAGTTATTATCGACATGGAAAAGCAAATTGCCGCCTATACCATTAACGAACCGCAACTGGCAAAAGTCTTGCGGTCATGGGGGGTCGATAGCGTATTCACGGACGATCCAGACGCCGTTAATACCGGATTATTCAAGGCGCACTAGATGTTTGAATTCACCACAGCCGAAATTTTAGGGGCGATTGCCTTTTTGATGCGCGGCGCAGCTGGCGTCATTTATATTGTTTCTATTCTAAAAGGCGAGACTAAACCCCATCTATACACGTGGCTGGTGTTTGCGATCCTTACGTTCATCGCCTTTTTTGCCCAACTATCAGATAATGCAGGCCCCGGCGCATGGATGATGGGCATCACTGGCATTTCCTGCCTTATCAATGCCATTCTCGCAATTAAATATGGCGAACAGAACATTACACGCGGTGACAAAATTGCCTTGGCATTTTCGTTGCTGGCTATCGCACCATGGTTAATGACGGAAGATCCGCTTGGGTCTGTCATCTTGGTTTCATTGATTGATTCCGTTGCCATGATCCCCACTTTGAGAAAATCGTGGCATAAGCCATATGAAGAAAACATGACCTTTCATATTATGGCGACAGTCAACGTGATCATTTCTTTGTTCGCTTTAACAAATTTTACAACGACGACTGCGCTCTACCCTCTCGCGATCATACTTGTGAACCTGTCACTCATTATTTTATGCTTCTGGCGGCGGCGGGTTATTCCTAAATCGACATGAGCCAGAATGAAATTATCGCGATTATTGCCAGCATTATCAGCGTTACTGGATCGCTGATTTACCTGCGCTCGGTCTTACAAGGTAAAACCAAACCCCATCTTTACACCCATTTGGTATGGGGGATTTTGACTGCCGTCGCCTTTTTCGCGCAATTGAGTGACAACGGCGGCCCCGGCGCATGGGTCATGGCGATCACATCTGTGTTCATTTTCATTCAGGTCGGGCTATGTTTCAAATATGGTGAAAAGGATATCCATGTCACCGATAAAATCGCCCTTGCCGCGTGCTTGCTGGCAATTATTCCATGGTTGTTGGCGGACAATATTCTGTTATCAGTTTTGCTCGTCACCGCGATTGATGTGGTTGCCTATTACCCCACTTTGCGCAAAACATGGGTGAAACCGTTTGAAGAAAATATGACGGGCTATGGCCTTGGCAGCTTGAAATTTGCCCTGTCGATTTGGGCATTAGATAACATTTCAATGATTACGGCGTTTTATCCCGCAGCTTTGATCGCCGCCAACACGGTTTTAATGACGATGTGCCTATGGCGCAGGCAGCTCAATCGATCAAAAAATCACTAAGAACTACAAGACTTATTTTAAAACTTTAAATCCCTGAGCCTTATAAGTCGAAACGCATTTTTCATCGTTTGATTTTTGGATGTTATAGCCGATAGCGCCGCCAGCCATCGAACTGCTGACATTGCCACCACAAGTTACAACCTGACCGGTTTTGGGATTTTTTAAAGTCGTCTGAGGAGTTGTACAGGCAACGAGAAGAGCACACAGTGCCAAGGGTAGAAAACTTTTCATTCTTTTCTCCTTACTTCTAAAATTTAGTCACCCTTATTGGCGGACAACAATTCTTCCCATTGTTCGCCGGGGCACATGCCGACCACATTAAAGCCGCAATCAACGTAGTGAATTTCACCCGTTACTGCCGACGACATATCAGAAAGCAAATAAACCCCGGTTTGCCCGAGTTCTTCGAGGCCGACTGGGCGGCGCAATGGCGCGGTCACAGTGTTATATTTGAAAGTTTTACGCGCACTGCCAATCGCGGAACCAGCAAGGGTTCGCATTGGCCCTGCTGAAATCGCATTGACCCGAATATTATCGGGGCCGAGATCCGCCGCGAGGTAGCGTACCGAAGCTTCGAGCGCAGCTTTGGCAACACCCATGACATTATAATTCGGCATGACTTTTTCAGCGCCGTAGTATGACAAGGTTACAGCCGAGCCACCCTTTTTCATCAGCGGTGCGGCACGTTTCATCACTGCCGTAAAAGAATAGCAGGATACATTCATAGTATGCAGAAAGTTTTCAAGCGTCGTATCGAGATAGCGACCTTTCAATTCTTCTTTGTTAGAATAGGCCAGCGAATGCACGACGAAATCAAGCTCGCCCATTTCTTTGCCGATTTGTTCAAAGGACGCATCCAGCGCCGTGAGATCGCTGACGTCACAATCAATCATGGTTTTGACGCCAATTTCAGCGGCGAGTGGTTCAACGCGTTTTCTGAAGGCATCACCCTGATAGGTGAAAGCCATTTGTGCGCCTTGTTCTGCGCACGCTTTGGCGATGCCCCACGCGATGGAATGGTCGTTCGCCACCCCCATCACTAATCCGCGCTTTCCTTGCATAATACCCATAAAAAATTCTCCTGCCTCGTTTAGGCTTGATACCGCGCCATGGCGAGTGTGCAGTTGGTTCCGCCAAAGCCGAAGCTGTTGGACAGAATGGTTTTGTGTTCGACATTATCGATGCGCTGGCGAGCGATTGGCATGTTGCCCATTTCAGGATCGAGAGTTTCGATGTTGATGCTAGGAGCTACGAAATTATGGTTGAGCATCAGCAAGCTGTAAATCGCTTCTTGAACACCGGTTGCGCCCAGCGAATGTCCAGTCATGGATTTGGTCGAGCTGAGATACGGCATATCTTGTTCAACCTTGCCGAAGACTTCGCGAATGGCATTGATTTCGGTGATATCGCCCACGGGCGTACTGGTGCCATGCGTGTTGATATACGAAACAGGTTCGGCAATGGTTGACATGGCTTGACGCATGCAACGCACCGCGCCTTCGCCACTGGGTGCCACCATATCCGCACCATCAGAGGTCGCGCCGTAGCCAACGATTTCACCGTAAATTTTTGCGCCGCGGGCTTTGGCGTGTTCTAGCTCTTCGAGAACCAGCATACCCCCGCCCCCAGCGATGACAAACCCATCGCGGTTAGCGTCATAAGCACGGGACGCTTTTTCAGGTGTCTCATTATATTTGGATGACATGGCACCCATGCCATCGAACAGGACGGATAGAGCCCAATCGAGCTCTTCGCCGCCGCCCGCGAACATGACATCCTGTTTGTCCCACGCAATCATTTCGGCGGCATTGCCGATGCAATGCGCAGACGTCGAACACGCAGAAGAAATAGTGTAGTTCACGCCTTTGATTTTGAAATTGGTGCAAAGGTTAGCCGATGTCGTCGATGACATACACCGTGGCACCATGAAGGGGCCAACGCGTTTTGGCCCGCTCTCGTTACAAATACGCGCAGCTTCGACTTGGTTGCGGGTCGATGGACCACCAGAACCGACAATCGCGCCCGTGCGTTCATGGCTGACATCGGATGGATCAAGACCAGCATCAGCGATGGCCTGTTCCATCGACAAATGAGCATACGCCGCAGCGTCACCCATGAAACGGATCAAACGGCGATCAATGACTTCGCTGAGGTTGATTTTGGGTAATCCAAAAACTTGTGAACGAAAGCCTTTTGCCGCGTATTCTTCGGAGAAGCTAATCCCCGATTTACCTTGTTTGAGCGAGTCCAAAACTTCTTGAACATTATTTCCAATACAGGAAATAACGCCCATTCCGGTTACGACAACACGGCGCGCTTCTTTTGCTATTGGCATGAATTATTTTTCCTCTTCTCAGGAATGAAAAGAAACCAAGGGCGGATTATAATGCCCTTGGGTTATCAAAGAGACCGACCTTCAGGTCTTTGGCTTCATAGATGACCTGACCATCGGCCAAGACCTGACCATCAGCAACGCCAAGCACCAGCTTGCGGTTGATGATGCGGGAAATGTCGAGATGGTAAGTCACCAGCTTGGTTTCAGGTAGAACCTGACCCGTAAATTTCAATTCACCCAGCCCAAGCGCGCGTCCGGAACCCGGAGCCCCCGTCCAGCCAAGGTAGAACCCCAACAATTGCCACAGGGCATCAAGGCCAAGGCAGCCCGGCATAACGGGATCGCCTTCGAAATGGCATTCAAAGAACCATAGCTTTGGGTTGATTTCGAATTCAGCCGTCAGTTCACCCTTACCAAAGGCACCACCGGTGGTGGAAACATTGGTAATGCGGTCAAACATGAGCATCGGCGGCAATGGTAATTTGGCATTGCCCGGCCCGAACAATTGACCATGCCCGCAGGCAATCAGGTCGTCACGGCTATAACTGCTTTTAGGAACAAATGTTCCCTCTGGTTTTGTCTGAGTCGCTGTCATGGGGGTAGTTATAATGACTTTAACCCCTTGGGACAAATAGAAATGACAGGTTATTACAAAACATTACACTCATGATATTTTGATCAAAATAGCTTTCATAATAAAAATTAACCATTTGTTAACTTGTTTATGTCAAATATTAGACCATTAACAAACAGTAAACAGGAATAGAGGTTCACATGACAACTCCAGCGGCAACGAAACCCCCATTAACCGACGCACAATGTAATGGCATTCTTACAGACTATATTGCGACTGTTTTGGACGTACGGCAGCCTCTTTCCGATGGGACAGCAAATCCTGCAGCGACACGCACTCAACTTCAAGGTCATGTGACATCTGCAATTGACGGGGGCTGCCAGAATACGCAAGCTGTTACTTCATCTGGTCAATTAAGCGATCTAAACGTCCCCGCCATGATGGGTAGAATTGCAGCAGGTGAGCGCGCTAGAATCCAAACGCCAGCAGCAACCCAAGTTTATACACCAATTATCCAGCAGGTTGCTCCATTCAGACCAAAATAAAAAACTACTCTAACGATAAACGGAGCCTGTTGGCTCCGTTTTTGTTTTTGACGATCTTTACTTTACCACCTGCCGCCTCTGCATGAGCCTGAGCCCGGAGGCGTGCTGACACTCGCAATGTCATCACTAAAACTTCAACCCAGCGCATAGCCAAGATTACCGATAGAATTAAATCATTTCGACCGATACCAACCCCATAGCCTTTTTGATACATCGCCAGGCCCACCTAAATTTTGACATAATCTTAATTGAGGTGTAATTATGACTAGATAATAAGCACATTAAGCTGCAAGACTAAGAAAAAGAGGGAAATTATTATGGCAGTTAATTACGGTGTTAAATTATTCAATGCCTGCGCCTTAGTCGCAGTATCGGTTACCTTGAGACATCTCTCCGCTCCTGAACCTGTCGATGCATCTCAATTACCGCCGATACCAAATTATCTTTCTGAAGAACAAGTATCACCGCCTGCTGAGACGGCATTTTACGCACCCGGCTTTGACAGTTTACCAGTGCCGCAGCGTAAGTAGATTTTTACCAACCGCCACCACCACCGCCGCCGCCGCCGCCGCCAGAGGAACCTCCCCCGCCGCTGCCTGAGCTAGAGCCCGGAGGCGTGCTGGCACTCGCAATGTCATCGCTTAAGCTTGAACCCAGCGCATAGCCAAGATTACCGATGGAAATTAATACCATTCGACCGATACCAACTGTCATAGCCGTCTTGATATGTCGCCAAGCCTTGCGCCACTAATTCTTCAAAATGCTTACACCATTTCTGCTCAACTCCTAATGCTAGCGCATAAGGCAGCATGGCTTCAAAAATTTCTGGGGTAATAGTTTTTGGATAGAGGGCATTCAGCCGCGCTTCTTCTGCCACACTCAAATACAGCTTAAGCCCCTTTGCGTAGTCCAATAATTCACGACCTTTGCGCGTGTAACGGATCATGGGGCGCGCAAAAATTTTCCCACAGCCCGAAATGTGCAAACAAAGTTATAATCAGGATATGACAGAGTCATCTGGAACTATCGCTGTCCACATTATTGCGACTGCCGCAATCACAGCTATCGCTGCAATACCAATAGAAAAACTTAAATTAGTTTTGAAATAGTGATCTCGATAAGTGAATTCTAGGAAACTTTCGTGATTAGTTTTAATATTTTTGCAGCAATTCAGCCAAAGCTTCACGTGATACTAAGTCACCTGATAATGGATTAATTTTCCTCATAAATCTGCGTAAAGGTATTACCAATTGATTGTTTACTTCGAATAGGCCATTAGTCCAAAACTTCATGGCCACTAGGGGATAATGGTGTCTTTGCAGTACGATCTGCCGAGGATTTTAAATTCATCGCTATTTTGCTCAAACTTCAAAAAGCGTTTGACAGCAGCATCAACCAGCAAGCAAACAAAAACTTTATTGTCATACTTGGCTTTATTAATAGGCGCAGCAAAATCAGGCGATACACCGGGCAGCAAATCAAAACGCGGGATGATCGTGCCTTGCGGCAATCACGCCCATATAAAACCACATCACCGATATATAAATAAATGACAGCACCAATGAGATAGCGCAAAATCATCCCAGCCGATGTTATCAAGGAAGAAGGCAAAGATTTTATCAAAGGTCGTGGGTTCCTTGATCAAGCCCTTTTGAAAGGCAACAGCAATACGTAAAGCCTTCATTTGGATTGAGCGTCGTCGTGGTTGTGGCATCAAAAATATTGCCATTTTCGTGCTTTTGCCAGAATTTGCCATGATCGCCTTGGGCGCCCGTATAGGCATAAGATTGTTTGATCCGCGCTTCATGAGGCAATTCAACATGAATAGAAGAATTTCTAATCGGAAAAGCCAGCCATTGCCTGTAACGTTTCCAATAGAATTCATCATAGTCCGCAAAAAACCGATGACCCGATCAACACGGTATTGCAACGTATATGTGTATTGCCCGTCATCTAAATAATAATTTTCATCGCCAATATAGATGCGGATGCCATTACTGCGGGAATCCAGATGGTAAGGTTCTTCTTTTGCCATCCCGTGCAATATGCAACACCTTGAAACCCACGGTCACATAATTGCCGAACCGGTCTTTATAGGTGGTCGGAAAATCACGATAGATACCGCGTTTATTCTGAACGCCTTCTGCGACTACAGTTATTTGTTCTGTGATATCAACGCTGCCATCATATTGCAGTCGCGCCTGAACTTTATAATCGCGAATAATTTCAGCCGCATTAGCCTGCGCACTGAGCAGTGATAACAACGCAGCCAACAAAATAACAAAACGGACAGGCATATTTTATAAACTTACGTTGGGTGTCGCACGTTCAGCATCACTATCGGTGCTAAAGTAAATGCGTTCTTCGAACTTCATGGCTCTGGCAATGATATTACTGGGGAATTGCTGGATCAGCGTATTCAGATCGCGCACAGCCCCGTTATAATACCGCCGCGCAAATTGGATTTGGTTTTCAGTTTCCGAGAGCTGGTTTTGCAGATCGAGAAAATTTCGTATCGGCTTTCAGATCAGGATAATTTTCAGCAACAGCCATATAACGTGTCAAATAGCTTGCCCTAGTTTTGATTCCGCATTAAAACGCTCAGCCGGAGCCGCAGCCAG